>CAIGQV010001633.1:28340152-28357006 GCA_903798115.1 Danio jaintianensis | reverse complement strand
GGAAATGTTCATGGGCCAATGACATGACCACATTGAAATGGTCTATACCGCATGTCTTTGGACTGTGGGGAAAACCGTAGCACCCGGAGGAAACCCACGCCAACACGGGGAGAACATGCAAACTCCACACAGAAATGCCAACTGACCCAGCGAGGGGTCGAACCAGCGACCTTCTTGCTGTGAGGCGACAGCGCTACCCACTGCGCCACCGTGTGCCCCTGTTTTCCAACTAATGAAAACATTTGTTATTTTGTCCAGTTATTTTCTGAGGAAAAAAAAGAAGCTCTAAATGTTTTGAAATATGATCAGGGGTCTGATTTATAAAAGTTGCATAGATACAGTGAATGTACACCAGCATATTTTGGTATTGATTTATTAAAGATTATGGCTTATATGATGATTAAAAGTCAATATTTAAGTTAAATATGTTTACTTGGAGTTTACTTATAGCTGCGCATATGCTTTTGCATATACATATACTATTGTCATGTTAGTTTTTTATAAATCACAACTTTTGCATGGGAAGTAGCGTACTACACACGTACTATACACGTTTCCCCTTTCTGTTTTGTGCATTTATCATGTTTATGAATGAGTCCTAGGCTTTTATGCCATGCAAATGTTGACATTTTACTCAAACCCATGCTAAATAAACCTAATAAACCCACTTTTAATTATTTTTGTGGCTGTAAATTGTTGTTGTGGAAGAAAAATAAATATAAGTAACTGAATGAATAAATAAATGGAAATATTCATTCATTCATTTTCCTTCAGCTTTGTCTTTATTTCAGAGGTCGCCAAAGTGGAATGAACCGCCAACTATTCCGGCATATGATTTACACAGCGGATGCCCTTCCAGCCACAACCCAGTACTGGGAAACACCCAAACACACTCATTCACACACACATTTATACACTATGGCCAATTTAGTTAATCCAATTCACTTATAGTGCATATCTTTGGACTGTGGGGGGAAACCGGAGCACCCGGAGGAAACCCACACCAACACGGGGAGAACATGCAAACTCCACACAGAAATGCCAACTGGTCCAGCCGGGACTCAAACCAGCAACCTTCTTGCTGTGAGGCGACAGTGCTAACCACTGAGCCACAGTGCCTGCCCTAAATGAAAATATCTATGTTGTTGTTATTATTATTATTATTATTATTATTTTTGCCGCCTAATTAAATCTATTATTTTACTTCTTGGCTATTTTAAGGTCAGAAGACATTTCTGAGACTATATTCAGAGACTACAGAGCAGATACGTGTCTTTTTTTCTTCTCATATGCTCATATTCTCACCATTTACTGTCATCTCCATCAAGGCCAACAGTTTAGACAACAAAGAAATAGAAATAGTATTTCATTTTCTTCCATCATCGCGTCGTCTAGAATGAAATTATTTAATTGCGCATACTATTAATATAAGCACACATGTACATTTGCAAAACATTTCAGATTATGCTTTAGATGATAATTATGCTTTTAATATTAGCTATCGCATGAAATACCAAAGAAATCGTACAACATGCACTACTTCAGAAAGTTTTAGTTTTTTTTCTAGCAACAGATTGTTCTGCTTTTCTTTGTTTTAACTGTGTGACACTGGCAGATTTCTAAAAGACAGGTACCATACAAAAAAAAGAAGCATATAATAGACAGCAAACACATTTTGCCGACATCTTTCATGTGATTCGCATGTTGAAATGTGTGATTTTCGTATGCGTGCACGTGTGCGCGTTTATGTAATGACATGATGTTATTGCAAATCCACAGATTTTCTGACACGTCCTCATAAACAGACACCCACACTTCACTCATTTTTTATTAAGTTGTGCTGTGAAAATTGGTAATTGCTCATATGTCAGGGCAGTCTAGACTATATGAACTTTTGTTGTGGAATTTTGACGGGTATAATATCGACTGGATGCGAGTCGGCTCAATATAGAGCTGAAGAAATGAAGGCCTAAATAAAAGTCCACTGTAGGATTCTTTCGGGGTTATGACTGCCGTATATCATTTGAACCCATGACAAAAATTATCCATAATATTGGCCTTAACTTCACATTATCTGATATGAGTCATGCTTATTTGTAAACAATGCTGGTCTTGTGTTTCGCTGGGAAACAAGTCAGTCGACAGATTTGATCTGATTAAGCAACTACATGATAATCTTGGCCCAAGAGTTCAACAAGTCAAAAGACTTTTTTTTTTTTTTTAATGTTTTGTGCTTGTTTTTAGATTCTCTCAAATGTAAAGTTTGTTTAACTCTCAAAGGTCTTTTTTAATCGGTTTCAGGCTGATTTTCTTCAGTTATTGTAGAGTTTCATCAATGTAGAATACAGAATCATTCACAGAATCCAGTCATATATTAAAAATATAATGTATAATTTGGAGTATCACAGAATTTGCCAAAATTTTTATGAGTAAATCAAAAATAAGGCTAGTCAAGGCATCACAAATAAGCCTAGTGAATATTAAAGAAACACAAAAGATTCACTTTAAGTTATGACAGATGTAGTGTTATAGATGTAAAAGATGTATAGTAAGAGTAGAAATTTAAATACTGAAATAGAGAATTTCTAGAAATAGTGTAATAACTGAATGATAAAAAAATGTTCAAATGCAATGCTAATGTTACACATTTTATGTGTTTAATTTGATTTCTAACATTTTGGAATTTGCTTGAAATACTAAAACGGCAAGGTAAAAATGAATGCAAATAAATAGAAAGATAATTTGTTAATACAAAATCTTAAATTAATTTAATCACTAACATTTTGGAATTTGCTTGAAATACTTGAATGCCAAAGCACTTAAAAAATGCAAAAAATGAATGCAAATAAATAGAAAGATTATTTGTGAAAAATAAATAAATAAATAAAATAGAAAACACAAAAATAAAATGCAATAAAATACTAATGAAAATACAAAATATTAAATTAATTTGATGACTAAAATTTTGGAATTTGCTTAAAATACTTAAACGCCAAGGCACTCTAAAATGAATGCAAATAAATAGAAAGATAATTTGTAAAATTCATTCCTTCGGCTTAGTCCCTCTATTCATCTGCGGTCGCCACAGCGGAATGAACCACCAACTTATCCAACATATGTTTTACACAGCGGATGCTCTTCCAGCTACAACCCAGTACTGGGAAACACCCATACACACTCATTTACACACATACAATACGGGCAATTTAGCTTATTCAATTCACCTATAGTGTGTCTTTTGGACTGTGGAGGAAACCAGAGCACCCGGAGGAAACCCACGCCAACACGGGGAGAACATGCAAACTCCACACAGAAATGCCAACTGACTCAGCCGGGACTCAAGCCAGCGACCTTCTTGCTGTGAGGCGACAGTGAAAACCACTGAGCCACCGTGTTGCCCCTAAATTTAATAAAGATATGTTATTAAATTATATTTATAACCACAATATATATATATATATATATATATATATATATATATATATATATATATATCGTAGAACAACAAAATATTGCATAACAGTATGTCAGTTATTTCCAATATCGTGCATCCCTTCCCTGTGCACATTAAAAATCTGTGTGTACTTTTTAATATAACAAGATGTACAAACACAACTGCATTGCATATTTACTTCTGTGCAACCTTGTAAGGCATTTCTTTTATTTTTAGTGACATTTTTAGTCTGTATCCATGTCTTTCCCTAAACTTTTCTACATGTTTTGGGCAATTCTTTCTCATAATGAGTTGCATTTCATTACATTTTCTCATATGCTGCGCAATATTTGATATAAAGCCCATTGTTTTCAAGCTTACCGAGCAAGCTTCATGTAATTTACTCTAATTCCATATACAATTATTATAGCATTCATAAACGGCATATGGTGTGTGTGTGTGTGGGCAGGGTAGAAGGAACTAGCTAAAAAAGTTTTGAAATGTAAATGTTGCCAACTATTCGGCATTAAAGAAGGTCCTGTTCCCCTTCATATGGGAACTCCAACGTGCGTCTGTTAACAGACTACGGGAGTACTTCAGACGACCAATCACTCTGAAGAGTAAGAAAACGGGCCAATGAATGCCAAAATGAATTGGCAGAGCTCAGCTCCACAGCTGACAATGATTAGCCATTAGTGCTATATAAGCAGCCAGCTGAGAAGCGAGCACTAGAATTTAGCTTTCAGAGCCTCTCACGAGACTGAAGACGCTCTATCTGCCAACCTGATTTCAAGACTGAAACCAGTTTACTCACCAGTGCGGGAGATGACAGCGGTGGTCGATCTGGGCTTTCTGTCCCCTGGGCGTTTCGCTGTTGTGCACAAAAGTGCAGTTTTTCAAGACGCTGTTCTGACTGTGTGTTTTTGGATGTGGTGGTTCCTATCTCCGGATGATGGGCACGGGTATCGCATCACAGGTCGGGGGGTCCAGCTCATGCGCTCTCACTGTGAGGGACCCCCCACTCCTCCACTCTAGTCACGGTTCTCGAATCAGACATGATGGCTGTGCTTCCTGGGCTGCTTCGGTGGTGTGGCTGGAGATGGCTTGTCCCCCAGTCTCACCGCCGGACCGACTAAAGGTGTGGCGTGCGGGCTTATGTAAGATGAATCTTCCAGGGGCGCACAGCGAGCGCACGCTGGCATAGAGGGCGTTTTTTTTCTCCGCCCAGTCCTCGTGCGCTTCCGTCTTCACCTCCCCTGATGGCGAGGCGGCCATTGGGTACGAAGCTATTCCTCAGGTGGTTAAAGCCGCCACCTGGAGGGATACCTAAGCGAACCTAAGGCGGGCCACTTGGAGAGGAGGAGAACCGTTCTTTCCCCAGTGGAGGGCCGGGGCTCCCCCGCGAACGAATGTAGCGATCCGAAAAGAGCGGCTTTTCCTCCATCTGGGTGTGGACGCCCAATTGCTGCCAGCATGGGACGCGCTGCCTTCCAGATCTCAGCTTTGGTGCACTTCGCCACAGGCTTTGAGGGCGCCAGAGGCGAGCTCCTTTCTGGCACCTCAAGCCTCTCCGCGGGGTCCTGGGAGGAAGGTAAGAGTCAATCTCTTATTTTCAGTTCTTGCTCCGCTTCCCGGGGTGAGCACTCCCCATCCCGAAGCAGCCCCTCCGCGGGTACGTCAGCGATCGTTCCGGTGATGCTGCTAGTTCGGACTCTGTCAGCCTGGTTAGCGCTGCTCAGCCCGTCGTAGTAGCTCACACTGATGGTCAGACTCCGCTATGCGTTTCAATGCGCTGTTGGCCTCCCAAGTTCACGGGTGTGTATTTAAGCGGTCATCGCTATGCCACCCCTGTCTCGCGTGAGAAGATTGTTATCCTCCTGGCAAAGGATACAATCGAGCCGGTCCCTCCAGCCAAGATGAAGAGTGGGTTTACGCCCCCACTTCATCATACCCAGAGAGCGGTGGGTTATACCAATCCTATCTGCACGTTTTGATCTGCCATCTGTTCAGGATGCCGATCAAGATGCTCATGCAGAAACGCATCCCCCAGTGCGACCATCCGCGGGATTGGTTGCAGCTATAGACCTGAAGGACGCTCACTCCGTGTCTCGCTCTCTCCCTCCTTTATGACCGTGTTTTTACCGGTGTGCGACGGGGGCCGAGCATGGCAGTTAAATTGTCCTCCCCTTCGGGCTCTCCCTGTTCAGTGCGTGGAGGATGCCCTGTGCCTCTTCGGCGCACGTACATTGGCATTTTTGATTATTCATTGACTGGGTTAATTTTTTTTCAGACCTTTGAATAAGTCGATTATGCATAGGGACCTGGTGCTCTGTCACCTCGGCCTGTTGGGGTTTCGGGTCAACCGAGAATGAGCAAGCTCTCTCCCGGGCAAAGCTTCTCTTATCTTGGGTTGGAGCTGGACCCGGTCTCCATCACGGTGCGCTTTTTCCGGGCTAGTGCTGCCCTGTTCGTTTAATTCGGCAGTTATAGTGGTCTCACTGAAGTTTTTCAGAGGCTCCTGGGGCATATGACATTTGTAGCCGCTATCACACCGCTCAATTCATATGAGACCACTTCAGCGCTGGCTTCACGATCGGGTCCCCAGATGGGCATGGTGCACGGAGACGCACCGGGTGTCCATCACCACGCTGTGTCTCCGCACCTTCAGCCTCTGAATGGACCTTGCCTTCTACGGGCCTGGGTGCCCTTAGAACAAGTGTCCAGTCATGCTGTCATTCTGACGGATGCTTCCAGTATGGGCTGGTGGGCTGTGTGTATAGAGCATGCAGCTGGAGGTTCGTAAATCGGACTTCGGTTGGTAGGCATTCAATTGCCTGGAGTTGTTGGCAGTGTTTCTCGCTCTCCGCCGGTTCCTACCGGTACGGGAGGGGACACACGTGTTGGTTAGGACGGCCAGCCCGGCTGCGATAACGCACATCAACCGTTTGGCTGATGTGCGCTACCGCCGCATGTCTCAGCACACTCGCCACCTGCTCCTCCGGAGTCATGCGGCTTAATAGCTGCGCGCCGTTCATATCCCATACAAGCTCTACCGTGCCAGCTTACATGCTCTCACGACAGTTACGTTTCTGGGAGAATGGAGACTCCACCCCGGCACAGTCCAGCTGTTATGGGCACGCTTCAGAGAAGCCCAGGTCATCCTGCTGCTTCTCCCGAGCGGCCCTTCACCAGCTGCTTTCCCTGCTCTGCACGGATGCGCTGGCTCTCAGCTGGCCCCGGGTTTACGCAATATGTGTTTTTCCCCAGTGAGCCTGTGCGCACAGACTCTGTGCAAGGTTGGGGAGACGAGGAGCGGGTCTCGCTCGTTGCGCCTCCTTGGCCCAACCGGACCCGAGTTTCCGGACTCACACTCCTCGTGATGGCCCTCCCTGACGAATTCCCCGAAAGAAGCACTCCTTTTTCTGGGACGGGCACCCTCTGGCACCCGCGCAGCATTCTGGTACCCCCATGGAGGGTTTCTAGACAGAGCGCGGTGGACTTAGGTGACCTATCAGTAGATGGTTAACACGGTCACTCAGGCTAGAGCACCCTGTATAGGCAAGCCTATGTCCTGTAGTGGAGATTATAGTGGTAGTGTCCAGATTAGTGTTGTGTTTTCTTCCTTCAGGGTAACTGGAGCGCAGGCTGTCACCCTCCACACTGAAGGTTTGGCTTGCTGCCATCCCCGCTCTCTGTGGGGCGGCGGATGGTAGCGCGCTGGGAAAGCATGACCTCATCAGCCGGTTCCTCAGAGGCGCGTGGCACGAGATGGTTAATTCCATCCCTGCCCCCTCTCTTGCACTCTCTGGATCTCTCTAGCCCTAGCGGTTATGGTTAGGTCCGTTGAGCCACTCGACTCAGTATCTATAAGTTTTCTGTCCATGAAGGCAGCTCTGCTGGTCGAGTTGGTATCAGTCAGGAGGGCTGGGATTCCGGTGGCATTTTCGGTCAGCGAATCGTGCCAGGAATGCGGACCGGCCTACTCTCACGTTTACCTGAGAAACCGGTTCAGCTTGTGCCAAGGTTCCTACCACCCCTTTTAATATTAAAAGTGGTAGTGAGCCTGCAAGCGCTCTCTGCGGAGGAGGCAGACCCAGCCCTTTTATTGCTATGTCCGCGCACTGCGCTTAATGTGACACGCAGAGCATACGTCTTTAAGCAGCTCTTTTCTGTTATGATTGGCAGAAGGGAAGTGCCGTATCAAAGCAGAGGCTACCTTGCTGTGGCGACCACTGATAAATGAGGAACTAAGCCGAAGGAAAATTAATGAATGAATGAAAATTGTGATCGAAGGCAACTTGCGGCAGAGCAGCAATGCAAGACGGAACTTGATTTGATTGTAGTGTCCAAGTCTGGTCAAAACAGGATACAAACTACTTAATAATAAAACATAAGAATCTAAAGAATGTAAGGAATTACAATTAAAATGAGTTGGCAATTCATGATATTCATATTTGAATTCAGCCATCATTTGCAACAAGTTTAAAACAAAACAGTTTGTCAAGCTTTGATGTCATGATGAATAAAAAATCGAAAATGCTCAATGTCACCTAGGAATATCATTTTATTTAATGTCATTTCATTTTATTTTAGTTAATTTATTTTTGTATTTATTTAAATATATTAAGAAACAAAATTTTACTTTCTATTTAACTGTATATTATTGTTGCTTATGAATTTATTTATTTTGCAAAAATAAATGATTATATACATATATACACTGCCTGACAGAAGTCTTGTCGTCGATCCCAGTTGTAAGAGCAACAAATAATAACCATTTGAAAAAGTGACAGAAGGTAGATTCTGCTGAACTGCATCCTAATCATCACAAATACTGCAGAAGACCTACTGGAACCCGCATGGACCCAAGATTCTCACAGAAATCAGTCACGTTTGGTGAAGGAAAAATCATGGTTTGGGGTTACATTCAGTATGGGGAGATCTGCAGAGTGGATGGCAACATCAACAGCCTGAGGTATCAAGAGATTTGTGCTGCCCATTACATTACAAACCACAGGAGAGGGCAAACTCTTCAGCAGGATAGCGCTCCTTATCATACTTCAGCCTCCACATCAAAGTTCCTGAAAGCAAAGAAGGTCACCAGACATGAACATTATTGAGCATGTCTGGGGTAAGATTAAGGAGGAGGCAATGAAGATGAATCCAAAGAATCTTGATGAACTCTGGGAGTCCTGCAAGAACGCTTTCTTTGCCATTCCAGATGACTTTATAAGTTCTTTGAGTCATTGCAGAGATGTATGGATGCAGTCCTCCAAACTCATGGGAGTCATACACAATATTCATTCTTTTTCCACTGCACCATGACTTTATATTCTATACTGTACATTATTTCTGTTAAATGACAATACTTTTGTCTAAGCAAAGACAGACCTTACTGTCCTAATTAAATAATTAAAAATCAAGGCATGATCATATTTTATTTTGGTGAAATAAGCGTCATCTAGAGGCCTTTGCCTTTCATATAAGCCACTTCTGATACCAAATGATCAACTAGAAGTCAAATTATTATTTGCTGTTCCTAAAACTTTTATAGGCGACAAGACTTTTGTCAGGTAGTGTATACAGTTGTGGCCAAAAGTTTTGAGAATTACATAAATATTGGAAAAGTTGCTGCTTAAGTTTTTATAATAGCAATTTGCATATACTCCAGAATGTTATGAAGAGTGATCAGATGCATTGCATAGTCCTTCTTTGCCATGAAAATTAACTTAATCCTGAAAAAAACTTTCCACTGCATTTCATTGCTGTCATTAAAGGACCTGCTGAGATCATTTCAGTAATCGTCTTGTTAACTCAGGTGAGAATGTTGACGAGCACAAGGCTGGAGATCATTATGTCAGGCTGATTGGGTTAGAATGGCAGACTTGACATGTTAAAAGGATGGTGATGCTTGAAATCATTGTTCTTCCATTGTTAACCATGGTGACCTGCAAAGAAACGTGTGCAGCCATCATTGCGTTGCATAAAAATGGCTTCACAGGCAAGGATATTGTGGCTACTAAGATTGCACCTAAATCAACAATTTATTAGATCATCAAGAACTTCAAGGAAAGAGGTTCAATTCTTGTTAAGAAGGCTTCAGGGCGTCCAAGAAAGTCCAGCAAGCACTAGGATCGTCTCCTAAACAGGATTTAGCTGTGGGATCAGAGTGCCACCAGTGCAGAGCTTGCTCAGGAATGGCAGCAGGCAGGTGTGAGCGCATCTGCACGCACAGTGAGGCGAAGACTTTTGCAAGATGGCCTGGTGTCAAGAAGAGCAGCAAAGAAGCCACTTCTCTCCAAAAAAAACATCAGGGACAAATTGATCTTCTGCAAAAAGTATGGCGAATGGACTGCTGAGGACTGGGGCAAAGTCATATTCTCAGATGAAGCCCCTTTCTGATTGTTTGGGGCATCTGGAAAAAGGCTTGTCCGGAGAAGAAAAGGTGAGCACTACCATCAGTCCTGTGTCATGCCAACAGTAAAGCATCCTGAGACCATTCATGTGTGGGGTTGCTTCTCATCCAAGGGAGTGGGCTCACTCACAATTTTGTCCAAAAACACAGCCATGAATAAAGAATGGTACCAAAACACCCTCCAACAGCAACTTCTTCCAACAATCCAACAACAGTTTGGTGAAGAACAATGCATTTTCCAGCATGATGGAGCACCGTGCCATAAGGCAAAAGTGATATCTAAGTGGCTCGGGGACCAAAACGTTGAAATTTTGGGTCCATGGCCTGGAAACTCCCCAGATCTTAATCCCATTGAGAACTTGTGGTCAATCCTCAAGAGGCGGGTGCACAAACAAAAACCCACTAATTCTGACAAACTCCAAGAAGTGATTATGAAAGAATGGGTTGCTATCAGTCAGGATTTGGCCCAGAAGTTGATTGAGAGCATGCCCAGTCGAATTGCAGAGGTCCTGAAAAAGAAGGGCCAACACTGCAAATACTGACTCATGCATAAATGTCATGTAATTGTCGATAAAAGCCTTTGAAACGTATGAAGTGCTTGTAATTATATTTCAGTACATCACAGAAACAACTGAAACAAAGATCTAAAAGCAGTTTAGCAGCAAACTTTATGGAAACTAATATTGGTGTCATTCTCAAAACTTTTGGCCACAACTGTACACGCACACGCACGCACGCACGCACGCACGCACGCACGCGCGCGCACACACACACACAGAGTAAATAGTTATGTTAAGTACTTAAAATATCCAGAAATTACTGTTAATTTAGTTAAACTGGGGTTTCTTTGCACACGAGGAGCTTGAGTAAATAATGACAGAAATAAATGTCAAGAACTTAAAATGGTCTGCAGAAAAAGAGCATAAAACATATAGAAAGAGCTTAAAATCTTTTGTCTTCTTTAAAAACGACCCAATGAATGTTAACTCCCACCACTATTTATACCATTCTCAAAAACTTGTCCTTTATCCACATCATTTGCAGATCTGCTTATGTGGGATTGTTGATTTCTAACCCCCCGAAGTCAATTTCAGTTATTACAGCGATATCAAGAGACTCGGATGCTCCTCTTTATAAGTGAAATGACTAACACAACAAAAAATGAGTGCCATAGACCACCTGTGAACAGCAATAAATTAGACAACACTGGTTTTATAGAGCTGGAAATAAAGCTCATGCATCAATCCAGCCCTATTTATCATTTTATTTCCCGTCACTGTCGGATAAGCTTCATCTGCTGAGGTTGTTCAGCTTGTCAAGTCCTTTTTTTATTATTGACAACATGCAAACTCACATGGACACACACAGTGTAAGCAATGCACCTCCTGTGTGTGTGTTCTCTTTCTTTTTCTTCTTCCACTTTTTCTTTTTCTTCTTTCTCTACTTCTTTTTTTCTTCTTTGTTTTCATCTTTTTCTTTTTCTTCCTCTTTTTCTTTTTTCTACTTTTTTCCTTTTTCTTTTTCTTCTTTTTCTGCTTTCTTTTTTCCTCTTTCTTTTTTCTTTTCCTTTCTTTTTTCTTCTCCTTTAATTTTTCTTTAAATTTTTCTTTCTTCTTTTTCATCTTCCTCTTTTTCTTCTACTTTTTTCCTCTTTCTCTTTTTTTTCTTTTACATTTTAGTCTTTTTTTCTTCTTTCTCTCTTTGTTTTCTTTTCCTCTTTTTATTATTCTTTTTCTTTTTCTTCCTCGTTGTCTTTCTTTCCTCTTTTTTTTCTTTTTCTTTTTCTTCTTTCTTTCTTATTTTTTCCTGTTTTCTTATTCTTTTCCTCCTTCTTATTTTTTCTCTTTTTTATTTTTCTTCTTTCTTCTTTTTTCTTTTTCTTTTTCTTCTTTTTTCTTATTTTTCTTTTTCTTCTTCTTTCTTTCCTCTCTTTTTCTTCTTTTTTCTTTTTTAATTTTTCTTCTTTCTTTTCCTTCTTTTTCCTCTATTTTTCTTCTTCTTCTTCTTTCTTATTCTTCTTTTCCTCTTTCTTATTCTTTTTTTTCTTCTTTTTCTTTTTTTCTTTTTTCTTTTTCTTTTAAATTTTCCTTTTTCCTTTTTCATCTTTTTTTTTTCTTTTTCTTATTTATTTTTTTTTCTTTTTTTTTTTTGCTTTTTCTTCATCTTTTTCTTTTTTTCTACTTTTTTCTTTTTCTTCTTTTAAATTTTTCTTCTTTTTCCTCTTTCTTTTTCTTCTTCTTTTTTTTCTTTTTCTTTTTCTTATTTAGCTTTTTCTTCCTCTTTCTTTTTTCTACTTTTTTCATTTTTCTTTTTCTTCTTTTTTTCTCTTTCTTTTTCTTCTTTTACATTTTTCTTCTTTTTCCTCTTTCTTTTTCTTCTTATTTTCCTTTAGCTTTTTCTTATTTTGCTTTTTCTTCCTCTTTCTTTTTTCTACTTTTTTCATTTTTCTTTTTCTTCTTTTTTTCTCTTTCTTTTTTCTTTTTCTTTTTCTTTCTGTTTCTCTTCTTTTTAAAGGGCCAGTAAAGACAAAAATAAATCAGTTTAAAATAATTGTTTTCTGTTCCCGTCACTGTCCGATAAGCTTCATCTGCTGAGGTTGTTCAGCTTGTCAAATCTGTTTTTTGTTTTTTTTATTATTGACAACATGCAAACTCACATGGACAGACTCAATGTAAATGATGCACCTCATGCATGCGTGTGTGTGTTCATGCATGTGGATGTGAAGCCGAACGTCTCCATGCTGAGTTGTGTGCCCCTGCTCCCAGCACAATGAAATTACATGTTTGTGATCTTCATCTCGCAGACGTATTCAAGGCCCATTTATTTGGAATTGCTTTTAGTGTAATCCAATAAAGGCATTTTTTCATTTATTTCCATGATGAAATTTCTGCTGAGGCGATGTGGGCCAGCATTTCCTTCATTAGCAGTAATAATAACAGTAATAGCAATAACCGCATTAAAGACAATTATTACACTGATCCTCATCATCATCAACATCAATAATGTCAGAGTGTACAGCACACTGGGCATTAGTCATTTATGGAGAGGATTAAGTCGGAGGAATATTATGGAAGGGGGTTAATCGACAAAAACACATAAGAAATGAGAGGCCTTCACTTTCTCTCTCTCCTTTTCTCTCTCTCTCTCTCTCTCTCTCTCTCTCTCAGCCTGTTATGTACTGTATAAATGCTGCAGGTGTGGGCGTATGATCAGTCATATATCACAGTAATTCTATACCATGGTAACAGTGTATATCGCAGTACAGTTATTTTTTTGTTTTATGTATTGATATATTAGATATTCTTTTTGTTTTTCCTTGTTATTATTTTTGCTCTTTCTTTTTCGTCTTACTTTTCATTTTCTTTTTTTTTTAATCTTTTTTCTTTTCTTCTTCCTCTTTCTTTTTCCTCTTTCTTTTTCTTCTCTTCTTCTTCTTTCATCTTTCTTTTTCTACTTATTTTTCATCTTTCTTTTTCTTTATCTTTATCTTCCTCTTCTTTTTCTTCTTTTTTCATTTTCTTTTCTTTTCTTTTTTCTTTTCTTCTTTTTCTTTTCTTCTTTTTTCCTCTGTCTTTTTCTTCTCTTCTTTCCCCCCCTCTTTTTTCCACTTTTTTCTTTTTACTTTCTTTTTCTTCTTTTTCTCTTCTTCTTTTTTCCTCTGTCCTTTTTTCTTCTCTTCTTTCCCCCCCCCCTCTTTTTTCCACTATCTTTTTCCTCTTTCTTTTCTTCTTCTTTTTTCTTTTTCCTCTTTCTTTTTCTTTTCTTATATTTTTCTTATATTTTTTCTTCCTCTTTCTTTTTTCTACTTTTTTCATCTTTCTTTTTCTTTTAGCTTCTTCCTCTTCTTTTTTCCTCTTTCTTTCTTTTTCTTTCTTTCTTTTTTTAAGTGCCAGTAAAGACAAAAAATTAATCAGATTAAAATAAATGTTTTCTTCTGAACTTTTTGTCAAATAAAAAAGTAAAGGTTGATTAAGAGTAAAGTAAAATCTCTTCTTTTCTTTTTTTGAAAATTGATAACAGCAATTGTGCATGAGCATCAAATCAGAATGATTTCTGAAGAAGTATGTGATGCTGAAGATGCAATACTCTGATCAAATGCAGCTGTGATAAAAAGATTCCTTTTTAAATTCTGGAAGTGCAATTAATACTTTTTAAAGTTCTTTCATCAGAGCATAAAGTTGTTGCATTGAGTGTTGCATGCAACAGAAATCTATTTCATTCCACATTTTCTCCACCTCAAAATTAGTAATTGGTACAAAATATTATGAAGTTGTATTTTCAAACTCTGAAGTGTTGCTAATACAACTCATTGTATGTTCCCTATAAATGTACCATTTAATAAACATTTGCTATATCATGTTCCCTCCAAATGATCTTTTTTGTCTCCTTGGTCTTCAAAAATAGTCTTAAGTGTTACATTTTCTTTCATAAAATTATCATAAACATTCAGTAAGCATAAGAGACTTCTTTCAAAAAAGAATCAATTTGAATTAATTCAAAGTCATTGTAACAGCTGATATACATCCATACTGGTTGCAGCTTTCTGTTTCTTTCTTTAAATTATTCGCCCTCCTGTGATTTTTATTTATTTTGTTTATTTTATTTTTTTCAAATATTTCCCAAATGATGTTTAACAGAGCAAGGAATTTTTCACAGTATTTCCTATAATACTTTTTCTTCTGGAGAAAGTCTTATTTGTAAAAATAAATTTGGCTAGAATAAAAGCAGTTTTATTATTTTTAAAAAAACCATTTTAAGGTCAATATTATTAGCCCCCTTAAGCAATATTTCTTTTCAATTCTCTGCAGAACAAACCATCGTTATACAATGACTTGCCTAATTACACTTACTTGCCTAATTAACCTAGTTAAGCCTTTAAAATGCACTTTAAGCTGAATACTAGTATCTTGAAAAATATCTAGTCAAATATTATGTACTGTCATCATGGCAAAGATAAAATAAATCAGTTATTAGAAATGAGTTATTGAAACTATCATGTTTAGAAATGTGTTGAAAAAATCTTCTCTCCGTTAAACAGAAATTGGGGGAAAATTATACAGGGGGGCTAATAATTCAGGATGGCTAGTAATTCAGACTTCAACTGTATGTGTTCATAACATGTGCACTTTCTTTCTTCAGCACTCCCTAAACACTCCATTTATTTTGGATTGTCTTCAGGCGCAGTGTTGAATATCAGCAGTGAGATAACAACAAGAACAACAACAACACCGGTCAGAGAAGTCGAACAGAAAGTCCGAAACAAGACCAAAGGGACCCGACGGTCAGAAGATCTCTGCCAACTGGCTACCTACACAGAGTCTCTGAGGCTTGCAGGAACACGGATCTGCAGCGATCGGCAGAGCAGCAAACTGGGGAGGAAAAAAATAAATATTTGAATATGCTCAGGCGCTCCTAAACCAGCTTAAATTGGATCATTTTATTGTGCCGCTCCACCCTGCCAAAATGCCAAGAGAGTGTGGGTCTTGGCGAAGGCCGGCACTCCTGAATCTTCCCCGCGGCCTGCTCGCCCCCCCACCCCTCTGCACTATCTGCTGACACAGAGTCTTGCCCCGGGCTGCCGCTCTCCGCATGGCCAGACCCCTGCTGTGAAAAGATGCACGGAGCTGGAGAGAGCTGGAGGCCTCCCAATGCACAACTGGCCAGCAGGCCACTCTCCGTGCGACACCTCGCATATGTGTGTGTGCACCACGCTTTCATATAGTTTGATGAATCCAATGTTTCTGTGAGTAAAAACATATATATATGTTATTTTGGTTTGCTCTCTCTCTATATATATGCTCTATATATATTTCTAAATGCATTTCAGGAAATGGATATTTTTTCATCATTCATTCATTTTCTTTTCGACTTAGTCCCTTTATTAATCAGGGGTCGCCACAGCGGAATGAACCGCCAACTTATCCAGCATATGTTTTACACAGCGGATGCCCTTCCAGCTGCAACCCATCACTGGGAAACATCCATACACACTCATTCACACACATACAACACGGCCAATTTAGTTTATTCAATTCACCTATAGCGCATGTCTTTGGACTTGTGGGGGAAACCGGAGCACCCGGAGCAAACCCACACCAACACGGGCAGAACATGCAAACTCCACACAGAAACGCCAACTGACCCAGCCGGGACTCAAACCACCGAATTCTTGCTGTGAGGTAACAGTTCTAACCACTGAGCCACCGTGTTGCCCATTGTGCACATTATATAGCTTGTTTTAAGGAAAAACTCACTTAATTTTTTTTCATATTATTTCCTAAAACAAGACCATATTTTTTTGCTGGTCTAGCAAATGCTTCTTGATTTAAATATAATTTTTTGATATTTGGACTAGAAACAAGTCAAAAAATGTAAGTAATAAAAGCATTTTTTTGCAGTGAAGAGCTAAAAGATCATGGCAGGACATACATTTGTTGTAGGAAAACATATTTTTTAAGGAGAAACATAATTAAAATTGCAAAGCAGCATAATTTTGAAGCCTTAAGATAAAAAAATATATATCAATTATATATATTATATATTATATATCAAACTATTTAACCTCAATGACTTCAAACCAGTTTTTGAAGCATTTCATTGAGTGAAACACTAATTAGCAAGTTATTTTATTTTGCTTGCGAAATATCAAAGCATTGAAAGAGTTTGTGGCATTTGCTGTTACTTAGCACCCAGATAGTTTGACAACCAGATTAATCATAATAACTACATTTTTGTTATTTTTTTCTCAACAAAAAACCTTTTTTTTATTTAAAATGAGTCATATTAAGTGTATTAAAACCTTAGGTACATTTATGCAATTAGCTTCTAAAGATGGTTAATGCGATTTGCATATACGATCACATAAATAATCATCGATTGTGTCCTGAAAGACGTAAAACACAAAATGCAATGTCTCCAAAAACTTTTATTTAAAATGAGGCATATTAAGTGTATTAAAACCTTAAGTGAAGTGAAGTGTAGTGTGGCCAAGTATGGTGTCCCATAC
>CAIGQV010001633.1:28289031-28339752 GCA_903798115.1 Danio jaintianensis | reverse complement strand
ATCACGAGTCCAACACTCTAACCACCAGGCCACGACTGCCCCCTCGTATATGGTATATTTATGCGTTTAGCTTCTATCTGCACTGAAAGATAGTTAATGTGATTTGCATATATGATCACATAAATAACCATCAATTGTGTCCTGAAAGACGTAAAACACAAAATGCAATATCTCCAAAAACTTTTTTTTTATTTAAAATGAGGCATATTAAGTGTATTAAAACCTTAAGTACACTACAAAAATGCTGTCTGCAAAATTGTTGCAAACAATTTATGCGTTGAATTTAAACAAACAAATTAAATTTAGTAATGTTCAACTTAATTTGTTTCTTTAAATTCAGCCCAAATAAATTGTTTACAACCATTTAACTTAAAAAAAAATAAATAAAAAAAAATCGTAAATCTAAGGAATCATCTTTGAATATTTTTTTTTCAGTGTATATTTATGCAATTAGTTTCTAACTCTAATAGAAGATGGTTAATGCGATTTGCATATACGATCACATAAATAACCATCGCTTGTGTCCTGAAAAATGTAAAACACAAAATGCAATGTCTCCAAAAACTTTTCTATTTAAAATGAGGCATATTAAGTGTATTAAAACCTTAAGCATATTTTATGCATTTAGCTTCTAACTGCACTAGAAGATGGTTAATGTGATTTGCATATATGATCACATAAATAATCATCGATTGTGTCCCGAAAAACATGAAACACTATGACACAAAAATGTAATTTCTCCAAACTATCAGCCAGAATAAAAGGACACATTACTACTTTTCATTTTGGTAATTTGCTATTAGATCTTTACCAAATTGTAATTTCATATCGTTATTAAAATGAAGACTAGATTTGGCTGATTATAACCAGTTATTGTAGTTTGGGCTCTGCTTTTAATCGCCCCAGTCAATTTAACACACTCATTTATCTTTCATCATGTAACCTGACGTATTTTTTTCTATTCAGTCCCCTGCACTTTCTCCTTTCATCAAACTTCTCTCATCAGTTCACTGTAATTGGCTCATTAGATTTCTGTTAATTAGCCTATAAAGCCTAATGCTTTTAAAGCACCTTGTTTCTTTTCATAACATTCTGTTCTAGACCTTTTCTCTTTTTTTCTTCCATTAGATCATTGTGCAGGAAAGAGGATTTAAGTATCAGTGTACAATGTCTTACATTGAGTTCTGTAAAACATGCACTTTTTCCATAATGCCGCACTAAACAACAGTGACCTTGTCTGCATTTCATGCTTTTATGCCTACAAACTGGGGGAATATTGCATTTAAGCACATCTTTCTGTTGGGCTTTGTTGTACGAAACGCATCACATTCCACTGCCTCCCAATTTAGAGTCTCTTTGTACGTGTCAGCCGCAGCGTTCCTCCCTCGTATTTAACTGAGAGAAAGTTCTAAGAGTCAGTTTGTTTGTAAAACAAGGCAATTTAAACGAGCAGCTGGCACCAGAGATCAGCGTCTAACAACACTTTTTCTGCTTCCTCCCTGATGCGGTGCAGATCGATGTCTAGACATACATCTGTTGGTGTGCCCCGCTACTCTTCATGGAACGATGCATTGAGAGGCATGCATTGAGCTTGTGTGCGCGCGCGTCTGCTCTGTTTGCACAGACTCATTTAAAAAGAGCCAGATCCTACAGAGGGCCGCTGAATGGCAAATCAACAATCTGTTTGAAGACGCTCCAGTCAGTTGTGCGTTCTCTCATATTGGTTGATGGTAACTTACTAGAGTGGTCCAATCTGTTTGTCATTTTGCTCTCATCTTGGTCTGATCAAAACTATTTGTGACTTTGTGTATTTGGCTAATATTGTAGAATTTGATGTAGGGCTGCACAATGCATCGATATTAACATGTGCGTCTGCATTAATCACATTGCAAGATATTCAGTGTTGAGTTGGGATTATAGTTGACCAGAAACCACAGGTCAAAACACATGGAATTTGTGGAGACACTGCAGCATTTAACCATAATAGAGTGAAAGGTTAAAATTTTATATATGTTTTTAAGTCCTATGTGAGCATTTTAAGAGTTTAAAGCATTTTAAGAGAACATAAAGAAGCTTAATTAGGATACATTTTAATGAATATTTATATGATGAAGACTATGCAATGTTATTTTACATTTGATTATTCTATTTCTGTACTCGAATAGTGTTAGACTCTCCCCAGAAAACCATAAAGCACTGTTTATTTCACATTAATATTTGTTCCATTGTGTTTATTTATGACAGTAGTTTGTTTATTATATGTATGTTATAAATTATATTAAATGTATTTATATTTCATTCCCTTACAAAATCTTAACAATATATCTAAATGAATGGCTTTCTCAATAGAGTTATTTAAGTCATTTGGTGAAATTGTATTTCTATCGCAATATATTTATATCTCAGAGTTAAAAAATATTGCAATGTCAAGTTTTTCCAATATTCTGTAGCTGTAGTTTGATGTCTCCTACTAGTGGAACTATTAAAAAGTGATACTGCAAATTGATCAGACGGCTCAAAGAGAGCCAGAGTGTTCAGCCTATTAATGCCTAACTTATAAGTTAGGGTGAGAAAAAAAGTATTGCATAAAATTTAAGTTTATTTGTCCAGTACCTTCACAATTATCATTCTAAAGCTGCTTTATAATAAGATCCACTTTTATACATTACAATCAAAATATCAGAATGAGTATAGGGTGGACAGTATACTGTATATACATAGTTATACAATTTGTAGTGTGCTTTTCAAAAAGGTGATGTTTATGTGAATAATACACTTTATTTTGATAGTCCCTTTAGCATATTTTGTAGATTTTTTTGAAAAGTTATATTGCAAATATATGTCAACTAATTATCATTGGAGTATTGGTAAACTGTAATTTTAGAGTTAGTGTAAGTTGACTCGTACTTGCAAAGTTTCTTACAGTCAGTATCAGCAGATATTAAGCAGACAGTCTACTAATACTCTAATGAGAATTGGTTGGCATGTGGTTGCAATGCAACTTATAGTCAGCATAATGTTACCATCAAAACAAAGTGATATTAAAAGTACTTTATTATTACAATTATGCACACAGATTAGAAAACTCAACTCAAAGAAATCAGTGTCTGTTTTTCAGATGCAGCATTTGCTTCAAATGTGGAGGCGTGTAGTCCCTTTAAAGCATTACCAACCGGCACATCATTCCTTTAGCTTGCCTGGTGCTCCATCTCTAATCCTTAAAGTATTTCACTTTGACATACCCAAATCAATTTGTTGAAAATAATGCACAACACTCTGTTCCGAGTGGCCAATTTGTAAGCCGCTAACTTTCCTTAGACTTTGTGCTTCTGTTCAGGCCACAGAAGCTGCTTGACGTGCATATGAACACATCGTCAGAATCCCATCACTTTGTGAGTGCAGGAACAGCTATTGTTTGAGATCGATCAGTTCTTGGCCCAGTTCTGGAGGCTTTGTAAGAGCCTTTCGCAATTCAGCATCCTTCGACGGAACCGTGTGTGTGACATTGTCATAGATTTTCCCCCCAACTCAACTTGTGACCACGTTTCCTTACTTTAGATTGACCCCGCTGATCCTCCTTTGTGCTGGAGCGCAGATTAGGAAGCGAGCAAGATGGGCTGAGGGGCTTGCCAGCGGCTCGGCGAGTCTTATTCGTGCCTGAAACCTCCCTCCTGCAACATTCCCAGTTCCGGCCCATGCCAGTCTATATGACTTATGGAGTTTGGGCCTTATACTGCCAATCCCACTTAGAGTGCATTTTTCTGATAAACAAAAGCACATTCAAGCTTTAGCTTCTCATTTCACACTGTGTGCTTTGGCTCGGGGCAATGCTTTCCTGGAGCCCTTGGCCTACAGTCCAAAGAATGGCTCCAGTTGGCTTTCCTTTAAAAAAAAGAAAAAAGAAAAAGCAGCCACATGTGGAGGATTAGACTCCATCTTTCATCCTCCACGCTCTCTACTCGCCCTCTTCTGCCCAAGCCCACCGGCTCCCCCTCAGCGCTAACGCCTCAACTCACGGACACACAAACACCCACATGCCTATCCGTACCTCCAGCTCTTGAGCGAACTTACCTCAGTCCAGCTCATCTGCGCCCGTGCTGCAGTAAGAACTTCTTTGGCAGCAGCAGAAGCAGAAGTGAGTCTATTTAGGGCACTTACAAAAGCGAATTTGCATTATCGGTAGTGCATGTGCTGGTCTGCACTGGCCAAATTCACAGCTTCGAAAAGTTTACAAGAAAGTTTCTCTCGTTTCCTTTCACCGCCCACTGGCCTTTGTGGATGCATCGGAAGCATTGTTTATGTGTGTAAATAAGTCGAAAACGCAGTACTATTGTACACATATGGTGCTTCTAACAAGTGGATCGCTGCACTTAACATATTCCTTATTTTAAATGCACGTAACCTGTTACATGAGAAACAACATGCGCCAGATGGAAAGATAGTTCAGGGCATGACAAACATGACTTTTAACACACCCACTATTAAAAACGCATCGCCTCTGATCAGACAATAGGCGACCCTATGCTAACCCATTGTCTTCAACTCGACAGGAATATCAGAGCGGTTATTAGAGGAGGATGTGAAATGATAGCTGTGTTGCAGGTTGACCCCCAGGGCATGGGCTGTCTCTGGGAACAGATGTGCCACCCACTCGCAACAGTTGTAGTCTTCCCACAATGCCCTGGTGGGAGTAGTTTGGGCAAGAAGAGGACAGAAGATAATGCTTTGGGTAAACTGCTTTCCTGCTTGTGTTTGTGACTTTTTGGGCAGGAGGGCAGAGACTCTCCCACAGGTCAAACCTTTAAGGTAATCTTAGGCCAAATGGGAAACGATGTTGTTTGAGGTCTGTGGAAGTTAAGGATAGGTGATATGGACTTCAATTATATTGCAATATTTTCTGATATGTATTGTCATTATGATATTAATGGCAATAATTCAAATGTATCCACTAGGGCTGTGCAATTAATCTAAATTTTGTTTCGATTTTGATTTTGGCTTCCAACGATTATGAAAAAAACATGAATAGAGATAAAACAATTATTGTGTCATATCCTCCTTTCCATAAAAATTAGTAAAATCATTTGTTTATACAATGTATGCTCGCAATTATCCTGCAGAGCTCAAACATAATCAAACACACTGAAGGAGCTTTTCAAGCTTTTCAGGATCATATGAAATATGAAAATAAAAAAGTTTGAGACCTCTGAAACAGTGTTGCGAGCATACATTGAAATGTTACTTTCATTTTATTCATACCAGATGCTAGATGCCGCCCTTGCGCATAAATTCAATTAAATTCATGTTTATGTATATATCGCTTTTACAATGTAGATTGTGTCAAAGCAGCTTAACATAGAAGTTCTAGTAAATTGAAAATGTGTCACTCCAGTTTTCAGAGTTGAAGTTCAGTTTAGTTTAGTTCAGTTCAATGTGGTTTAATTTTCACTGCTGAAAGTCCAAACACTGAAGAGCAAATCCATCGATGCGCAGCTCCACAAGTCCCAAACCAAGCAAGCCAGTGGCGACAGTTGCAAGGAACAAAACTTCACCAATTGACCAAAGTGAAGGAAAAAAACCTTGAGAGAAACCAGGCTCAAATCTCCACATACAGATTATTGAAGAAAAGACATCAACTATCGCTGCAGGACAGAAAAGAGAATAAATCGCACGTGTTTAGTAATAATTCATTTCACAGACCAATTATAGTTATAATTATATATATTTTTTGTCTTTTTTTATCGTGAGGACAATTTTTCCTGGTATATGTCAAACAATAAGATATAGTCCATCTCTAGTGGAAGTATTAACACATTCTTTGTAGTCAGCTTCTGGAAAGTCTACAGAAATGACCATTTGTGGCATAAATGTAATTGGATGCGACTTACCAAAGGCCAATCTCAAGACTAAGGCGAGCTGATAGCCGATTCTAACGTTTCATTCCCGCATCATTAAATTGGATGCACTGGGTGACAGCTTGACTCTTGGGGAACATGGCCAGACTGATGAAATGAGATCATAAGCGAGATAAGCGTTGTGAGTGCAGGGACTAAGTGGAATGAACGCTGTTGACACATGAACCGAGCAGTTGCACACGACTTTGTGCAGAAATTCGTGTGTCAATACAGTCGCTCATTTTCTCTGATCCCTTCGCACGGTCCCGCACCCCATCGGCTTCCCTCTGTACGCCAGTGAATGAGAGTGGATTATTGGAGTCTTTGAGCTTGCAATCACCTATTTCGCTGAACTTCCTTGTGCCTTTTATTTCCAGGTATATTGTTCTTGAGCGGGGATCTACGGTGCTTATTTATTGTATTAGGGAGCAGTAATTGTGTTTTATTGTCCAGGAGCTTTATTGGATGTTTTGGCCAAACCCAGCAGGTTATCTGCAGATAACCGCAAACTTCCTCAAGACTAAAGAAGTTTTTTCCACATTCATTAGAACTTTTTGTGCTGTTTAGCCACTTAGAATTCTACGAATCTCTTCTACGAACTGCATAAAATGCTTGAATTTTCCAGTTTATCATCAGTGTTTAAGGTGGGTGCGTCAGCATGTCCTTGGTGGCCGTTCCAAGAGAGGCGAACAGAAGGGACTGCCGCTGCCGAATGCACATTGATCAGCTTCGCTTTCCTCCCCCTACTTATTTATTTAATCTTTTCAGAGCTAGATTTGTAGATTCATTCAAACTCTTGAGATCCCGTGTGTGTTATTCCCAGAGGGCAGAAATTAATTCCTCCTCCTTGTCGTCATCCTCCTCCTCCTCCTCTCTTTTAGCAGTAAGGTGCAGTGGGCTTTCTTTCTCTCCCCTCCGAGAGAATGCCGAAGAGGAGGAACCAGTCCTGAGGGAATCTTGTCTATATAGTATTTCATCCACACTTTAATCCGCTGCTGTGTTGAATGGTTCATAGGGAATAAAAGACAAAGCTTTTGTTTATGATTCTAATATTAGCCTCTTGGCATTTCTTACATAAATGAGAGCCTGCCCTACGGCGGCACTATTGATTTCTCACATCCACAAAAGTCAGCCTCCGTCCTTACAAAATAAGGCTCAAGAGATTACGGGGAAATAAAAAAAAGCGAGCGGGGATGTATTTCTGTTATTTTGTCAGAAACGGATTGACCGCTAATATGAATAATTCAGGAAGACGGCGTCTTCACTTTGTGGACTTGGTGGGTTTGTGAAGAACCTTGAGGGAAATTTGTCCCAGATTTGTTAATTATGAGAGCAGCGATGACAGAAATTAGAGCAAAAGTTAGTTATTAGCCCTGCAAATGTAGCTTCTTTCCCAGTGTCCTTTAAACAGCAGCACCCAAGCTTTAGTTTTTAAATGCAAATACGCTTTATTAATGGTTCTGGCGGGTATATGTCTTTTGTTTACTCCACAATGCACCAAATATATTCAAATCCCACATCAACGTGTAATCCTGATCATAACATGCAGATCGTTCCCTAATTCAGACATGCAAATGAACCTATTAATAAGCTAATAAACAGCAAGTTCAGCATGGCGTCTTTATTAGAATCATTAAAAAATATTAATCGTAGATTACACCTCCTAATGCAAAAAGCATTTGCATTTTAGAAAACCAAGGACAAAAGCTCCTCGCTTCTTTTATTTTGAGGAAGCGCTTGGCAACCCTGAAATCAGCGACAGGTCTTAGAATGAAAGAACGACAGGAAAAGATAGAACTGTAATCCCAATCAATGCACTTCATAAAGCACCTTCTTCCTAAAATGTGTGACTAATGTGCACAAATCTCTGGGTTTGAAAGCTGTCAGCGGAGATGGCTAGAGTTGTTGCTTTGCCATTCATCTCCTCGACGTAATAAACCGACTCGTTTGTTTGTTCTGTTTGCTTTCTTCCTTTCGTTTTGTCTTGCGTCTGAGCAAATGTACCTTGAGGTCTTGTGTAGGGTTTCCCTTTTCAAGCTGAGCCTCGACAAGCCTGCGTGCTTCGTGCTTCCGTAATGACATTAAACAGGAACATTTAAAGGGCTTTCGGCGAGAGCCGCATTGTCTGCTCTGAAGGCTTCCAGAAAGGGCTTTTATTATGTTGTGGATTTAATGCCAGTGTGTGTTACCTGATAACATTAAAGCAGAGAAGAACGAAGCCGGAATATTCCCACGCTGGCAGGGCTTCAAGAATATTGACCACCAACAGGATTTCGGCTGATGCTGGGCATGTATATTCATGGGCGCAGAAGCGGCTGATTACCACCAATACAGAATTATATCTGGGGAGGTTTAATTCATTAGCTCTCATTTCTTTTTATCTAGCTTTTGAGTGCGAGGTTAGCGTGCCGGTGCCGAGCTGGATAAATATTGTTTGTTGCCGTCTTCCAGATGGATGCATTCGCTAGACCTTGTTTTGTTGAGCTCTCCTGGTGATCTTCGAGCTCTGTTAAAAGGAGCGAAACAATGACGCATTAGTGAAGTATTGTGTTCCCCAGGGCGCATTCAATATTTCTTGCTTTCTTTTAAAACTCATTCGAGGACCTCAATCAGGGAGCGTCGAATGTGGACTTGTTCAGGTGTGCTTTGTGCTAATGTGGTGCTTTTTTTTCTCCCCCCATCACATTTTAGGAAACGAAGTAAATTAAACTGATAAAATGAAGTTTACTTCCAGTTGAATTGATAATTCTCGCAAACCCAGGAAAACCAGTCATTTTCACAGGCGTGTTGGAGGGAGAAATAATGACAGTGTTTCGAACTTGTTTGATCATCCCTAGCAAATCGGAATGGTAAATTTATTCCGCAGGTGTTGCACATGGAATAATGTTTTAGCATAATGAGGATAAGATGTTGATGGGGTACAGTACTCAGGCACTCAGTATTTTAGACACAAAAAGCCCCCCGTCATTGATCCATGCTGAATGCCAGCAATATATTTACTCCAAGGTTGTTGTTAACCATCAAAAGTTGTGTTTGCTTTTTTTTGCAGGACTGAAGATTCATTTGCAGGTAGTATAATTGCAGGCACACCACATGTGCCCTTCACATTATGGCTAAGGCCTAAAACATGCTTTGTGCAGGTTTCACAGGCTTCTGCAAAGTGGTACTAGAACACAAACGCTGTCTGCTTGTTTAGGGCAGCTATCTTAATAAACAGGAGGTCAAGGTTTGGCTGGTTAACATGCTCATTTGCTCCTGCTGGTAGAGCATAATTAAACCATTTTGTTACTATAATACTATACTATACTGTTACTAGTACTATAATATTTAGTTTGCTTACATTTGTTGAAATGTATTATAGTGTGCCTTATGTTACATAGGGTGTGTGTGTGTATATATAGCAAGAGTGACATTTTCTTGAATGTCAGCATGTAAACTAAAGATAGAAATTTTTTAATTAAAATACAGTTAGAAAAGTTATGAGAAGGTAATATTACAGTGTTACACTTTTGACATTGTGTCTTTTGTAATATATTTTTACCAAGGAAAATAAATATGAACAAACCTAGAGTATACATTTGTGTGCATCTCCGAGGAATCACTTAAGACTGACACTTGTCGCCACCTACTGGCAGTTTCAGTGTCTCGTTTATTTATCCTTGACAAAAGTTGGTACCTTGGCTTGTTCAGGCCTGAGACAAATAACAGGACAGTTTAAAATATATAATGAGCTATTACAAATGGCATTTGAATGCTTGCACAGGCCTTCAGATTTCATCCAATCAGAGACGACGATCAATCGTTATTAGACTCTAAAAACATTGCATCAAGCAGATGAGGTGTTGAACTCATAGCTGATCCCACATGCGTTTATCTCGCCCATATTACTCTATTAGCCCTGTAATAGGAAGCACAGCTAGTAAAGACCCAAGCGCACAGAGCAGTGTCTCGAAATCTCTCCACTTGGGTGTAAATTACAGAGCCGCCTGGGGTGTTCTCTACCCTCTCTCGTTGGCACCTTTCCCCATTTTATCCCCACACACACACACACACACACACACACACGTACAAGACAATGACTATTACCCGACACACCTGGGTTCTGGGCCTCACAATCTTCTTAATATCTTTTAAATCTTCACATAAGGTATGCCTTCCATAGGGCTTACAATACCATTTGCTCTAATAAACTCTTTTGGCAGAGGTGCGCGCAAGCTGCTTCCCGTGGCCCCCGGAGAGAGGAGCGTAACGCGCAGGGTGAGGCATCCCAAAATATGAGGATAAATCGCAGGTAATCCTGCAGGACCGCAGTCTTTGGTAATCAACACTCTTCCAACTGGAAACATTTTACAATTCTTCATCTTAATTTAACTTGGATGTTTTCTTTTTTTTTTTTCTAGTTCGTCTTGCGTTACCTGGTAATTCTTAGCAGCGGGTGCCATCATTTGCTCTGGCATTTATAAGGGGAGGCTGCCGAACGCGAAATGGAGAGCTTTTAAAAGGGGGGGGAAGGGGGCGATAAGCAAATCAAATTAATGACAATGAGTGTTTGTGGAGAGAAGGCAGGCAGAGAGCTTGTTTGAGCCCATCGTGCGTGCCATGTTAAACACTTCACTCGCTGTGGAGGGGCTAATCCAGTCTCCGACAGCTAGCTGATTATACGAATAAACTACACATGCTCGCCGCCGAGAGAAAAGGAGCATCCCTCGTTAACGTTCAAGCTCACTCCAACAAGGAAGTAATTAAGACGCCACCCCTTCCCCCCTACAAACCAAAAAAAGAGGAGGAATGATTTTAAGTGTTGTCTAATAGAGCGGCTTGAAGGTGTTTATTTTATATTGTCTCAGTGCAGAAGTCATTATGCGGTTGAAGGGGGCTTACGAGGAGCTGAACGCACCGAGGCGAGTTTTTTCGCGGTTGCCGTTTGCCACTTTTGAGCAAAGTCAGATGGCTCTGGGCGACATGCTCCAGAGTTGCAGAAAGCATATGAACTGTCGCTTGTTGTTTTAAATAATAGATTGCCTCCCTTAATTTCCTGCCTGATATTTTTGGCAGAGTCAAGAGTCTTTTGGATGGGCAGCATCTGTCAGACCCTGGCGCAGGCCAAGAAAACATTCCCCACCCGAGCTGTAAGAGAAAAAAAATACAAAATAAAGCATGCGGAAATACTGTGACAGTCGGCCATCGGCTCTGCAGGTGAGACTCGCTTACATGTGTTTAAACTGCTTGAACCAGAACTTTTAATGGATTTCAAGAAGTTCTTTTTGAGCACTTTTGTCATTGGTTTTTAGTTTTGCATGCGTGCGATTTGAGGGTTAAGTAGTTTAACAGTGATTACAGTGGAGTGATATTTGATTATTATCTCCTGAAACGGCAACTCCTCCGGCTTTCTGTTCTCTTAACAATAGTTTAATTGTTAGTTTGGACACCCACTCAATAGACAGGCGAAATGAAGAGCAGTAATGGAAAAGAATTATAAGGGGGGGTGGCATGCAAAATGAATACATTTGCAAAAGCACCTGCATCTGTTTTATCCTCTTTTTTTTATGCAATACATTTTGATTAACCACGAGAGCATCTTTACCGTGACCCCTTCAATCAATAATATGTTTGCATTTTTAAAAGCGCTTCACTTAGCTCTGTTTGTAATGAGTTTTGTCGTTTTCAAATGGCCTCTGTTTTCCGATGTTTAGCAGTGTTTCTTCTAAGATGATATGTTTTTGCACATTTTTACAACCCTGAAATCAGGATTAAAACTTACTATAACTGAACCATTTGATTATAATAGAATAATACACAGTCAAAATTAATTTATGTGCATATTTTATTTATTAGATTATATTGTATATATTTTAATATACAAAAAATTGTTGAATAAATTGCATATAATAATAATAATAATAATAATAATAATAATAATAATAATAATAATGTGTTATTTAATTATTAGTATTTTTTTATTATTAACAGTTATTTATAGATTGCTAAGACTGTTAAAAATGACATTTATATAATAAACTATTGTTACAACTATGGAATTAGGACTACAACAAAATTAAAATCATATATAAACAGTAATTAATAAAATATAAACTATAATTATTACCATCATCAAATGTAATAGTTACAGTTTTACAGTTTACAGTTACATATATATTTGTTTTATTAGAAATATATTATATTATATTATGTTATATTGTATACACATACAAAATATACAATATAAACAAGTGTAATAAAATTTGATAATATAAACTAATTAATGAAAATAATATAAATAAAATATAATACAAATTAACTGCAAGTTTTAAAAATCTTAAACATGAAATTGTATATTGTGTGTGACTATCCTCAGTATATTTTAATTAAGCCATAATGACCTGTTTAGCGAGGTATTGATTCACTCAAGCCATTTAAAAGTTCAAAAATGATTCCTGTTTCTGATTAAGTCTCAAATCAGCACATACAGACTGCAGTACGCTTATAGAACTGTTGACTATGTATTGTCTGCATACTATGGCTTCCAAATAGCAGCGCAGTAAACACTGATGTGTGTGATTATTGGTCTTTGCACACACTAAGCTTCAGTAAAGGCAGGCACCCACTTTCTCTCTGGCCAGGGGCAAACGTCCCACCCCCTTGGCCCCGCTAGGGCCAGAATTCCTCCACGAGTGTGTGTGTGTGTGTGTGTGTGCGCGCAAAACGCTGGGATTGCTTCAGACAAAGGTGGCACACTTGCCAGCTGCATCTCTATAGCACCTAAAGCAACACATTTGTTCCCCTTCCTCTCTGCCTCGTCGGTCCACCAGGGTGGCGTCAGGCCCCGGCGCTGGAGTGGCCCCTCAGGAGACTGGAGAGTGAATAAAGAAAACGTTTTCATTTTTTTTTTTTTATTCAAATGCCTTTTGGAAAAAAACATGGTGGGCTTCAGACACACAAGGTGGTGGTAAGGTTTGCGAAATTCTGAATGCTTGTTTTAGAGAGGCTTGTTGTTCCTACCTGATTCTTCTCTCTCATTTTCCCCCCTCATCTCCCTTTAAAAATCTGCAAATCCATTCGCTAAACAGCTGCACCTCTGTACTGAACAGATAACAACCTGGGCCAGGCCGGCTCTGCAGCGAGTCAAGCCTGATAGGCTCAAATCTCTGGCCCTTTTTTTTTTTTGAAAATGCTAATGACGGAGGAACACGTCCCAAGCCAAAAGCGCTCTTGTAGATCTGTCAATTGCTATTTTGACAGATATTTGCTTGTAAGTACACACAACACTTGTTCCCCGTGTCTTATCTGCGGCGCTGCAGAACACTGACCTACATTGCATCAAGCACAATATGATGCACAAACCCGCGCCGCTCAATACCATTTTTCATTTTCACCTTAAAAAAAAGCGAATGGAGCTCAATGAAATGGCTGGAAATCCAATAAACAGAAGGTATTCTCTCCTAAATAAGAAGTATGCTATTTAAAAAAAAAAGAAAAAGAAAAAAAAAGAAAGAATATCTGTCATCTGAAAGCATTTGAATGCCTTGTTGAGGGGTTTCTGCATTAGCACTTACTGGAATGAGGAAAAATTGAAGATAAATATGCAGCTGCTTCATTTCTCTCTCAATTACACACACGTATACGTGAACGGCGGAGGAACTGATTTCAAGCAGTTTGTATGTTTTGTCGCTTTGCCTATTTGAACTTTTGCCCACATTTTCTGTTTAAAAAACAGATATATTTGTAAATGAACACAAATCAGTTACAACCAAACAAGCTGATTTTATTGTAGTGTTCACCAAATAAACATTCACTTAGAATATTTGTCTTTATTTTATATGTATGTGTTTTTTATTTTTTTTAAATCATAGTAATAATAATGTAGAATTGTTATGGTGGTAAAAATGTCTAAATTTGGCTTTCACACTTTGATTTATTTATCTTTTCATGGCCCTTAATAAACAAAAATATCCAATTCAAATAAATAAATGTTATTTTGAGAGTCTTTGATTTAAGATTTTAAAGATTTAGAGCACTACACATACATTAATTAATTTAGGAGCTGTGCATTATTTATTTTCTGTCTTGCTGTATAGTATAATATTTTGCTCCTTAATATTGGTGTGTTGTTTTTTTTCAAACACCATGCTTTAGTTATTTTTTTTCTCTTGGTTTTCCCCATCAGAATATTTTACTACATATTTATTTAATACTATATTTTACCTTAGAGGCCTTGGATTTGTACTGTTCTGGCTTGTTTTGCCAATATATTATAATGTTTAGTTATTTAATATTGTTTCAACTTGTTTGTGCATTTGTTATTTTCTGTCTTATTTTGTCAGTATATTCATTTTTTTGCTATGATATTTAGTACTTTTAGACCAGTACGTTGTTTTTTTCAGTGTTGTATTGATGGTAAATTTAGTGATCTAATATTTTAAGCTTTTTAGATGATATATTTGGTCACACTTTACAATAATGTTTTATTAGTTATTGTTAGTTAATGCATTTACTAACATGAACAAACAATGAACAATACATTTATTACGGCATTTGTTCATATTAGTTAATGTTAGTTAATTAAAATACAGTTGTTCATTGTTAGTTTATCTTAACTCACAGTGCATTAGCTAATGTTAACAAGCCTGAATTAGGATTAGTAAATGCTGAACTATGATTAATGTATGCTGTAAAAGTATTGTTCATTATTAGTTCATGTTAAATAAATGCATTATATGTAAATGCATTAACTAACATTAACTAATAAAACATTATTGTAAAGTGTGACCATATACTTTATATATAAATAAATTGTTTATTTATTTATTTATTCATTCATTCATTTATTTTTTATTTATTTTTATTTTTATTTATTTATTTATTTACATTTTTTTTTTTTGGGAGACCGCTGTTGAAGTCATAAGAAATTGATCATGAATTGATCTTGTGAGATGCTGAAAATAATGCAAAACGGTTACAGCTATTATTATTATTATTATTATTATTATTATTATATTATAGAACAGCTATTATTTTTCATTTTGACGTGCTATGGATTTTGAATGTAGCTTTTAAATTCAGCTTGAAATGAACTAGTGGTGCTGATTTGAAGTTTATTTTTTCACAGCTCCAATTCTATACCAAAAAACCCTAAAAAAAACAGTGGACAGCTTAGAGGAAACGTGTTGTAGCTTAAAAACGACAGCAAATCTTTAATGAGGCATTAGTAAATGTTTGATTAAAACATTGATAGATGCTGTACAAGTATTGTTCATTATTGTACAAGTATTAGTTCATGCATTAACTAACATTAACTAATCAAACCTTGTTGTAAAGTGTGATCCTATAATTTTTTTTTATGTATTTTTTTTGAGACCACCGAAAATAATGCAAAACTGTTCTTCAGCTTAAATTCAGCTTGAAATGAACTAGTGGTGCTGATTTGAATTTATTTTTTAGCTTCAATTCTATACTAAAAAAAATCAGTGGGCAGCTTAGAGGAAACATGGGTTGTAGCTTAAAAAAAAACGACAGCAAATCTTGCTCTTTGTTTCAAAATGAAACATGGGAATCTTTAATGATGTTCCCATCTTTACCAGTAAAAATCACCATCTTTTGAATCTGGAAAACCCTGAAACTAGCCCTTGAGAAAGAGGTTTGAGGAGAGTAAACATTTTGTTCCTGCAAACAGCTCGATGCCAATCAGCGATTAATGAGGTGTAGTTGAAAAGCAGCGGCTGAGGGAAGTTAAACTGAGCTGAATTAAGGAGTAATATCATCCTTCACGCAGGTGCTCGCCGAACGAATAACCGCTTTAATTACTGTTATTCAATCACTGCCTTTTTTTTTTTCTTCTCGTCCTCCACCCCCTTTCTCTCTCCATCTCTGCTATGGCATTATCGGTTTTTCTTGTCAATTCACAAAATGCCTATCGCAAGACAAACGTATGGCCATATGTGACCTAAAAACACTTCCTCAGCGAGCGCTCATTGTTCAGAAATGCACCTACAGTCAGTCTTCAAACTAAACTCGGTGAGCTGTTATCTCGGTTTCACGTTATCTGCGCTGAGTTGCCCTTTGATGGGCGCATCTGCACGTGATGTGAGAGGGTGGAGGCGGGCGGGCGGGAGAAGCGAACACCTGCTACTGTATTCAGCTCCACAATGGGGATCATTTAGTTTAAGACACGTTTGTTCAGCCGGGGACCAGAGGAGGGGTGCAGCTCTGTTCCCTCCTACAGGTTGGGCCGATCCTGGATGCTGAAAATGCATGACAAAAGTATGGCATCTAAAAAAAAGCTTAAAGTACACATGAAATCAAAACTAACCATATGGATTTTGTTAGCTCGCATTGCTAGTTTTGTGGTGAACAATTCATCTGTGTATGTCATTAAGACAAAAGAAATAGTTTGCCCTTATATTTGAAATCTAAAAAAGCACTTCCTGATTGTTTTCAGTTAAATTCTCAGATTATGTATGGCTTAGGTATGGGGTGTGGTTTACATACTTAACCACGCCCCTCCAGCTGTCAATCAACAAACAGAAATGCTGAGGAGGAGGAGTCTGTTAGGTTGTAATAACTCATAGATATTTACATTAGATGTCGCCTGGCCCATTGTTGTCTATTGGAAGGAATGCGTCAATAGAGCCGCCATTTTAGTACAGGGTAACGCTCCTTTGAAATGAATGCAGGACCAAGGTGCAGTGGAGGACTGTGGCCATCCAGAGCCAGAGATATACACATATATACATATATCTATGATCGGGAGTTTTCCCCGGTGGTCAGTACGCAAATATTTTTTTTAAATTACGAAAATTATAATTTTACATCACTTTTCTACATCGATGAATAAGTGACCGCATGGGCATTGCCGGTAAAGAGTGTGTTTGTGTGCATGGAAATGTATTATCCTCCATCACTGTTAAATTTGATCTAATCCGTGTCCTGAAACACCCCCCCTCTCCCGCTTTCACTTCTCATTCTAACGGAGGGAGCGATTCGTTTGTGAATGAATCTCCGTTATGAACGACTCGTTGACTTAGCCGACAATAATACAAGTTTCTGGCACCGCAGCGTCTTGTTGTCATATTTCTTTTTCATTGTTTGCTGATTTTATTCAACAAAACTAGCATAAGCCTAGAATTCAGTGCAAGTTGATGCTACTTTGCCTTGTGATGAGTGCAGTAAGAGACTGTATTATCATCAATAACGTTACTTGTTGAGCACAAAAGTTTGTAACATACAAAAAACGTAAAAAACGAAATCTTACCTATGAAATGTTCTGCCTTTGTGCTTTGTTTTCTTTGTTTGCTCGTTACTACACCCGTAAGCAGCGCTAAAGTCCAGCATCTTCACATTGGCACACTGTCTTGACTAGTGCGGTTGAATGACATTTGTACTGACAGCACTGTACAAATGTGGCGGCGCTATTGACCATGCTCAGGGTCCGTATGCGATATCTAGTGTATATATCTATGGTAATAACTCTTCTAAAACCATTTTCCCGATCTTTCTGAATGAAATGCCTACTTTATCACATCCAATCAGCTCGCAGCAGAAAAAAAACAAGCCACGCCCACTGTTTTCTCATTTAATATTCCGTTTCTCTAGGAACTGGATCACAATATGAACAATTTTGAATTGCATTATGGGATGTTGATCTCTGCTCTGTCGACTTTTGATGTTGAAAATTCAACTCTACAGTTTAACAAAGTGACTTTTATTGACATTTTAGTAGTTTGAAATAATATAATGTATAATAAATCATACACAGAGAAATAAGTCTGTAAAATAACAGGATGTACTGGCAGTTTATTTTTGTAGCGTAATATCACTTTTACAAACTTTTAATGGTTAAAAGTTGTTGAAAGAAAGAGCAAGGTCCCATAATGCAATTCAAAAGCATAAATAAACGTGGGAAAAATAAACAATAATAACATGAATCACAAAATAAGGAAAATTGCTAATTTATGGATATTTTTTACACTAGACAAACGAGGACAACAGTGTGTCTGTTTGTACATTTAGTTTTTTTGTTTTCTGTTTTAAAAGGATTGTTCACCCAAAAATGAAAATTGCCTCATTATTTAATCTCCCTCATCCTGTCTGTCTGTCTGTCTGTCTGTCTGTCTGTCTGTCTACTTATAACTGTACAGTATCTCTCTGACAATCTGTCTGTCTTCTATATTGGTCTGTCTGCCTTCCTGTTTTCTTTATGTCAGTCAGTCTGTATACTTCTCTGTGTGTTTGCTTAATCTGTCCGTCTCCGTCTCGCTCAGCACTGACTAACTGCAGTTCCCAGTAAAGTGCAAGGCAATCAGCGGGGATGAATCACGGTGTAAAATGTGCCGCGTGTGAGGTCAGGTGACTCTGAGGTGTTTGAGGAGTTGAGGTCATGATGTTTAGCAGTGTGCGACGTGACTCGATTAACACTAAACAAACGAGGTGCCTGTGTAAGGATGAGTCTCTGCGGAGCCGAGCGCTGACAGGCCTTTGGTCCCGTGGGAGAGCTGATAGTGATGTTATTACATGGCAGAAGAGCTTCCCTGACGCTCCCAGCTCCTGTTATGTAATATCTAAGAATGCTGAGTATTGCATGTTACATGTCGAGTAGGGCTGAACAATATATTGTTTGAGCATCAATATCACAATGTGTGTGTATCTGCAATAGTCATGTCGCAGGATTAGATTATTTATTTAAAGATATTATTATGTTTTTATTATTTATTCAATGATGCCCATGTTATTTTACATTTGATTTCAATTTCCAGCGACACGGTGGCTCAGTGGTTAGCACTGTCACCTCACAGCAAGAAGGTCACTGGTTCGAGTCCCGGCTGGGTCAGTTGGCATTTCTGTATGGAGTTTGCATGTTCTCCCCGTGTTGGCGTGGGTTTCCTCCGGGTGCTCCGGTTTCCCCCACAGTCCAAACACATGCGCTATAGGTGGATTGAATAAACTAAATCGGCCGTAGTGTATGTGTGTGAATGAGAGTGTATGGGTGTTTCCCAGTACTGGGTTGCAGCTGGAAGGGCATCCACTGTATAAAACATATGCTGGATAAATTGGCGGTTCATTCTGCTGTGGCAACCCCTGATGAATAAAGGGACTAAGCCGAAGGAAAATGAATGAATGAATGAATGAATGAATGTTTAATTTCCATACTTGAAAACTGTTCAACTCCCCAGAAAACCATAAAGCACTGTTTATTTATTTATTTTTGCTTGTAATTTATTATAATTTATGCAGCGGCACTGCATAGAAAAAGACTTGATCATGCGAGTCAATCTAAATAAAAATTGTATTTGTCACATACAGAGTCATACACAGTATGATATGCAGTGAAATGCTTACACAACCACTCGTGACCTTTAAAATAATAACAACAATAACAAAATAATAATAACAACAATAAGAATCTAAATTTGCAGAAATAGAAGTTATGCAATAGAATATAAAAGCAAATATAAACTAGGCATGGGCCGGTATAAGATTCTGACGGTATGATAACCTTGTAAAATGATCACGGTTTCATGGTTTTACGGTATTGTGATTACTGCTCTAAAATATATTATTTTTAAGTGTCTGGGTAAAAAACAAAAACTTTTTTCCCCCTTTAACACAATATATTTTATTTTGAGAAACATTTCAAATATTTTGGAACATTAAACATGTCAGGCTAACTTTTAAATCATGATGATTTGATCCAGCTCTATAGGGTTTATTGTGCAGATTTATTATTTTGTCTTCCAGGAGTGTATTTCCATCACCGTGATTTATTGCGCCTTTAAATATCTTTGTGGTGCTTTCTGTTTTTGGATGTTCACTGTCTGTCACAGACGCAAGCTTCAGTCGGACGTCTCTTGTGTCTCCAGGGCCAATGCGAGACAATGCACCTTTACACATGCTCCCTTTGGACCACCGATTCTGTGCTCCCAACCTTATATATCCACAAATGAGACGGTGTTTCTGATGTCTTACTGCTGCACTTGCAATTCCAAAACACACACACACACACCTGCGATCCATGCGAACACCCACACACTCATGATCCGCAAACAAAGCCCTTCCACAGTGAGTGTCACTGCCATCCGCTTTTGTTTGCCTGTCTTCACAGAAACATTTTCATTCAGAAAAGACCATTGTTTTTTTGCTGTTGTCTTCTGGAAATTCAGAGTAGCAATTTGTTTGTCTCACTATTGAACGTTTCTGCTCGTATGCATTTTTGCAGTTTTTATCCCCCCCCATTTGACACTTTTGTCTAACAAGATTAAATGATTTTTGAAACAAAGTTTGATCCTTGAAATGGGGATATGAGCTGTTGTCGTCTGTAGCGCCACTGAATGTGCCATGCCCGTATGTCGCAGAAAAGTTCTGCTAAATTCATTGCATGCTTGCTAAAATGGAGAACAAGGCAATATTTAGCTTACATGTGTTGAGCTTGTCTGTTTGCTTCCACAGGACAATATGGCTATGATCGGAATGGCATACTTTTCATGCTAGAAATGCTGTATGCATTCTTTGTGCTGAATGGAAATAGATTGGAAGTAATGGATGATATGCTGTACAGTGTTGGGGGTAACGCATTACAAGCAACGCCAGTTACATAATAATATTACTTTTCTAAGTAACGAGTAAAGTAACGCATTACTTTTAAAAATTAAGTAATAATATTTGAGTTACTTTTTTAAAAATGTAATGCGAGTTACTTTTTAGTTTGGTTAATTCACTTTTAAAAAATAAATTGCTGTTAAAAAAATAAAAATGTAGTCACGTTGAATCCCGCACGCTATGAGAGAATGCAGGAACAAACAGAAAAGGAAGATGGCAGAGCGTTACATTTCTGCGATGGACATTTTCTCAATATTTTGAACACATGGAAGAAATTAAATACATAATTTGCAAGCTAGAGAAAACAAGGAGGCAGCCATTTTAATCGCACTTACTTACACTTGTGAAATGGAGGAAGAAACTGGTCCATGAACTGTGTACTGTAAAGTTCCTGACAAGCTCTGCAAAGTCCCATACATCAATAGTCTTTTCTGATCCTTTAACAAACGAATCCCCCGTTGTAAGCGTGTAGATTGCTGAAGCACTCGTTAGAAAAATGACGGGAACACAGCACAAGGCCTGGACTATAATTCGGAGGTATTTTTGCAAAAATAAACTTCAACCACTGACTCTTCACAGTTTCATCTTTGGGTAGGGAAAATAACACTAATTTTCCTTCACACTTCCAATAATATCCAGTTGAGCACAGCGTCTTCGCGACATGATTCAACCGGGGTCTGCTACAGTGTTCTTCTTCTTGCCACTCTTTGTGGGCGGGGCCAGAGGTTTCAATTTTCCCGGGATTGCGCGTGCAACAAATGGGTGGGGCTTAAGTTCCATATTGACGTCACGCCGGCACGGATAAAGACTCGTTATCAAGACGATTCATTTGAAGCACTATGATTCGACTCTGTTATAGATGAATCAATAGTTTTAAACACTGCCCACTTACAGATTTAAGCCTTAGCTGGATATTTCACTTCACTTAGAGCTGTGTTACGCACTACATGGAAGGTCATTTTCAAAAACCCATAATAGGGGCTCTTTAAAATAACAGAAACATTTATTATGTCTTAAAATAATTTATAATATTACTGCATATTTTATTTTGGAGCCTGTATATGGTTTGATGGTACAATTATACAAATTATATGGTGATATAATTATATTGTATTAATTTAATTGCGTTTTGTATTGCTTTATTTTGATATATGATGTTTATTCTTTATTTATCCAGGACACTCTTAAAAAAGAGATTACAAATCTTAAGAGCTTTTCCTGTTTTTTTTGTTTTTTAAAGAAGTAACATCTGTTTTACATTGATACAAATACATGTATTTATTAGTTACTTGAAATATGTTATAAAACAGTAAATAGACTATTATTGAACAGAATGTTAAGGAGAAGTAACATTTATACAGTCTCAGTTAACATACATGTTAAATAAAAAAATATATAAAAACCAGCCCTTTGAGAGCAGCTGTAATGCTGAAGTGGCCCTCGGTAAAAATGAATTTTACAGCCCTGTACTACATTAATCAATATGTGCAACATGCTAGAGCACACTGCCTACTACATCCCACAGTGCAATCCATTTGATTCTTTGTTTTCTCAGACATGTGGTGGTTTAACAGAAGTGTTACTGTTGCACATTGCAGAAGACCTCATTACAGCAGAATCAGTAGAAATCTGGATTAATTCAGAGGTTATTTTTTTGTAATCTGCATTGTGTCAAAAGGCACAAGTTGTGATGTGGCATATAACAATAATAATTGTTTATGAATCGGTGACTCATAATTATTCATGAGACTGCATGGCCTTATCCAATGAGGCGATGCTTTGCTTAATTATTCATGACCCATGATTTCCTTTGACAAACTGTGAGATCATTGAATCAAGTGAGTGTGTTTTCATAAACCATGAGTCTTTGACAAAAACACGATTCTTCCACTTTTTAAAGTCTTTTAAAGATTTAACATCACATTCATTTATACAGTTTTGATGCAGAGTACAAACGTAAGATGTATCAGATGGTCTTGTATAAATTGGTCAAAAGATGCACTAAAAAGGTTTCTTAAAGATCCCATGAAATTAAAATAAAGTGTTTTAGGAAATCTATAAGCTAGTGTGCTCCAAAACAGTGACAAAATTTGCATTTAGAACGTATAAAACCCATATAACCATGTAAAGTTTGTAGTTTGTCACTTCCACATCAAATCGAGACCAATCAAATGCTCTCTAGTATCTGACATACCCCGCCCCCTTCAAGACGTTTGAGCTCAACCGCTCTCACTGGCAGAGCGGTGATAAAACAAAACTCTATTAGCAGTTTTTTTTATAAGGGGAGGGGCTACACTATGTCCCACCCTCAATTCAAATTTTTCGGTTGAGATTATGTCAAACATCGAATAAAAATTGCACATTTCAAAGCACTTCACGGGACCTTTTAAAGCTGCCATATATTCCATTGGTTCAATAAGTTAAATTGGTCTTTGATATATACATATACTCACAAATCCCCCTACAATCAGAAGGTCCATAATTGACCATATTTGGATTGGTTGTGAATATTAATGAGCTCCTCTCTGGCGTGCATCTCTCTCTCTCTCTCTCTCTCTCTCGTATATACACACACACACACACACACACACACACACAACATGATTTTATGTTCTGATTGGTCTTTTGTCCACCGGGGTTTTGCACTCACATAATTTAGATGAGAACCAGGAAACAGTGGTGTCTTACGATCACGTTATGGCCATTTCCATATTCTGATCTTTTATTATTTGACTGTGCCTAGGTATACCCATATTTTCTTTATACTGCACCTTTTAAAAATTACCATAGAGTAGATCTACATACATACCACTGAACGGACTGTAAAATGCTCGCAAATCATGCTATAGCCCTGTGCTAACATGTTCGTAAATTTGAAACATCGTAACTAATTCCTACTAGAAATGTGTTAGCACCTGCTTGAAAACTGCTAGCAACATATTCAAATATTGTGCAAATGTCTATGGGTTAATACAGTTGAGGAAATAAGGATTGAACACGTCACCATTTTTATCAGAAAACGTATTTTTAAAGGTGCTGTTGACTTGAAATTTTCACCAGATGTTGATAACAACCAAAGAAATCCATGTATGCAAAGAAAACAATATTAATTAGTTTACAAATGAAGTTATGTGTAATAAAAAAAAAAAGACACAGGAAAAAAGTATTGAGCACATGAAGAAAGGAAGGTGTAGAAAGGCAGTGAAAGCCCATACAGCAGCTGAAATCTCTCAGTAGTTCTTCAGCAACCCTCTGCCCTTCCTCACTGTAAATGAATATCAGGTGCTTCAGTCCAACATCTACATTAGCACGAGGATGAAGATGAAACCAGGGTGGACGTTTCAGCAAGACAATGATCCAAAACAAAGTCAAGGAAACTCTCAAATGCTTTCAGAGAAAGAACATCAAGCTGTAGAATGGCCCAGCCAATCACCTGACTTGAATCCAATAGAAAATACAAAATAAAGATCAGATTAGATAGATGAAACCCACAGAACCATCAAGATTTTTACATTCTGTTGAAGTCTGTGCATATATACAAGGTGTAGGACCCCTCCTCTCAGACCCCATCAGCCCCAGTATTCAGTTCTGTCATGTTTACACTAATTTACACCTGTGCAACATTTGAATAATGAAGTGCACGGGTAACTGCTAAATGCATTCTTAACTATCTGCAAAGAAGCATGTCGCAGCGTCTTATGCCCACATTGTTTCTCTTAAGCGTTATGATTAAAATGGAGTAATGGCTGTATTGGAGCTCGTTGGTTTGTCAGCGGTGGGTTCCTTGGTGTGCCGTACATCTCTGAACCCCTCGCAAAAGGTAATGCCCCATCCGACAGCGTGATGGAGAGGTGGGTGTCATTACCGTATGTTTAAACAGCCGAGAGAGGCGGCTATCATTTAGTGGAACGAGCTCTCTGCGTGTCTGATGGGATGAGATGGAGAAACCCAGAGAGAGAGAAAGAGACATTTCAGAGGAATTCATTGACGGAGAATAACGTCACTTAATCAAGCGCAGTGGCACTTGTTTACCTTCCACTCTCCGCGGCCGGAGTTTTATATGAAGAAATAATCATATCTCGGTGGATAATAAATACGGGCTCTGTATTTTTTGAAATCATCAGCATTTGTCAGACTGGCGTGAATTCGCAAATGTATGAAGTTGTGATGGGCCATCGGTTGACGCTTAAAGCAGATTTTAATTGGTCCATGCCAGTGTTCAGGGCACTTGACTGCGATTGTATTAGCATTCTAACTTACTACAGTAGTGCTGCAGTATGCTCGGTATACAAATGTTCTGTGATCATGGATGACCTGCTAAATTAGCCAAATTCTGAAGAATATGGTCAAGATTGAATTTTTAAAGGGTTTTAAAAGGGGTTTAAACACAGTTGTGTGGCAACAGTGTGTGAATATAGCCAGCCTTTAGTGGTAAAAATTGATTAACTCTTTTTTTATAATCACAATTCATTAATACAGTCTGCAGAAACACTTTGATTGACATCTCCCTTTGTACGTGTCATCAGAGGGGGAAAGCCCCGCCCATTAGTGACAATTGCTCCCTCATTAGCATAAATAGCCCTGAGTGAGAAGCAGCCGTCAGCTATTAGAGTTTTAGCTCCGTACCTGCTGAAGATAATGTGAGTGACTAAGAGGATTATAAATGTGGTTTTAGGCTGCACAAATGAACACTCCATAGACTGTAAATGTAGTCTCCATAGACTGACGCATTCTGAGACACTTCTTTTGACATTTGCAGTTTTTCACAGAGACAACGTTAGTCCTGTTTTAAATCTGCCGCTATGCTGATGCACAGGCGTTTGTAGCTCCGCCCTCTTCTAAAAAGAGCACAATTTCATTTGAATTTAAAGCAACAGTCACCAAAACATCACAGTTAGGATCAAAGCCTGAAAGGGGTCAGTTTTAAAGAGTTAAAAAAATATATTTGTGAGGTATTTTGAGCTGAAACTTCACATACACATTCTAGGGACATCAGAAACTTATCTTACATCTTGTAAAAAGGGGCATAATAGGTGGCCTTCAACCAAAATTTCGCCATTGAGTTTTTCATATATAATTTAACTCAATTTATTGGATTATATTATGGCAAAATAGCATTGCATCCCATAATGTATTGTGCTTGACCTTAATTTTCAGTGCTTTAGCACCTCCCCCTCCTACAAAATTGCATGAATTCATGAAAAAAGAAGTTATGGCAGAAGTTAAGCCACTTAAACAGGTGTGACACAATCAACAATTAATTTGACATTTTAATTAGAAAATATAAGAAAAAAATATAAGAAATAATAAGAAAAAAGAAAAAAATATATACATTTAATTTTAAGAATTTTTATTGCAATTTAATACAAATAAAGACAATTTACAAGTAATAGAGGTCATCTGGATATTTCAAGATCACATCTTTAAAATAAACTTTCAAAATAAAAAATAAAAATCATAATTTCATTCATTCATTTTCCTTCGGCTTAGTCCCTTACACAGCGGATGCCCTTCCAGCTGCAAACCAGTATTGGGAAACATCCATACACACACACACTACGGCCAATTTAGATCATTCAATTGTACTGCATTTCTTTGGACTGTGGGGGAAACCGGAGCACCCGGAGGAAACCCACGCCAACACGCAGAGAACATGCAAACTTCACACAGAAATGCCAACTGACCCAGCCGGGGCTTGAACCAGCGACCTTCTTGCTGTGAGGTGATTGTGCTAACCACTGAGCCACCGTGTCGTCTCATAATCATTATTTTTGTGTAGTAATGTTTCCTATGGAATTTGTAAATCTGGCCTCTTTTTTAACCTTAATATTATAAGTTACCAAAAAAAGTTTGTGTTTGTAAAACTCGAAGTGTGAACATTCAAATCCCCAAATCATTTAGCCTTATATAATAATTCAAAAAATCCTCAGAGTAAAAAGTGAAGTGATTCATACATATAAAAAGTAATATTTGCATTTCCATGAAAAATCTCTCCATTCACTCACTCCTTTTGTTGTTTTTTTCCCTCCAATATCATGCAGCTGCACTCTAAATATTTTCACCATATGTTATTATGGAAACAGTGGTAAGAATAGTATGCAATTTCACAGAGACTTCCATGTAGAGTACTGCATACCATAATGTCTATTGCTTGCCTTCCATTTCCAGTGAATTAAACCTGGTATAATCTCAGCCATATTTTTTCACGTGTTTTCCAATTTATTATGTGATCAGCCTGCTATTTTAAATACTAAATGCTTTCTTGATTAAAAAAGACAGTGTATTTTAAAATCCATATATCTGTTTTTCTCCGAATCAAACACGGTCATAAACGTCAAACATTTGTGCTGTCTTGTCCTATCGGGATGTTCTCTGTGAACTCTGCAGAAACATTTAGTGTAATGTCAGTGGGAAACTCAACATTTTCAGGTCTTGAATAATTGAAGGCTTTCTGGCTATAGACTGAGAATCATTAAAGTCTGAAGCGCTGCGGTTTGTACACATGAGTGACTTCGCTCCGTGTTTAAAGGTCTGCGGTGGCGACCCAAGTCGAATGATTGCCTCCGTTCTGACAGCAAAAGAAAAGGAAAGTGGAATAGACAAAGTTCTGCCGTACTGTACACAAATGGAGAACCAATAATGAGTGCCAAATGTTTACTATGCCATCCCCAGGGGGGCACAGCCCTCGCTAAATAAATTCATGCATTTAGAAAATGTGTCTGTAGTAGACAGCACGTGATTTACAAACTGAATTTTAAAACGCGGCCCATATGTTAATGTTCCTTAATGCAGGAAGTTTAAAGGAGTGAGATTCGTTTTGAAGAGGAAGATGCATCGTAATGGCAGAATGAAGAATCCGGTTTGCTTCTGCAAATTGGGTGAAAACCACACGTCGCGGTACACAAGCCTTTCATAAATCCACTCGCAGCCGTGAGGTCTGCACGGCTCCATTAATTAGCGATCTGCCCGTTACAGGCCGTGAACTTCAATTATACCATGTCAAATTACACTGTCTCCATTTATGGAGGAAAAAAAACACACACACACTTGTTACCAAAATACATTCTTGAGTTAAAAACTGTTTTTAAGCTCTTAATTCTGTTTCAGCCTATAACAGTTTACTTTTTTAAGAAGAAGCTTTCTCGTGCTCAGGTCTTCTAGAGATTTATTCCTTCTGGACTTATACTGTAAATACATTGTTTAATTTATATTTTCTTTCTTTTTGGTGTATTCATCTTCTTACTAGAGATTAAAAAAGCGTTTTCTTTCTGCCCTATTATGTTTTTTTTTTATAATTACTTTAGTAGTATGTAACTTGTTGGTGGATGTAAACACTCTGCAAAGTTTTTGAAGGTCAAGTTGAATGACAGATAAAGGTATTGTCTTCTAGATGAAAGAACGGATATATTTGGCTGCCCCCGAATGTCTACTTTGGTCTGACCTCAAACATTATAGTTTGTTAACATTGACAAAATCATGTTAAGAAGGAGAGTTTCTTGCCGAAACAAAACATTTAATTAAGTGTGACTTACAACTTTTCACAAGAACAAACTTTTCACTTTGTTGTTTATGTTGAGAAATTTGAGTTGATCCACTAGTTCTTCCATTATTGGAATACTCTAAAAATTGTGGGTTATTTCAACACGATTATGCGTGTATTAGGGACTAATTCAACTAATGGGTTAATTTTTTAAATTAAATTAATAGGACCAAATTGAACCCAATGTTTGGGTTAGTTCATATTTTACTCATTTTGGATGTGAATAACCCAGTATTTCTTAGAGTGTATGGTAAAATCGACACCTTTATTACTGTCATGCAGTGTGTTCAATCACTGAGGATTGAGGAAGCCTCTGGAGGTGAAATTTGAATATGAAAATGAGCGTTCCTGACCACAGAAAGAACACGACTGTGTCTGAAATCGTTTACTACTCGAGTAGGCACTACATTTGAATTTGAATTTACTACACGACCGTTAGAAAAGTACATTTTATATAGGATGTATGTGAGTAGTATGAATGGAATTTGGACATATTATATTGTTAGAACAGACTCTCCATGGCAGATAAATAAGATCTAGCCCCGGACACCAGATCATGTCAGAAAATGTCAGTTTCTCTGGGTATCCAGACAACAAGCCAGCGGAGCCGCCCAATACTCAAACCTGTTAACCAGTATTCAACTGAATAACAGTTTCCTATCAATATAGGAGTTGACTGAGAAAGCCAGAGAGGAGCAGAAGCATAAAGATAAAGAAAGAGCAGAGTTTATTGAATAATCTTAGTTGCGTATGATTCAATGCTCAGACTTCATCTGACCAGGATAAATCCAAAAAGTGTTATTATACCACAAGCAACAGCAATGGTAAATTACTGCTTCACAACATTGTCTAGAAACAATACAGACCTTGAGTTGGGTCCACCATTTGTCATTATCACATATACCTGTGACGGTAGACCAATCACAACACAATGAACAACCTAGCCAATCAGAGCAGAGTAGACTCTTGGGAAGGAGCAACTCAGAAAGAACAAATCTTAAAGAAAAACTCTCTGATTTACTCTTTGATAAATAACGAATGATCTAAAATATATTATATTTCAATAGGGGACTCGAAAATGTGCTTTTCTTTTATTCTGGTGTGTTCTGTTCTTCATCTTCATCCTCGTTCTGTTCATCTTCCTCATTGGCTTTGCCTCATTGGGTTTGTAGAGTCATATTTGTCTTATTTGTCATCTTCACCTTGCTGTGGTCATCTGTTTTTTTTTGTTTTGTTTTTTTGTTTTTGTCCTCTTTATCTATGTCTTCATTGTCTTCTTCATCTTCAACTTTTGTCAACTCCCTCTTTTCCTCTGTCATCTTCATATAATTCCTTATTTTGTTTTTTTGTCATCTTCATCTTAGTCTGTCTTCCTCACCTTCACATTTGCCATCATCTTCGCCATCTTCATCTTTATGCTCTTCGATTTTGTCTTCTTTGTCCACTTCAACTTCGTCTTTTTCATTGTCTTTGTGTTCTTTCCTCTTTCCTCATCTTTGTCCTTCAGTTCACATCATCTTTTTTCTGACTTTATCTTTTCCCTCTTCATTTTCTTCATCTTTTTTTTTCCCTATATATATATATTTTTATTTTTATTCTGTATTTTTCATAGATGTTATATAACAGAATAGTCTTTTTCCCCTCCTGTCCTGGTGTCTGCTGTTTTTGTAGAGATGGTGGTTTTGCATCCACAAGCGGACCAATAAACTGTTCAAACTGAAGAATCTACTGTGGCTTTGGGAAATAAATTTTTCAATTTGCGCAACCATTGGAGAGCTGTTTTCAACACTGTCTCTGCTCCTACTGAGACGTCAGATGATGTTTTTTTTCAGACATTATTTAAAAAATTATGAATATTTCACCATTAAATTTGGAAAAGAAGAGTAAAATACTGAGATAACTCAGATGTCTGGATAATATAGTCTAGCTAAATGGTGTAACAGGACAAAGAGGTGTGTTTTTACTGTCATAAACTTTTAGGACAGATCTGTTTTTGGTTCTATGAAGGTAGAAAAATCATTTTCTTTGTCGAATGAGGTTTGCCTAAATGATTAAACGTGGCTTTCAAAAATGATTTTGTGGCTTTTACTCCATGTCTGTTAGTTTTAACTTTTCTCACACGGTTCTAATATTGTTCTTATTTTCCCCCAGCTGTCAGAAATAAAAGAAGATAGTAAACAACCAGTAAAAGTTGGTCATAACAATAAAAATTTATATACTAATGATCCAAAATGAAAACAGCATAAACAAAGTAACAAAGTAAACAGCATAAAAGTACTGCATATGTGCTACTGTATGTTCAGATTTAACTGAACCACTTTGCTGAAGAAACTGAGAAAAACATAAATATTTATTTTAGGAATAATTGATGACGGATGTTGAATTTTTTTTTTTTAAGTAATTAATGTCAATTATTGAAAATTATTAATGTCAATTATTTTATTTAATTATCAATGTAATTATTTTAGAATAATTCAACAAACCAGTCAGTTATTCCACTTGTCCTACACCTACACACACTGTTCCGACTGTATTGTATTCAACCCAGGCTCATTCTGATTCTCATTCTCATTCGTAGCCCTATATACGTTTCTGGAGAGGGCCAAATACGTCCCAGGAGGTACGTTTTATTGCAGTTTTTGTTTTCACAAATCCACCAGAGGCCACTTTTTGAGATCTCAGATTTTTCTCGCGAGTGCCATTCACGCCTGCTCTTCTCACGTATATCCACCAGAAGCCGCTGTCGACTGACTGATTGATTGATCGATCGACTGACCTACCCTCCTCCTTCCCTAAACCCAACGGATAGTGTTTTCAAAAGCACCGATTGACCCGCCTACCCACTTCCCTAAACCCAACCGACAGTGTTTTCAAAAGCAATCCAGAAAAAGAAAAGCCCTCGCGACAGCCTGATTTTTACCACGTTTTCAGATTTTACCACATTCTCACCCTGTTATTTACTTGTTTATTTTATTTTTTGGCTTTTGTTTTTGTCTTACCTGCTTTCTGGAACCATTCTTTGCCAGAGTCGAACCCCGTCGTTGTGGTCAGCTCTTCTCTGCATCTCAAGTCCGCCGACGTATGCTGCAAGCCACTGGACAAACTGGTAACAGCGGAAAAGCCGTCCACACAGAGTTAAGCGGTCAGCTTGTAAGCGCGAAAAGGAACGGCATCAGACTGCCCCGTATTGTTCGTTTTAAAGACGAAATGCAGCCATACGTACCTCTTGCTACATAATTCACGATCTCCAGAAATGAATGTGGGGCTACGTTTTCAGAATGAGCCTATGTTGATTGTATTTCAGACATTTGTCAGGTTTTTTGTCCTCAAACTGCTCCTTTTTCTTACACATCTCATCGAAAGCCTTCTGTTGTGTTTTGATGTGATTTTTGACTGTTGTAGCTGTGAAATAACTCAAATCGTTCATTGTTGCGATATAAAATTGTATTGTACTCAAATCTTGCCGGAACTACTTTAGCTGTGCATTTATCTGAAAATAACAGCACACCAGCACATCCAGCATATGTTTTTACACAGCGGATGCCTATCCATCTGCAACCCAGTACTGGGAAACATCCATACACACTCATTCACTCACATACACTACGGCCAATTTAGTTTATTCAATTCACCTATACCGCATGTGTTTGGACTGTGGGGGAAACCGGAGCACCCGGAGGAAACCCCCGCCAACACGAGGAAAACATGCAAACACACAGAAATGCCAACTGACCCAGCCGGGACTCGAACCAGTGACCTTCTTGCTGTGAGGCGACAGTGCTAACCACTGAGCCTCAAATCTAACATTTCCATTCAATCTCCACAGACAACAACTAAATAAACATAGCATTTTCCCTTTAAGAGGAACTATACTTTTTTTACATGTAGTTTAGGTCCTCCATTCACTTATATCACCAAATTAGATCAACTAATGGAAAATGGTAAATGGCTAAATGAATATAATTTATTATTTCACATGACCTTTTGTGGCGATGCGGTGGCGCAGTGGGTAGCACGTTCGCCTCACAGCAAGAAGGTCGCTGGTTCGAGCCTCGGCTGGGTCAGTTGGCATTTCTGTGTGGAGTTTGCATGTTCTCCCCGTGTTCGCGTGGGTTTCCTCCGGGTGCTCCGGTTTCCCCCACAGTCCAAAAACATGTGGTATAGGGCATCCGCTGCGTAAAACATATGCTGGATAAGTTGGCGGTTCATTCCGCTGTGGCGACCCCAGATTAATAAAGGGACTAAGCCGAAAAGAAAATGAATGAATGAATGAATGAATGAATGACCTTTTGTTTCTCCATCAAGCTACTTTAATCCGTTAGCCTGACTTAGCTTGAGTACTTTTAATTAAGCCTAATTAATTCACTCATTTATTTAGTGAGGAGTATCCAACATCTTGGAGTCAGTAATATTGCTGATTTGTTCTTGATCGCCATCGTTCTCTAGTGCACTTTTGAGTCATTTGTATGCGTGATCATTTGAGAGAATATGATAAGTATATGCTCATGAGTTTCCAAAAATACATATATTTTTTTAAAACATTGAAGGGACAAACTCTCTTTTTGTTAGTGAGTATTCATAAATGTGCAAAAAATGTACTACCTTAAAATTAACGATTGGGATTAATGAATGGGTTAGTTTTAAATGCAGAACATTTATGTAAGCCAAAATAATTGGATTTTGGGTTTTTCCACCTCAGATCATTATATTATATTATATTATATTATATTATATTATATTAGTCATTCATGTTCCTTCAGCTTAGTCCCTTTATTCATCAGGGGTCACCACAACGGAATGAACCGCCAACTTATCCAGCATATGTTTTAAACAGCGGATGCCCTTCTAGCTACAACCCAGTACTGGGAAACACCCATACACACTCATTCACACACACACACACACACACACACACACACTACGGCCAAGAACATGCAAATGGGGAGAACATGCAAACTCCACACAGAAATGCCAACTGACCCAGCCGGGACTCTAACCAGTGAGCCACCGTGTCGCCTATATTATATTATATTATTCATTCATTCATTCATTTATTTTATTTTCGGCTTGGTCCCTTTATTAATCTGGGGTCGCCACAGCAGAATGAACCGCCAACTTATCCAGCATATGTTTTACGCAGCGGATGCCCTTCCAGCTGCAACCCATCACTGGGAAACATCCATACACACTCATTCACACACATACACTACGGATAATTTAGCCTATCCAATTCACCTGTACTGCATGTCTTTGGACTTGTGGGGGAAACCGGAGCACCCGGAGGAAACCCACGCGAACACGGGGAGAACATGTAAACTCCACACAGAAACGCCAACTGACCCAGCCGAGGCTCGAACCAGTGACCTTCTTGCTGTGAGGCGAACGTGCTACCCACTGCGCCACCGTGCAATAATATTAATAATATTATAATAAATTATATTATATTACTTTATTTTTTATTTTATGATGCATTATACTGGTAATAAAATTAATGTTAATAAATATTTTACATCAGAGTTACTATATATATATGATCAGATAGCAAAATATTTCATTTATCATTATTAATATTTTACATATGTATGTATAATTTATATGTATATTACAGTAAGCTATTTTTACTTAAGTGATGTTACTTTAAATGTAACAACAACATTCTTGTTAATATTATTTATCTTCATGTATTTAAAAAATATTTTTCATAATAAAATTACAATAAAAAATATTTTTTAGAATTTTAGAAACGTGTTGTAAACTATCATCTATACATTCCTGACATATAAGCACTTGTCTCACTAAATGTGTCAAAAATGGAGGGGGGAGTCCCTATAAGTGGCATTACTACACAATAAACACTTTTTAAAACACGTTTTTTTAAAGCATGATGTCCACAAAATCAGCAAACACAACTTCAGCCTCTCGTCCCTCTTAAAAAAATCCTCAAAATCACTCTAAATTCTGTCCTCGCAACATGGCGGAAAACGCAGGAAGGAAAAAAAAAAACATCTATTAGTCTAGTAATTGCACTGTGATTAGCAGATGTGAGTGTTTGGCATAGAACGGGCTTTCCTGGAGTTTGGAAGACGTGAAGCTACTGCTGCATCCTGATACAATACAGGCCATACATCCTTCACGTCTCTCCACCCGCCCCCATGAGTCTCCTCTCACATCCATCCATCCATCCATCTATCCATCCTCTCCTCTCCTCCGCCTGTCTGGATCTCACCCAGCTGGCTTCATTAGACTCCTCACCATCCCAGATCCGCTGCTTTTTTTGTGTGTGTCTGTTGCACATTTTTCCACTGTTTTATCTTAAGCGCTGTCCATCCTGGAGCCTCATAAATATTTCCCTGGCATTTCCGCATCTGCTCAAACTGGCTGCTAATGAAACGATTCCTGTGTCCATTGTACGTTTGTTTTTTAATTAATCTTTCTGTTCGGCGTTTATTATTTTTATTATTGTGCTTTTTTCTGGGGGGAGATGGGGGATGCTTATTGTTCCCAGTCATTCACGGGGTTTTGTTTTTTTTAATTTATGAATCATTTTGTAGCATTTTTTTATCATGTTGGATGCAACGCTAATGTTGAGATGAAGGGAAATTTCAAAGCTGTGTTGTCCCTTTTTATCTCTGTAAGATCATAAAATAATAAACTAAATAAAGTATTAAAAAAACTAAATAAAATAAATATATTTAGATATATAAATACAATATTTACAATATATATATGAGCAATATCACACGAGTAGCAGTGCGATATGGCTGTATATCGGCACTGGTTGGAGTCATGCTTTGGCTCGAGGCCACAGGCCGAGTGCCTTAGTGTCCCACCAGTGACGATATACAGCCATATCGCACTGCTACTCGTGTGATATTGCATTTATACAACAATTTGATGGCATAATTGTGTATATAAAAAAGAAAATCAAATACCGAGAGTCTCAAAAAAACTTTTGTAAGAGGAACTACTTTCTTCCGCCGTTCATTCACATCTGCAGCTGACGTCAGAACAGCAGAAACTGTTGCCAGTTCACAAACGTCACTTTATAGCTAGTATTTGAATGATTCTCTAGCGTAATATCTAAAATGATGACAAAACAGGGGATTTTGCTCACATTTTAAGATTATAAGGCTGAACGGCATGAAATGCCATCAGTCTAGAGAGTCTATATATATAAAATTATATATAAAAAAATTACAATTATTAAAAATAATATTATATATTTATCCACGTATTTTCATATAGCCCAAAATATTAAATTAAAATTGCATGAAATCATATATTATTTTCATTATATTTCTTAAAATCAAGCAAACCAGTTATTTGTTGTTGTTTCAGTATACACATAAATAAACAATAATTGCTATATTTTGCATAAAAGCAAAATATATTTAATAAATATAGTTGTAAAAATTAAATCATAGTCATAAAATCATATAGTGTATATAAAATAGTAACAAAAAAAAACAATTATTTATAATTTCAATTATTTTTATTATTTTTTATTAAATTATTATTTTATTATATTTATCCATGCATTTATAATTGCTATATATATATATATATATATATATATATATATATAGGGCGACGCGGTGGCGCAGTGGGTAGCACAATCGCCTCACAGCAAGAAGGTCGCTGGTTCGAGCCTGGGTAAGTTGGCATTTCTGTGTGGAGTTTGCATGTTCTCATGCGGTATAGGTGAATTGGGTAGGCTAAATTGTCCGTAGTGTACGAGTGTGAATGAGTGTGTATGGATGTTTCCCAGTGATGGGTTGCAGCTGGAAGGGCATCCGCTGCGTAAAACATATGCTGGATAAGTTGGCGGTTCATTCCGCTGTGGCGACCCCTGATTAATAAAGGGACTAAGCTGAAGGAACATGAATGACTAATATAATATAATATAATATAATATAATGATCTGAGGTGGAACAACCCAAAATCCAATTATTTTGGCTTACATAAATGTTCTACATTTAAAACTAACCCATTCATTAATCCCAATCGTTAATTTTAAGGTAGTAAATTTTTTGCACATTTATGAATACTCACTAACAAAAAGAGAGTTTGTCCCTTCAATGTTTTAAAAAAATATATGTATTTTATTAATAAAGAGACTAAGCCGAAAAGAAAATGAATGAATGAATATATATATAATTGCAATTATATTTTGGCATAAAGGCATGAAATATTTAGTAAAAATAGTTGTAAAAATGAACATGCATAGTAGAGTTTATGAGCAGTAAAGCATTATGGGTACAAGTGCTGGGCTGGTTGCATAAAATCATACAGTGTATATAAAATAGTAACAAAAATACAGTTATTAAAAATGATGTTATATATTTATCCATGCATTTTCATATAGCCCAAAAAGTGAAATTTAAATATCAAAAAGTAATATATTTTTTATTACAGTTATCAAAAACAAACAAACCAGTTATTGACGTTGTTTCAGTATGCATAAATAAACAATATTTGCAATTATATTTTGCATAAAAGCATAAAATAGTTGTAAAAATGAAGATGCATAGTAGAGTTTATAAGCAGTAAAGCATTATGGGTACAATGTGCTGGGCTGGTTGCTGTGGCACCTGACAGTTAGTGTGTGTGTGTGTGTGTGTGTGTGTGTGTGCGTGTGTGTGTGTGTGAGAATGGCAGCCAGATGGTGCCGGTGGTCTCAGGAGAGGGGAACTGGGGCATAGTTGCCACCGCTGGCATCCGTAGCCCCATCCTGACCTCCCTTTCTCTTCTTTCTGTCTGACAACACGCACCGCGACCCGGGAAAGAAAACCACATAGATAGATAATGCATTTATGCAGGAGATTTCACCCATAACATGCAACACGCATAAAAAGTAAACCAGACCCACTTTTTCCAGCCGCTCTTAAAACCCCTGTAGCTCGGCGTAACACAAGATTCAGTAATTTCTCAAGTGGCAAATCAGCCCGCCGCATTTGCCAAAAGTGGCATAATGCATAACACTTTGCGAGTGTTGTTCTACATCTTTATTTGGCGGGGCGAGCAGACAGGAGGAATGGGGCGACGTGCACCTAATATAAGGTCCGCACCGGGCTTTGATTCCTGCTTGCTTTTTGTGAAATGATCTAATCCGATGAGTTATTTATGGCGCGTCATTATTTATTTATCCGATTATTTTGTAAATTATTTATCTATTGAATTATTAATCCGTCCCCGTGACAAGCGCTGAATTATGCATGACTTAATTTGAGATTATTGCATTCAGATGCCACATTGTTGTGGCGCTCGCACGTCACACGTGGAAATTAAATCACCCTCCCAGGCCATTTTGTCTTCATTTGAAACAGAAGCCGAGACAGGTTGTGGAAGAACATCAGCCTGTTATCAAAACATGAGAGACACTGTTTATCCTAATGCAAAAGAGAGGAGTTCTGACCTCCTGCACGCCGTCTTCACCTCAGGAGATGTCTTTGTCTGTCTGGGGTTTTACAGTAGTTTTTTAACAAGCATGTAATCTTTCAGATCAAAAGGGTTTACAACAATAAGCGTTTCATTGGAAGCGTGACCTCGGACATCACAGCAGTACATATGAGAAGAGCAATTCCATGCAAATGTCAGGTTTTCACCAAAATAGCGAAATAACCTTTTTACGTTTTTATTTTTTTGTGCGTGTAGGCTTGTGTTTTACAGTACTGTAAAAATACTCAGAAATGTATCTGTCAATGTTTTCACACAAGTGCCAATTTCACATCTGTCACATCCATAACCGAGAGCTGTCACATCCATAACCAAGCTTTTTTTCTCATAAATACAAAAATGTAAAATAAAATAAAATCAATCATGTTTTTTCTATAGAGAGCCAACTCTTATCCTTTTGATTAGCATTGTTTCTTTTGGGTTGTGCAGTTTAATTCACAGAATTTCTACAAAGCAAGTCATAAGCACGTTTACACTGGCTCCCAGTTATATTCAGAATAGATTTTAAAGTATTATTACTTGTTTATAAATCACTAAATGGCCTAGGACCTCAATACAATACAGATGTGCTCACTGAATACAAACCTAACAGATCACTCAGATCATTAGGATCAAATCAATTAGAAATTCCAAGAGTTCAGTCAAAGCAGGGTGAATCCGCCTTCAGGTACTAACAGCGCACCCCGCTGCTGGAATCAGCTTCCAGAAATGATCAGATGTGCTCCAACATTAGGTACATTCAAATCAAGACTTATAACAGATCTGTTTAGCTGTGCCTTTACTAAATGAGCACCGTGCTTCGTCCCACAGATCACACTATTATGTCTTTTCTTTTTCATTCCTTTATAACCTGTTTTAACACATTTTAATCTGTTTTAATCTGTTTTTTATTCTAATTTTTATTCTTTGTTGTTTTTATTTTATAACTTATACTTGTTTCTTTTATTCTTGTTTATGTAAAGCACTTTGAATTACCATTGTGTATGAAATGTGCTATATGAATAAACTTGCCTTGCCCTGCCTTGCCTATATACTGTAAAGTCGCAGACTTTCTTGGTCACATCCAGAACGCATGTTTAATTTCCTCATTTAAAAAAAAAATTTTTTACATATTGATATTTTTCTGATCCCATAACTCTGTGGTTAGTTGTTTTGGAAAATATAAACAGATGTTTCAGTATAATGTTAACATACACTTTCTCTGTGTGTTTGTGTTTTAGGTTTTTACTGCAAATGTCACATCCATAACGCTGGAATTGCGCAGAAGTCTTTTCAGAAAGCTGATGAATTGCATTTAATTGCATTCGTATATACTGTTTTTGAGGGCGTCACGGTGGCTCAGTTGTTAGCACTGTTGCCTCACAGCAAGAAGGTCGCTGGTTTGAGCCCTGGCTGGGTCAGTTGGCATTTCTGTGTGGAGTTTGCATGTTCTCCCTGTGTTGGCGTGGGTTTCCTCCGGGTGCTCCGGTTTCCCCCAAAGTCCAAAAACATGCGGTATTGGTGAATTGAATAAGCTAAATTGTCAGTAGTGTATGTGTGTGAATGTGAGAGTGTATCCCAGTGTTGGGTTGTGGCTGGAAGGGCATCCGCTGCGTAAAACATATGCTGGATAAGTTGGCGGTTCATTCCGCTGTGGCGAGAACCCCAGATTAATAAAGGGACTAAGCCAAAAAGAAAATGAATGAATGAATGAATGTACTGTTTTTCATTGATTTTGGGGTCTCAGCTGCCAGTTGGGAGTTACAGCGTAAAATAATCATTAAATATTAGCTGCCATTCGATTTTGTTGTATCATTAGTGAAAGAAAATTCACTAATTCTGAGCCAAGATTTTTTTTTTTATTATTATTATTATTATTGAGCCAAGTTTTATGTTGATATTATTAATTGGATCCCAGCGGGCTGCTTCTTATAGTTACACCAGTTCATTTTGCAATGCAAATATGAGTGCATGCTAATTTCTATTCTATTCTAGATACTGTAATGGAGTATTAAGTATGATATTATGCTTTAGAATGTAGAAATTTTGGAATCAAAATAAGAAAGTTTAAAGATAAAGTATTTAAGTCATTTATGGACACGAAATGTCATGTCTCGCAGGACCACCGTGCTACATAAATAAACATAATCATAAATATGACAACAACACTGGATGTAAGAGCTATTGTATACATATTTTTATACATCTACTATAAATACTTAACTCTACACATAACCTAAGACAATATTGTGCAAGATATTGTGCAAAAAAGTTATTTAAGGTTTAAGAAAACAAGTAATGCAACATGATTTGTGGTACATTCATTCATTTTTCTTTGGCTTAGTCTGTATTTCAGAGGCTGCCACAGCAGAATAAAACGCCAACTATTCCAGCATATGTTTAACACAGCAGATGCCCTTCCAGCCGCAACCCAGTACTGGGTAACACCCATACACTCTCACACATACACTAGGGCCAATTTAGTTTATTTAATTCACCTATAGCGCATGTGTTTGGACTGTGGGGGAAACCGGAGCACCTGAAGGAAACCCACAACAACATGGGGGGAACATGCAAACTCCACACTGAAATGTCAACTGACCCAGCCGGGACATAAGAAATTAGAATGAAACAAAAAATGAAATAAAACAAAACAAACATCCCAAACTGTCATCTGTGGTGTTGCCTTTGCAAGTTGCATTAGTGCTGTCATATCATGTCATATAGCCTATAACATACTCACGTTTACTTTTTTACATTTTTTTGTGAGGAGTGAAATTTACATATGTGGGTTCAACAACAAAGTGCATTTAGTCCTGTTCAGTTTCATCAGAAATCTTAGGGCCACAACCTGAAGTTGTGTGATGTGAATGATCGGATTTATATCTCAAATGCGTTTCAGAGGACTTTCACACCTGCCTTTTTCACGATTGAATAGCTATCCGATGAGGAACAAAATGCATGAAGTGATCAGATGTAAACAATCCCTTTATATGATCATTTCAAAGCATCAGAGTTTGGGTTGATTTAGGGTTACTGTACAATTCTGGAATTCGGTACCAATCGATACTGAAATTTTTAAAACGTCCATTTCCCGCTAACATTTGAGCACGTTCTTAAACAGTGCTGATTTGCCATTGTTTTCACGTGCTCAACAGAAATGAGTGTGATTGGCCATAAAGGTCATCAGTTCACCGAACTCACCGCTGTTTACTGAGTGTAACCACAGATACAGGGACACTGGAGTGTTTCAAAGTCACGTCGATCAGCTGCTTGATTAGACTTTCATTGGAAAGACAGAGATCTGTTTCGTTTGCGTTACAGAGATGATTGAATTTCTTTTGAGTTTGCAATGTCATGAGGGTTATTCAATGATAATAGGGTGTTCATTTTGGGGTGAACTAACCGTTTAACTCAGGCTTTCACCAAACAAAGGTGCACCAACATGTATGTCCTTTGTATTGCTTTGTAATTAACCAGAGAAAACGGAATAATGACCCTGAACTTAAAGCAAAGAGAACAGCAATTAACCCAAGCATACAGGCTTTGTTGTGTGAACCGCATTCAGGTCACGATGCAAAAAAAGTAAAGTAGAGGTGTTCTGATCACCTGATTAATTCATCAGGTTCTTTCCAGCCAAATTTTAGTGTCGCACCCCACTGTTGATTATCATTGTGGATTATATCAATGCTTTGGCTCTCCAAGGATGCGTTTTCTCCGCTCCTTGTGGAGCTGAAGCGTCATGTTTGCGTGTCCGTGTGCATCTGTGTCTACTCGAATGCTTAATTCAAAATCTGTGTGTCTGATTTAAAAGCACGACTGCTGGTCCTTCATCAACACTTAGCGCTGGGTTTTAAAACTTGCGAGACTGTGCCTTACCTATAAAAAGTGGAGGAAACAGTAAAGCCGGAGACGTATTGTTAAGTGTGCTTCTCTCTTCTCACTCTCGCCGTAATGAAGCATTCATTATGATTATTTTATAGGCCTGAAGTTTTTAAAAACTACAAGAATGCATTACTCTGCATAATGAACAGCTGTTGTGGCAACAAGCACATACATTATGCATAAAAAATTATTTCAATTTTGATTGTAGATGCTGATTTATTGAGACAAGTCTAGCTTACTGCCGTAATGGAGTTGGGATATGCTTCTGTTGTGTTATTTCCATAATTAATAAGAGGAAGCGCATTGTATGCATGCTCCGTATTTATATGTCGAATCGCACTTGAGCCATAATAAATACGGCCTTGCGTTCAAGCTTAAAACCGAAGCGTGTTAATTATGCATCAGGCCACAACTATGAAATATTTCATATTTCGCCTCGTCGGGAAGGCTGCGACATGCGCAAATATACGTGCATGTTCATTTTTGCCGGCGAAGGTGAGAAATGGAAAGATGCGTTGTTATGATGAGACTCTATAGGGAAGAACTTGTCATTTTGGAGGGAAACTGTGAATTGAGCTGCCAGTGCCAGTTGACTGTCAGGAGGGCGTGATTGTGTTAACGCGAAGCCTGAGAAGGTGAAATAACGCCCCGGTCCCAAAGTCCGCCTGTAGTTTTGCGATGCAACTCGCTGCCGCATGGGATGAAGCACAGTAGAATTAATGATTCGAAGACACGTCGTTGATAAATAATTTATTCTGGCCCCAAGGATGGTTAGGAGCAGAGTAAAAGACTAATAAATCATTTGTGGCGCTGCTAGTTGTCACTTTCGATTATTTCTGGCTTTGTGATAAACTGCTGCACCTGCCAGCTGCTGTTTTGAGTCAAAGCGGCCAACTTTCCCCAAAAGTAGTCACCCTTTCTTCAACCAGCACTTCCTTCCTGTGCGATGATTCATAGCCGCTGCTTTCAGCCAATGAAGGAGTCTGGGAAACTGACAGCGGGACTGAAATATTTTTTCCCCCGGAGAGTTCGGCCATGAAGGGTGGCATATGGGTAGACTTTAGAAGTATATGACCTAACAGGGGGGGTCTATTATCCTCACAGGACCGAAGCAGTGCTGTCAGTCACTTGCACTAAATTGCTTTGTGTTTATAGGTGGGTAATGAAGTGGCTTTTAGTCGCGTCTTTTTTCCAGCTGAGTATGGAGACCTATGGAGAGGCCCACACGTGTTTTCTGCTGTTTATATGTGCTGATTCAGGAAAAAAGGGTTGTTCTTAGTGTTCAGAGGTCTGCTGAAAGACTTGTGCACAATTTGTTAAAGCCTAATATGTGTTGTTGATGTGTATTATCAAAATAAAAATAAAATAAAAAAATGTAAATAAAAAAAAAGTAATATTCATTTAAAAATATTAATGTATAAATATACTTACATGACATTAAACCAAACACTATTAGAATTTAAAATTACATTTCACACAAGCATGTTTCTTATAAAATGAGACATTTGTTTGTTAATTTGCTTGTTAATTTTTTCCCTTTTTGTTTATATATGCAGTGCTCAGCATAATTGAGTACACCCCATTTTGAAAATGAATATTTTTATCCATTTCTCAGTGAATATAGGCAATGTATTTTGGTGCATTTGAACAAAACAGATTAATTAAACATATATTTCTTAAAATAATATTTTAGTCACCAAACATCTTTAGAAATTGAAAGAAAATACAATTAAATTCGAGCAAAATATTGCAAAAATAAATTACAACCTACAAAATTTCAACTACATTCAACTACATTTTTTTTGGCTTCTGTTGATTTTTCCTCTTTTTAAAATTTGTATTTAATATTTTTCTCAAATATAAAAATTTGGGTGTACTAGTTTTTGGACCGTTATCGTAAGTTATTTTGTTAGATAAGCTCCAGATTTGTTTGTAGATTAATCGAATGTATATGCACAAATATAATATTGTATAGCTTCCTATTAAAAATATGAATTTAAACGATAGATTTGTGAGGGCTGTACTTATACAGTTGCAATCAGAATTATTAAACCCCCTTTGAATTTTTTGTTCTTTTTTAAATATTTCCCAAATGATGATTAACAGAGCAAGGAAATTTTCACTGTATGTCTGATAATATTTTTTCTTCTGGAGAAAGTCTTATTGTTTTATTTCGGCTAGAATAAAAGCAGTTTTAAATTTTTTTAAAACCATTTTAAGGTCAAAATTATTAGCCCCTTTAAGCTACATATTTTTTCGATAGTCTACAGAACAAACCACTGTTATACAATAACTTGCCTAATTACCCTATCCTACCTAGTTAACCTAGTTAACCTAGTTAAGCCTTTAAATGTCACTTTAAGCTGTATAGAAGTGTCTTGAAAAATATCTAGTCAAATATTATTTACTGTCATCATGGCAAAGATAAAAGAAATCAGTTATTAGAAATGAGTTATTAAAACTATTATGTTTAGAAATGTGTTGAAAAAATCTTCTCTCCGTTAAACAGAAATTGGGGAAAAAAAGTAAACGGGGGCTAATAGTTCAGGGGGTTTAATAATTCTGATTGCAACTGTATATGCTGAGCACTGTATATACTGTATAATTCAATTTTGAAATATTCAATTTTGTTCAGGCCAGTTTCATTAGTTTGCCTTTATTAATCCTTCGGTTGAACCACAATTTGAAAGCAAAATCTGATTTTTATTAGTTTAATTTCAGTCTTTTTTGATTAATCATTACTTTCTTCGGTTTCAAGTTTGGGTTTTCATCAATGGAAGGGTACCAACAATTTTGTCTACGTCTGTATTAATGTGTGTATATGTATATGTGTGTATAATATATATGTGTGTGTGTGTGTGTGTGTTAATCAATTATTTAAGATAATATAATAATATTATAGATTGCATGACTAATTGTATTTCTATTAAAGTTTAAATAAATAAATAAAACTAACTTACTGTAACAAACTTACTTTTTTATTGTCAGAAGAAATGAGTGAAAATTAAGAGGTTTTTTTTTTTTTTTTGCTTCTTTTAAGGAAATTATCTGCCAATGGGGAAAGTGAAATAATCTTGTTTTTGCTTTGAAATGTAGATATTTGGACTAGAAACAAGACAAAAATTCTAAGTAAAAAAATATTTTAAATCATTCCACAGTGATTAAATACAATTCTGTGGCTCCTGGTCAACTATAATTCAGACTGAACATTGCATATCTTTGCGATGTGACTATTGCGATTGCGCACATTGCGATAACGATGCTGAAACCATTTATTGTGCAGCCCTACTTCAAAATAATAAAATAATAATATAATAATAATAATAATAATAATAATATATTTAACATATATATTCAATCTACATTTTTAAATGATGTATTTTTTAGTAATACATTATAGTACTCTCTATATCACTATAAAAACCCTATAGGTTTTTATCTAATTTATTAATAGAAAAAAAAAACAAATACTAGAAACTGAGAATTATTTAAATATGTATTTACTGTATTGAAGCAGGGCGTCACGGTGGCACAGTGATCGCCTCACAGCAAGAAGGTTGCTGGTTCGAGCCTCGGCTGGTTTGCATGTTCTCCCTGAGTTCGCGTGGGTTTCCTCCGGGTGCTCTGGTTTCCCCCACAACTCCAAAGACATGCGGTATAGGTGAATTAGGTAAGCTAAATTGTCCGTAGTGTATGTGTGTGAATGAGTGTGTGTGGATGTTTCCCAGTGATGGGTTGCAGCTGGAAGGGCATCCGCTGTGTAAAACATATGCTGGATAAGTTGGCGGTTCATTCCGCTGTGGCGACACCTGATTAATAAAGGGACTAAGCCGAAAAGAAAATGAATGAATGAATAAATGTATTGATGCACATCCTCAGGCATCTCTATTGTACTTTTTAGTTGTGAAAATCTAAAAACCTAAATAGTTTTTCTTTATGTAGCTCAACTGGTAGCAGTAAAGTGCCACTTACTGTATACAATACCAAAGTCATTGGTCTTGAGCAAAACCTACAGCCTTCCCTGAATGCAGCCACTTTAGATGCATTAATGTAAACGTTTCGCCCTTGTTAATGGCACGTCTTGAATAATTATTTGCATAACGCCTTGTTTTTTTGAGCGCTGCTTACGTCTCGCCCTTGGGGACCAACGGCAATAACAAACCCTCGAGCGGCATCAAAACCCCCCGAGAATTCTTCTTCATCGCCGCCGATCGTCCTCCTCCTCGGGGACCCATCTGAGCACGTGATTCCCAATCGTACCCTCGGCGTCTCAAAAGAAAGTGATTCAAATGTTAATTAACTGTTACTTATAGCCGACGACCTCCAGCGCGTTTGCCACCTGTGCCGGAATGAGGCGAAATGGCCCTTGAAGCCTGGAAGTGTTGAGCAAACAGTCCTCGGCACAAGGTGCAATCACTGCACGGAGAGATCGGCGGGAAAAAAAGCCTGCGTCTGCTGCGCGGCGAATCTTATTAGGTAATGACAGAGTAGGAGGTAATCAAGTTGAGATTGTGTCTTTCTCAGAAAGAGGACAAAAGGAAGCACTGAAATGGAGAGGAGCTCATTCGAAGAGGCGAGATGAATGTATAAGCAAATTGAAAGCTGAAAATGTCTTGGATTTTGAAAAAAAAAAAGTGCTAAATAATACAAAAAAACTAGTCCTCGTCTCTTCTTCCTTTCTTCGGCCCCCCGAATTAGTTGCTTCAGAACCTGTTAAGGGTTGAAAGGAAATAATATGTTGCGAATTGTCTTCTCTCTCTGAACTGATTAAGTCAATGCTTATAATCATAGCTCCTTAAAAAAAAAACGTGTCTAGTGTCAACCCATCGCGCCCTCTTTTTTATGAACATATAAATTACACTGATTAACACTGTTGAGCGCCGGTATGTATTTTCGCTTTTTTTATTTCAATACAACAGATTGCATATTGTGGCGATGTGAAAATATGTTACGAGGTGTAAAAATGTCTTTTTAATTCTGCGCCGCCGCAACAACACATTGCCATTGTTAACATTCAGAGACGTGTCAGGACGGCCGTATTTTGTCACACATTGAAATGAAACGGTGTGCTTGGCAAGAAGCCCATCAGTGTTTACCACACCGCCAGAACTGCATCGCAGGCTTTGTTTTCCAGCTCTTTGCTTTGTTTCAAGGCCCCGTTTGCTTCCACGGAGAAACTTGCACCGGTTTACCAGATGCTGCTACTTGTTTTCAGACTGATCTGGGCCTGGTTTAGATGGTGGATGAGCATTATTATGCTGTTGATAGGAGAAAGTTAGTGGATTTTTTTGCATTTTAATATACTTTCTACTCTCTTTTCTTTATATGCAGATGCAACTACTTGTTTGAAGAGACGTTGTGCAGAAAAAAAAGTGGCTTAGACGGTAGGAGTTGTTTTGTTATTACAATATGCTCAACATTTTGAGCCAAGTAAGAGTAGGAAACATTGAAGTGATCAAAAAAGACAGTTCTGTTTTAACAAAATGCTGCAAATATTACTGACGCAGCATGGTACTTTTCAACATTAATAATAAATAAAATATATATTTCTTGAGCAAACCATCATATCACAACTGATTTCTGAAGGATCATGTGACACTGAAGACTAGATTAATGATGATGAAAATGTCAGGTTTGAATTTAAGAATAAGTACATACTTATATACACCAATTAACATACAAATCGTTTTCAAATTTTCAATTTCTCTAAAACTAAAATGCACTTTTAATACAGAACATAAACATTTATGTAAACATTTTATGTAAAAATGTTATAGGAGGAACATATATTAATCATTGTAACTGCTTTTCTATTGTTATAGTATTTATATTAAAATAATTGCATTGTTTATTTTAATTATTTTAAATTAAATAAATATTTTATATAAAATAATTATTGAATGCTTTTGCAGTTATATAATCATTGTTTATATAGGAAAAAAGTTTATTGTATTTTTTACATTTAAATTATTTGTATTTTTAAGTTTGTTTCTTCAATTAATTTATTTATATAAAACAGTTTTTTAATGCTTTATTAACTAGAACAAGCATGTACAGTTTCATAATACAGCAAAAGTATTTCACATGCTTTAACAACAAAGGTTAAACAAAGAAAGAAAAGAGGAAAATAATAAATAAAATAATAAATAAATAAATAAAAATACAGTATATACTTGTATACACCAATTAACATACAAATCTGTTATACATATTTTCAAATTTCAATTTCTGTAAAAATAAAATGCACTTTTAACACAGAACATATACATTTATATAAACATGTTATGTAAAAATGTTATAGGAGGAACAAATATTAATAATTTTAACTGCTTTTCTATTTTTAGACATGGAAATCACATTTATATACATTATAATCTCTTTTTCTAACACGATGAAGACATTTATTTTGTCAGACCAGGAAACGTTTTTCCAATCTTCTATTGTCCAATTTTGGTGAGCCTGTGCGAATTTTAGCCTCAGTGTCCTGTTCTTAGCTGACAGGAGTGGCACCCGGTGTGGTCTTCTGCTGCTGTAGCCCATCCGCCTCAAGGTTGGACGTGTTGTGCATTCAGAGATGCTCTTCTGCAGACCTCGGTTGTAACGAGTGGTTATTTGAGTTACTGTTGCCTTTCTATAAGCTGGAACCAGTCTGGCCATTCTCCTCTGACCTGTGGCATCAACAAGGCATTTGCGCCCACAGAACTGCCGCTCACTGGATATTTTCTTTTTTTCTGACCATTCTCTGTAAACCCTAGAGATGGTTGTGCGTGAAAATCCCAGTAGATCAGCAGTTTCTGAAATACTCAGACCAGCCCGTCTGGCACCAACAACCATGCCATGTTCAAAGTCACTTAAATCACCTTTCTTTCCCATTCTGATGCTCAGTTTGAACTGCAGCAGATCATCTTGACCATGTCTACATGCCTAAATGCATTGAGTTGCTGCCATGTGATTGGCTGATTAGAAATTTGCGTTAAAAAGCAGTTGGACAAGTGTACCCAATAAAGTGGCCACTGATTCTACTGTAGGTCGTCATTTCCCCTTGTTTCATGCTTTATTTTACATTTTGCACAGATTATTGTTACCTGATGGGTTTGTCTGTCTGTTCTTTGTTTTTCTATGTCTGCTAAAAAACTATAATAGAAAAATATTCAAAATTTTAAGGTCAATATTATTAGCCCCCTTAAGCAATTTTTTTTTAAATTGTCTACAGAGCAAACCACTGTTATACAATGTCTTGCCTAATTACCCTAGTTAAGCCTTTAAATGTCACTTTAAGCTGAATACTAGTATCTTGAAAAATATCTAGTAAAATATTATGTACTGTCATCATGGCAAAGAGAAAAAAAAATCAGTTATTAGAAATTAGTTATTAAAACTATTATGTTTAGGAATGTGTTGAAAAAAAATCTTCTCTCTGTTAAACAGAAATTGGGGAAAAAATAATAATAATTCAGGAGGGCTAATAAGCGATTAAACGATGTTTAATGTGTATGTCCAGGCGTGTGTGTCCAGCAGTGAGACCGTAAGTGAGTGTTAGTTTGTGCAGATTTGTGCGCTGCTGCATTCAGTGTAAGTTGTGCATACAGTAGGCAGAGCTGCATTAATTGGAGGAGTCACGGCCTTCACCGCAGCTTTCACGCTTCACTCGCCGCCTAATGTAAATTAGAGGCTACACAAGTTATCCATTTGAGATATCGAGCTGGTATAGAGATGAAGCCGTGCACTTACTCTCCGCAGGTGCCCGGGGAGCACGCTCCGTTTATCTGTCACCTGCATTACTGCACGCAGACACTCGCTGCAGGTGCCATCAAATATTAAACGCCGGCCTCCTTTTCTTAACTGACCAAACCAAAGCAAAGTGGTCACTTGGGCCCAGAGGCGAAGCGCAGAGTTTTTCTATACTGTCGTTTTCTAGCATTTCGAGCACAAATACAGCAGGCCTTGATTCAGGAATGTTATCTTTGAGATCAAGAAAGTATCTTTAATATTTTGTAATGTTATTGGTTTAGTAATATTACTGCAAACACACAATTTCATACACAAATACAGCAGGCCTTGATTCAGGAAAAATATATGTGTAATATTATATAAATAAAATATATTCGGTAATATTACTACAAATATACAGCAGTGCTGACCCAAAAACTGGCTCTACAAAATGTAAATCATTGTAATGTTTTCTTTGAATGCGAGAACAGAATAATTTTCACATAATTGTGAAGTAAATACTCTAGCCTACAAGACTGGTTACTCAAAAGTCTTATTCAGGTCCATTCAGTGTGGTTTTTTTTGGACCTTATTTCAGCTACATTTGTTTCTCCAAGACTTACTAAAAGTAAGAAACGCAAGCATGTACATCCATCTTTCTCACATTTTATTGTAGCACAGTTTGTGCTGAATGCAAAAAAATACATGTTGGTCAATACTATGTAATAAGTAGCTGAAATAAGCACAAATGTCAGGGCATGTCAAAACATCTTAAGGGCCCCAAAATCATCTAAGACCCCTGAGGGTTAAGGAAAAATATATAATAATTTTTTTTTTGTAATTTTATTGATTTATTGAAAATATATGTGTAATATTATATAAATAAAATATATTTGGTAATATTACTACAAAAAAGTACCATTTTAAGCACAAATACACCATTTATGAACGGTTATCTTTGAATCAAAGAACATATATTTCATGTTTAGTAATGTTATTGATTTAGTAATATTTGGTAACATACCTGCACAAACACACAATTTCATGCACAAAGGCCTTGATTAAGGAAACATGTAAGATGAATAAAATCTTTAATATTTTGTAATTTTATTGATTTAGTAATATTTGATTACAATACTATGTAATAAGTATGAATCGAAGAACATATATTTCATATTTAGTAATGTTATTGATTTAGTAATATTTGGTAACATTACTGCAAACACAATTGCATGCACAAAGACAGCAGGCCTTGATTAAGGATAATGTGAGATGAATGAATTTATATGTATATATATTTTGTCATTTATTTATTTAGTAATATTACTGCAAAAAGTACAAATTGAAACAGTAATGAAGCAGGCCTTGATTTATGAACGATTATCTATGAAACAAAGACAATATATTTTTATATTTGGTAATGTTATTGATTTTGTAATATTACTGCAAACACAAGGTACAATTTCACACAGAAATACAGCAGGCCTTGATTCAGGAATGTTATCTTTCAGATCAAGAAAGTATCTTTAATATTATGTAATGCTATTGATTTGGTGATATTACTGCAAACACAAAGTACAATTTCTTGCACAAATACAGCTGGCCTTGATTAAGGAGAAATATATGTGTAATATTATATAAATAAAATATATTTGGTGATATTACTACAAA
>CAIGQV010001633.1:28261765-28282089 GCA_903798115.1 Danio jaintianensis | reverse complement strand
ATCTATCTATCTATCTATCTATCTATCTATCTATCTATCTATCTATCATTCTGTTGTACTATCTATCGTTCTATCATTCTGTCATTCTGTTGTTCTCTCTATCGTTCTGTCATTCTATTGCTCTATTTATCATTCCTGCATTATATTGTTCTATCTATCATTCTATTGTTCTATCTATCATTCTGTCTGTCATTCAATCATTCTATCTATTATTCTGTCATTCTATCTATCTATCTATCTATCTATCTATCTATCTATCTATCTATCTATCTATCTATCTATCTATCTATCTATCTATCTATCTATCGTTAGTTTAAGCATGAAGTGCACATGGACTGTGGTCATACGGCACATTATGTGAGTATTACACTTCAACTGTCAACTCTCAAATACACACAAGGTTGTGTCAAAAGCACACAAAAAAGATTCAAATTTAGTTAGTTATATGTGTGAATGTAAACGGTTGGGCAAGAAATTGCATGTATATCAGTATCAGTAGATACTGATAGTGATGCACAAAAATTATCGATGAAAGATTGCAGGTGTTCAGTTGGAAGAGAAATACGCATGTGTGTGAAATGAAGTAGCTTTCACACTGGATGCGGAAAGTGCTGTGCTATGAAACCCATTCATTTCAATGCATCATGCAAAGGCTGCTTAACTCAATAACACATTATTCGGCTCTGTGCATATTCTGTTCATGTACACGTTTAGTTATCTATGCATGAACTGCACATGCTCACCAGAAAAGCAAAGTCCGTAGAAATAGCCTACCGACAGGACATTTCTAGGTAGTATATATGTTCCTGCTGCTTGTGGTTATTTTATTGGCTTGTGTTCTTTAAATCAGTAAGCTATTGAGATAAATATACGTAGTCTTACAAAATTATATTATTTAATAAAATAATAAGTGGTGGCTCAGTTGTTAGCACTGTCGCCTCACAGCAAGAAGGTCACTGGTTTGGGTCCCGGCTGGGTCAGTTGGCATTTCTGTGTGGAATTTGTATGTTTTCCCCGTGTTGGTGTGGGTTTCTTCTGGGTGCTCCGGTCTCCCCCACAGTCCAAAGACATGCGCTATAGGTGAATTGAATAAACTAAATTGGCTGTAGTGTATGTGTGTGGATGTGAGAGTGTATGGGTGTTTCCCAGTACTGGGTTGCAGCTGGAAGGACATCTGCTGTGTAAAACATATGCTGGATAAGTTGGCGGTTCATTCTGCTGTGGCAACTCTTGATGAATAAAGGGACTTAGCCGAAGGAAAATGAATGAATGAATAAATTAATAAATAATTATTCCAAAGTTTTGTTTTTTGGTTCAGTTTTTGGCCAATCGGATCCAAAATTTGCATTTCGGTGCAACCCTAATAAAAGCGCGTCGACAACACAATTCTGTTATGTTTGTATTTGTTCAGAAACCGTTACTGATATGGAGAATAACTCCCTCTAGAATGACTTTTATCATCATATATCAATAATTGAACTCCCTTTAAAGCTTTGTGTATGTTCCCCATTTTCATGTTGTTTAACTTTATATACAGCATTAAAATAAAAGTCAAGAAAAAAAAAGAAAAAAAAAAAAAGCACAAACTTTTATGTAAAATTTAAATATTCAAATATACAAATGAGAAGGGGATTAAATAAGCATACGCTTCTTCCTATTCCTTTTCAGATGTATATAAGATAAAATTATTTTCTATTGTGTTGCATTATTTTGCTTTGCTAATCAATGTCATTGTAGTTATTTTTTTATTTCAAAGTAAATTCTAAAGTCTTAAAATATACTACCCACATGCAGAACACAGTAGAATCAGAGTGATACTAAAATAACTCTGTTGTTTTTTCTTTCCTTTTTATACTTTTGTCGACAAAGAAGCAAAAAGACCAATAATAAAAGAAAAGGCACTCTTTTGCAGAATGCACGATTGACTTGTTTAACTCTGTTCTTTTCCGCTGTAATGGAGGCTGTTGAGCGGGTCTGTCACTCTTAATTAAAACCTTGTTTACATATTAATTCCATTTTAAACACAGTCATATAGTTTTGATGATAACAGATGGCACGGTGAGATAATTGAGGGGTTAGCGCGAGGAAAGATTGCGCATGATTTATGAAGATTTACTTTATTAGCGAGGCCCATGCATAAACGGTGGCCAACCTCAACTTTCCCAGGTGAAGACAATTTCCAGTTCCGCTTCCACATTCGCACGAAGCATCTGCTTGTTTGAGGAGAAAAAAAAAAAACGCTCTCGGATGAAGTGTTTTTCTCGCTCGAGTTCTAAAGGAAAGGGGTCAGCGATATTGTGATTGAATGTTTACCATGCCGAAATGATTTCCAAGCATGGCTAGTTAACTTGGCGTGTTGCGTTGTTTATTTAAAAGCATTGATTTATGTTTATGTTCGTAAAGGATCGCTGGAGGAAATATTTGCACAAAAGCACCTTGTCTATTTTATTTTTTATCTTTCCCCCAATTTGTTTGATTGGTTGTCGTTTTACCTTTGTCTTCTATTGTTCGTCTTGGAGTTTAACAAGCTGAGCTCTCTGAAAGACTGAAGCGGATGAGAATGTTCGGATGTCTGCGCTTGTTTTTCTTTGTGACATTTCAAAAGAGAATAAGCGATTTTATCATTCAATGTTGTCTGGAATACATCATTGACCTGGATAGCTCTGAGACGAGAGGGCAAATCTGAAAATACGAGAAGGAATCTCCTGTAATAGCAGTTTAGTTTTTTTATTTGCTGATATTCAAATGCTTCTCACAGTTGTTTTCTAAACTATTTTGCTCCTGTGAACTATAAACTCACATAACCCTCATAATGCTTTCAAAATCTGTCTTCTGTTTTTGCATTCTGGGTCTGTTTGAACCTGATTTTATAAAGTAGTCGTAATAATTGTATTTTTTTTTACACAAATCATATTGTGTCTGATTAGCAACATCTCATTAATGGGAAAATAAACATTTGAACATTGCAATGCTTTAAATTCAGTGATGCATTTAAACCTTTTAAGTGAATTAGTTTTGGTTGGTTGGTTATATGGTTGGTTGGTTGGTTATACGGTTGGTTGGTTATACAGTTGGTTGGTTGGTTTTACGGTTGGTTGGTTATACAGTTGGTTGGTTGGTTGGTTGGTTGGTTGGTTGGTTGGTTGGTTATACGGTTGGTTGGTTGGTTGGTTGGTTGGTTGGTTGGTTGGTCGGATGTACGGTTGGTTGGTTGGTTATGCGGTTAGTTGGTTGGTTTTATGGTTGGTTATACGGTTGGTTGGTTGGTTGGTTATACAGTTGGTTGGTTAGTTATACGGCTGGTTGGTTGGTTAATTGGTTGGTTGGTTAGTTATACAGTTGGCTGGTTGATTGGTTGGTTATACAGTTGGTTGGTTGGTTATACAGTTGGTTGGTTAGTTATACGGCTGGTTGGTTGGTTGGTTGGTTGGTTGGTTAGTTATACAGTTGATTGGTTGGTTATACAGTTGGTTAGTTACACAGTTGGTTGGTTGGTTATACGGTTGGTTGGTTGGTTGGTTGGTTATACAGTTGGTTATATGTTTGGTTGGTTATACAGTTGTTTGGTTGGTTATAAAGTTGGTTGGTTATACAATAGGTTGGTTATATGGTAGGTTGGTTATACGGTTGGTTGGTTGTTGGTTATATGGTTGGTTGGTTATACAGTTGATTGGTTGGTTATACGGTTGGTTGGTTGGTTGGTTGGTTGGTTTGTTACACAGTTGATTGGTTATACAGTTGGTTATACGGTAGGTTGGTTATACAGTTGGTTGGTTATACGGTTGGTTGGTTGGTTGGTAGGTTAGTTATACAGTTGGATGGTTGGTTATACGGTTGGTTGGTTAGTTATATGGTTGGTTGGTATATTAATATTTAATTATTTTTTTTACATATATTTTTTACATATATATATATATGTAAAAAATATATGTAAACACAGTTATCCTGCAGTTATATACAGCAGTTTATAGGTGACGTCTATGTGTACATGTTCAATAAAGTGTATTTGTGTATTAAGTGTATGTAAAAAGCACAATGTTGCACCTGTGATTTGAACTAGTAGTTTGACCTCGGCTAGTGTGTATGTGTGTGTGTTTGTTTGTTTGTGAGTGAGTGTGCGTGTACGTGTGTGTGTGAGGCTGTGCTGCTGTGATATTCTCTGCCTGTTGTTGTTGTTGTTGTTGTGTCTCTGGATGATAGTATATGATAGATGGAGTGGATCCAGGACATCTCGATCGACAGCTGTTGATTGCTCTGAAAATCGAGAAAAGCTTCCAGAGCAGAACAATGAGCTCATTGCTCTTGCCGTTCAGTCGCCAACTGAGCTCTGCAGAGTGGCACTTCATGAATTTCAACCACAGGCACTAACATGAACCCACGGACAAACACAAACAGACACAAAACCCTCTCATCATGTTGTTTTAACAATGAATGTTTGCAAAAATGTGCAACTTTTCAAACGTTTCCCTCATTTAATGATGATTAGTGTGCATGTAGTTTGCTTGTCTACAAATGGACTGTACAGAAAAAGCAGAGCTTATTGGAGCACGTTTAACAAGAAAATAGTTATCTTTCTACTTCACTTTTTCAGTTTAAAGAAATAGGACAACAAAAAATGAAAATTCTGTCATCATTTATTCTCCCTCATTTCAGTTGAACACAAAAGAAGATATTTTGAAGAATTCATGTTGCTGGGACCCATCGACTTCCATAGAAGTAGGAAAAAAAATTACTATGGAAGTAAATTGATACCAGCAACCAGCATTTTTCAAAATATCTTATTTTGTGTGATAAGAAGTGAGGGGTGAGTAAATGATGACCAAATTTTCATTTTTTGCGTGAACTATCCCTTTAATTCAGTGTTACTTTCTGTAACTACAATTATTCGTCTGCAAATTTTTATATAATTATTATTTTTTCACTGTACTTTTAAAATGCATGAAGATGCCATGTGCAATTATTTTTAGCATATGTAAGTTGTGTTTGTTACCTCTTAACTATGGTAAAATATGCACCTATGTAGCTAAGTTAGGCCTAAAGTACAAAAACAGCTGATGGAGTATACACTAACCTGTGCATTATACAGTCACAAGATGGCGCCAAACAGACAAAAACGCAAAGCTGACAGAAAGTAAACCATTTGAATGAAACTTATACTAACCTATTTGTTATTAATCATTCAAAAGAGGACACATACAGTCAAATGACAGACAAGCAGAATGTAGATGTAAGAACTGTATATGGATGTGAACGTATGCACTGACGATCAAGGTGATTTGAAGATCCCGGATGAGCCTGCGTTATTTAGCGGATGTTATCTCGGATTACACTCTCTAGAGATCCAAGGATACCTTGGATTGTCGAGAATGACCAATTGGATGTGGGTGTTTTAGTCGTGTGATAATGGGATTTAAAATAACTATAAATACTGTTATCACAGCAACTTTTATACTGACACAATATTTATAAGTTTATCCAATAAAAGATTAAAAAAACTGCTGCTCTCTGATACTGTTCTTATGAATTTTTACTATTTAAAAAAGGATTAGACAAATTTTGGACTCATCCGTGACCTCTTAAAAAAAAACCTTGAGAGAGAGACCAGGCTCAGTTGGGCACGACCATTTCTCCTCTGGCCAAACTTCTTGTGCAGAGCTGCAGTCTAGGCACCGGAGGCTGAAGAACGCTGGTCGTGCATTGTGGAGAAGCTGCAGGTGTGAAAAGTCACCGGCGGGTGTACAGGCTGTCCCTGTTTTAAGATCTGTTAAAACTGTATACAAAGTTCTTGTGCACGATTTTTTTATAGTTTTATTGTTCATAATTATTGTGTTTGTTACCCATTATGTGATTAAGCTTTAGTGCAAATATAAATAGAATGTTTTTGTTTGCAATTACTAATACGTATTACATATAATCACTTTTTATTGTTACTTAATCAGTTTTCCTGCTTTATATTATTCATTCATTCATTCATTTTCTTTTCGGCTTAGTCCCTTTATTAATCTGGGGTCACCACAGCGGAATGAACCACCAACTTATCCAGCATATGTTTTACGCAGCGGATGCCCTTCCAGCTGCAACCCATCACTGGGAAACATTCATACACACTCATTGACACACATACACTACGGACAATTTAGCTTACCCAATTCACCTACCGCATGTCTTTGGACTTGTGGGGGAAACCGGAGCACCCGGAGGAAACCCACGTGAACACGGGGAGAACATGCAAACTCCACACAGAAACGCCAACTGACCCAGCCGGGACTCGAACCAGCGACCTTCTTGCTGTGAGGCGAACGTGCTACCGACTGCGCCACCGTGCAGCCCTGCTTTATATTATATTATATTATATTATATTATATTATATTATATTATATTATAAATTAGTTAGGCATTTATGGAACATGTAGTTTATATATGAAGGAAAATCTGCTCTTTATCTATTACATGTGCATATAAATGTAAACCATGTACAAATTGTTGTGCATGATGTTTGTCAATCAAGCCCAATTTTGTCCACTTTTCTCTAGCGTCTTCACAGTGTAGCCTTGACACCTGAACCTCTTAATAAAGCTCTTCATGACGAAGCACGTGGCTTTCCATGTATGTGTGTGTGTCAATGTGTGTGTGCACATCAGCTGAGGAGTTCATCAAAGCAAATTAGCAGCTTCTCGATATACTTCAGCACTTTTAAACAGAGCCCGTACTTGTTTACTGTTTTATTTTATTTTTTTATGAATCCATTATGATTAGAAATTAGAGACAGTGGTGTTGGGAGGAGAAACGGTGGATTGTTTTTAACAAAAATTAGCATTCTGCGAGAGATCTATCCCCAGGCTTAATTAAGGCAAATTCAGTATTCCAGTTCATCATTGGCTTTATGTAATGTTTAAAAAAAAAAGTTCTGCTTATTGGCATCTGTTTATTTCTTATTAAAAAAGAAAACATTATACCGGGTGATTTGGCACCTTCGTAGTTTGTGCCTGGGCCGCATATTATGGGAATTCTCGGTTTGTGCGATGATTAAATGCTTAATAAAAAATTCATTGCTGTCGCCAACATCTGCATTGTAGCTCTAACGGCTCACTGGAGTGTGCGGCGCTTGTAAACTTTCCAAAACGCACCAACGTCGACAACCCTGGAAAAGTTCAGCGTCGACTTCGCCTCGCTCATTACGCCGCCACTCCTGCTCCTGCGATTAGACAAAGAACATCTTTAATTGCTTTAAAATCGAAATGCATGATAAGAACGGATTAATTTGATTTGTCTGTTTCTACAAGTAGCAGATGGTTTATGTCTTAGGAATGCTCATGTTGTAAAAGCAGATCCCAGCTCGCCTCTGATTGGTCAGCGCTAATGAAGCGTGCTGCGCTGATTATTGATTTAGAAAATGAGGATGACACTGGGATTGTGTGTGTGTGTGTTGTGGTAATAAATTAAAAGAAGCTTGTTTAATGGCCGCCTCTACACATCCAACTTAAATAACATAAAATATTTGATTCGCCATTCAGGTGGTCTCTGGGCCCGTCGGAGTAATTTATTATTTATTGTGAGTTTGTATGATTTTTTTTTTTCTTTTCCTAGACGCTGCTAACAAGCAGATGGTCGACTTGACTTATTTGTGTTTTGTGTTTCTGAATGACCGATCAGGTGCATGATGGGAAATTCAATGAGCTGCTTGTCAGAGGAGAAACAATTCATTGGAGAGCTCTGCGTGTGTGTGTGTGTGTGTGTGTGTGTGTGTGTGTGTGTGTGTGTGTGTGTGTGTGTGTGTGTGTGTGTGTGTGTGTGTGTGTGTGTGTGTGTGTGTGTGTGTGTGTGTGTGTGTGTGTGTGTGTGTGTGTGTGTGTGTGTGTGTGTGTGTGTGTGTTTGTCTCTCTCCCTCCCTCTCGATCTGTCTTGTATTATTATTGGCTGTGGCAAGAGCAGCTGTTTCGGAGTGGCGTCGCTCTCTGCATTAATATCTTTCCACTGGTGATTAGCACGTGGAAGTGCGGTCCAGTGATGGAGCTAATGTAGTCCTCTCGAGGCCTGTCTGTCTGTCTCTCCTGAGGACCGTCTGTGTCTCTAAACGCTGTCTCACACCTTTACTGTCAAGCCGCTGAATCTGGACTGCTTTTCTGTACTGATGTAGTGGTGGAATGTTGTTTTGAGATGAAATTATGCAATGATATGTATCGATGTAAATCAGGGGTTACCAAACTTTTTCACTCCAGAGCCCACCTAGACAAGTACAATCGATATCAAGACTCAACATGATATAAAAAAAACACATCCTGATTTAGTATAAAAATATTACATCCTGATTAACCAAAAGGTGTTTGTGTGTGTACCTTGTCCCCACAAGTATAGCAATACTAGTACATATTGACCTTGTTGGGACATGTTTTACCAAATAGAAACAGAAAGATATGATGTCCATTCAGAGGTCATAACAGCAGCCTAATGGTTATGTTTTATGTTAAAGAGGATTATTACAGGAATAACTGAGTGCTACTGGTTTACAAGGACATGCAACAATATTTTTCAAGAACTCAAATTTTGTAATATTTTTTTTTTTATTAAAACTTTAATGAAAGCAATGTAAAGTAACATATTAATGTACTGTATAAAGTAAATCTGTGATCTCTTGAGATCTCTTGCCTTTCATCAGGATTGACTGCAAAATGTTACAGGATTATACATACTGCAAATATAAGCTTCACGCTCATTGAATGCTGTAGTAGTGTATTGTACATTACTGACACAGACACGTGACAGTTCAACACAAATGAATCAGACGATTTATTGAGTGAGTCATTCAATGACTTTTGTGTTCATTCAGACTGATTCTTGTGTGTATTTGAATGTTTTTATTTTATTTTCATTCATTCATTTTCCTTCGGCTTAGTCTCCGATTTATCAGGGGTCGCCACAGCGGAATGAACCAACTATTCCAACATATGTTTTACGCAGCGGATGCCCTTACAGCCACAACCCAGTACTGGGAAACACCCATACACTCTCGCATTCACACACACACACTCATACTCAATTTTGCTTACCCAATTCACCTATAGCGCATGTGTTTGTACTGTGGGGTTTGGTTTCATTCATCGTAACGTAAATTTAGCTAGACTTTTTTGCAACCCACCTTATAAGTTTGAACACCACTGATGTAAATGATATGATTTGCTATGTACAGCTAGTTTTATACAAGAATCAGCTTCTTTATAAGGTAGAGTGTATGATTCGCTAAAAACCAATTGTAAACTACCACTGCAAAAAAACTAATTCTTACTTTCTTGTTCAAATATTTAAAAATGTAAACACTTTGTTTTAATGTACTATTTACACTATTAGCAAACCATTGTTTAAGATTTGCAATACAGATAGTTTTATCCAAGAGTCATGTAATGTACAGTATGATTTACCAAAAAATAAAAATAAATTGTAAACTGCTACTGAAAAAAAAATAAAAATAAAAATAATATATTCATTCATTTTCTTTTCGGCTTAGTCCCTTTAATATATATAAATATTTTTTTTCTAATCTAAATATTTTTTATGGTAGTAGTCAGGTTTACACTGCAAAAATTTTTTTATTTTTTTTTTACTTCGATTTTTTTGTCTTGTTTCTAGTCCAAATATTTAAAAAAATGTAAATCAAGAAGCATTTTCTAGACAAGCAAAAATATTGTCTTGATTTCAGAAACAATATGACAAAATTAAGGGAGTTTTTCCAAAAATCGAATGTAACGTAACAAAAATGTTGCACTGCTTACTTTTTCAACCTTAGATACCTCTTTTGCACAAAATATTTCACAATATTGTTTCTGTTTAACGTAGAGTACTTACACTCAGCACACTTGTCTTACACTCAAAAAAATGACTTATTATTTAAAATGAGTTGAAACAACACAATTCTTAAGGATTTTTTGTGACAACTTAATTGTTTTATGTTCAATCCACTTTCATTCATTAATTTTCCTTCGACTTAGTCCCTTATTTATCAAGGGTAGCCACAGCAGAATGAACCGCCAACTATTCCAGCATATGTTTTACGCAGCGGATGCCCTTCAAGCCACAACCCAGTACTGGGAAACACCCATAAACTCTCACATTCACACACACACTCATACACTACGGCCAATTTAGTTGATTCAATTCACCTATAGCGCATGTCTTTGGACTGTGGGGGAAACCGGAGCACCTGGAGGAAACCCACGCCAACACAGGGAGAACATGCAAACTCCACACAGAAATGCCAACTGACCCAGCCGGGACTCGAACCAGCGACCTTCTTGCTGTGAGGTGACAGTGCTAACCACTGAGCAACCGTGCTCCCTTCAATCCACTTAAATTTGTAAAAATGATTAAGTTAACTTTATCAGTTTGTACTGGGACAACATTAAGGAATTGTGCGGAACACAGAATTTTTACAGTGTAGGTTATGTCTGTAGTTAGATTACCGCTCCAGTATGTTAGTTATGTATAGGTTTAAAAATTGCTCTTACATTCAGTGTTGTGTTTATATTTATGATTATGTTTATTTTATGTAGCACCGTGGTCCTGCGAGACACGACATTGACTGAATGACAATACAGCTCAACTTGACTTGATATTATTCAGCAGATTATCATATGATTTATGCTCCTATGATCTTAATTCTCTGGATTATCAGAAGTCTTCTGAATATTTTGTCCACCTGTTACTGGATGCGGTTTGACTTCTCTCTGAGACACGCATGTGGCAGGTCTTCATTGGAGGCGCTGCAGGCGAACACGAGGGAAGCCCCTGGTGGATTTTGTGCATCATTAAGTATTTACGTGATGCCACTTCATGTTATTTACACTGGACTGATAGCAATGCTGTTCACAGGCGCTCAAGAGAGCAGAAACCGAGAGCACGACTCCTTTATGTTGATCAGAAACACCACCTGCAGATGCAAACACACCTCACTGTGTCACACAAGATCAAATACTTGTACACATTAATGTCTGATAGCAATTCAATTCAATTCAATTGAGTTTTTTGTCATTGTTATACAGTTGAAGTCAGAATTATTAGCCTCTCTCTATATTTTTTCCCCAATTTCTGTTTAACGGAAAGAAGAACACATTTCTAAACATTAAATGATTCGAAAATACAAAGTATAATAATATATTAATAATATTTATAATGCATGTATTTTTCTGTAACATTATGTCATTAAATAAATAGTTAGGAAAAAAATATTTCTGATGTCCATTTAATGTAATTTTAATGTCAAAATAAATTAATTTTTAATGCCAAATAAATTTAATCCTCTACTGCACGGTGTTGCCATATGTTCATTTCCCTGCCACTGTTTCTTTAAGACCAACGTTCTAATTTTTTTGTTTTTGTCTTAGTTTAGCCAATGATGTGCTTTGGTTAAGTCACATGACGTGCAGTGTTTTTCTGTGGTGCGATTTCTGACAGACTGGCGTTTATTGTGAGTAGTTGCTGAATGCAAATGAAAACGTCAGTAAAAACAAAGGATCAACTCATGTCAGATCCACAAAACTAATCTGAGACATCACCTCCAGTAAGTTATGATGACATATTCACAATTCAAAAACGTTTTTATCAAAATAGTTTTTTGTAAATCGATCAAATGTATGTGTTGCCAAATGGCAACACTGTGCAATAGTGGAATGTGCAATATTGCAATAGGTTAGCTAGCTAGCAAGCTGTGATCTTTTAAGTTGAAACAATAACAACATTAATGCTAGTAATATAATGTTGATTAGTCATATGGTAATGGCATTTGCATTGTGGATAAAATCAAATTTTAATGGCAATACTTTTGATTAGATATAAATACAGGGAACAGGGTATTAGTGAGAACCACCATGTACTACGGTAAGTGAAAGAAGAAAAGGACAGAACTGGCTCTTCCTGCAGATGAAAGTGAGGATGAGATGTCCATGAGATAGTGACCATGGGAATGATGCAGATTGGACGTTTGATAAGAGCAGTGATGGAGACAGTTCAGGTAAGTTAGCTCAGAGGCAGGCATGGTATAGTATATAGTATAATATATAAACATTGTTAGCTAGTAGCTACATTATTCTGATGCATCTGGATATATTAGACTTGTTAACTTTTTGTTATAATATTTACTGGAGATAATATTTATATTCCTCCAGGTGCTCCGGTTTCCCCCACAGTCCAAAGACATGCACTATAGGTCAATTTAATAAACTAAATTGGCCTTAGTGTACAGTCGTGGCCAAAAGTTTTGAGAATGACACAAATATTAGTTTTCACAAAGTTTGCTGCTAAACTGCTTTTAGATCTTTGTTTCAGTTGTTTCTGTGATGTACTGAAATATAATTACAAGCACTTCATACGTTTCAAAGGCTTTTATCGACAATTACATGACATTTATGCAAAGAGTCAGTATTTGCAGTGTTGGCCCTTCATTTTCAGGACCTCTGCAATTCGACTGGGCATGCTCTCAATCAACTTCTGGGCCAAATCCTGACTGATAGCAACCCAATCTTTCATAATCATTTCTTGGAGTTTGTCAGAATTAGTGGGTTTTTGTTTGTGCACCCGCCTCTTTGACTACAAGGATTGACTACAAGTTCTCAATGGGATTAAGATCTGGGGAGTTTCCAGGCCATGGACCCAAAATTTCAACGTTTTGGTCCCCGAGCCACTTAGATATCACTTTTGCCTTATGGCATGGTGCTCCATCGTGCTGGAAAATGCATTGTTCTTCACCAAACTGTTGTTGGATTGTTGGAAGAAGTTGCTGTTGGAGGGTGTTTTGGTACCATTCTTTATTCATGGCTGTGTTTTTGGGCAAAATTGTGAGTGAGCCCACTCCCTTGGATGAGAAGCAACCCCACACATGAATGGTCTCAGGATGCTTTACTGTTGGCATGACACAGAACTGATGGTAGTGCTCACCTTTTCTTCTCCGGACAAGCCTTTTTCCAGATGCCCCAAACAATGGGAAAGGGGCTTCATCGGAGAATATGACTTTGCCCCAGTCCTCAGCAGTCCATTCGCCATACTTTTTGCAGAAGATCAATTTGTCCCTGATGTTTTTTTTTGGAGAGAAGTGGCTTCTTTGCTGCCCTTCTTGACACCAGGCCATCTTCCAAAAGTCTTCGCCTCACTGTGCGTGCAGATGCGCTCACACCTGCCTGCTGCCATTCCTGAGCAAGCTCTGCACTGGTGGCACTCCGATCCTGCAGCTGAATCCTCTTTAGGAGACGATACTGGCACTTGCTGGACTTTCTTGGACGCCCTGAAGCCTGAAGAATTGAACCTCTTTCCTTGAAGTTCTTGATGATCCTATAAATTGTTGATTTAGGTGCAATCTTAGTAGCAACAATATCCTTGCCTGTGAAGCCATTTTTATGCAACGCAATGATGGCTGAACGCGTTTCTTTGCAGGTCACCATGGTTAACAATGGAAGAACAATGATTTCAAGCATCACCCTCCTTTTAACATGTCAAGTCTGCCATTCTAACCCAATCAGCCTGACATAATGATCTCCAGCCTTGTGCTCGTCAACATTCTCACCTGAGTTAACAAGACGATTACTGAAATGATCTCAGCAGGTCCTTTAATGACAGCAATGAAATGCAGTGGAAAGTTTTTTTCAGGATTAAGTTAATTTTCATGGCAAAGAAGGACTATGCAATTCATCTGATCACTCTTCATAACATTCTGGAGTATATGCAAATTGCTATTATAAAAACGTAAGCAGCAACTTTACCAATTTCCAATATTTATGTAATTCTCAAAACTTTTGGCCACGACTGTATGTGTGTGTATGGATGTTTCCCAGTACTGGGTTGCAGCATGGAAGGGCATCCGCTACGTAAAACATATGCTGGATAAGTTAGCGGTTCATTCTTGTCCTTACCTTGTCCCTTGTTGGACTTTTTTTGTCCCTATGAGGAAAATGGCTCATACATAACATGAAGTATTTTGAAAATATAAAAATGCAGATAGTTTCCTGTGACGGTTGGTTTAGGGTTAGGGGGAGAGAATAAACAGTCTGTACAGTATAAATATATACCTCATTACGTCTATGGGAAGTCCCCATAAATATAGCTTTGTGTTTATGTGTGTGCTAATGTCAAATATAAGTGATATAAAACATTACGTTATATGGGCCCCTTTGTAGATTTTCAGTCACACGGTTCTCGAGTTTAAAGAGGACGCAGGTTGAACCTTGTGGAAATTTCTTCACCCCAAGAAAGTACACAAAAGGAAGTCACACGCGTTATTAATAGTATTTCCCCCACACAGTGAACATCTGTAGTGAAGTGAGAGTTCATCTGTTTGACTGAACACAAGTGAGCTTATCGGCTTCATCTCTGCCTCACACACACACACGCACACACACACACATGAACATTACATTACTGAAGCATTACAACAACACAGAAACACTTTTCTAAAGTTTGCTGCCATTGGCTCGTCTTTAGAGAAGAACTTCAGCTATACAGTGCTCAACATAAATGAGTGTTTTATCCATTTCTCAGTGAATATAGCTCATATTTTTTGGTACATTTGAACAAAACAGATTTATTAAATGGATATATTTGTTAAAATAATATTTTTAGTCACCGAACTTAAATTCATGCGAAGTATTGGAAGAAGAAAAATTACAAACTACAAAATGTCAACACAATTTTTGAATTTTTTTTTGTTTCTCTTGAATTTGTCTTTTTTGTTTTCTTTATTTTATTTTTTTTCCTAACATATAAATTTGGGTGTAGTAATTTTGGACCATTATCATAAGATATTTTGTTAATGTTCTTCCGCCATCCATTCACATCTGCAGCTGACGTTAGAACAGCAGAAACTGTGGCTCATTCACCAACATCATTTTAGAGCTAGTATTTGAATGATTCTCTAGCGTAATGTCTAAAGTGATGACAAAACAGGTGATTTTGCTGACATTTTAAGATTTTAAGGCTGAACGGCATGAAATGCCATCAGTCTACAGAGATTTCTCAGTATTTCTCTGTTGCAATCGGGAGATCACAATAATTAACCCCGAAAAAGTCAAAGCAAAGCAAACACTACCAGAAACACTACCAGATTACTATACAGCACTACAACATACAAAAGAGAGAGATCGACTTAGAATGTCACTTACCTGTTTTATAATGATTTGATCAGCTGTAGTTTGAAATTTATGCTGAGTTTTTCTCCTCTAAGGACTTATTATGCAGTCTCTGTCGCCATCTTGTGGCGGAACGTCAACCGTCTTTGCTCTGCTCAGTATGACAGGCTGATGGCCACCGACTCGCTGTCTCTCAGAAATTATAAATGTTTAAAATAGGCACTATCCTCACAAATAAACTGCGTAGTTGCAATCTAAACAACTACATTCTCGCCTAAAAAAGCCTCAAAAGTACATTATGTTGTCCAACATCTGCAATATTTGTCAAACTGTAGTGAGTTTATTGATCTGCTGTCACTCTGGGTGGAGTAATACACAAGGGTGAAGAGGCAGTACGAGTGTTGTTATTTCAGAATATTGCACAACTATCAGCCAATCAGATCTGAGAACCAGACAGAACTGTTGTATAAACACAAATATAATATTGTAAAGCTTCCTAAAGAAAATATTCATTTAAATGAGAGATTTGTGAGGAGTGTACTCATATATGTTGAGCACTGTATATCTGTAGTAAAGGCTGTTTAAATGGAGCATTTCATACATATTTATGCTGTTATTTTTTCCACTGAGGTCTACTTATAATGTTAGTAAAGATCTTTTCGGTGCCCAAAACAGGCATAAATTAGTTTTTTTTTAATGGCTTTTGTATCCTGTGAGTCTCTTATATGCACACACATGGAATTTTTGGCCACCTAAGCTAAATAAGGAAAATGTGTTGAAGATTTTCTTAAAAGCACATCACTTAAATTTTTAACCATTATTTGATAAAAAAATTTTCCAGTGTTTGATAACCAAGAAATATAAAGAACATTTGCAATATAAAAGAAACAATATATTTTTTAAGACCAAAGGCATTTATCTATTTTTAAAGACATCTTACGACTCCAAATACTTTTCAGGGCCACTGTATATACAATTGTAATTACATTTGCTTCATTTAATTGAGACATCTTATGCATTAGTGCATTAGTTAGAGACAACAGATTCAGTAACTCGTTTTATTCTGTAATTAATTAATTTCTTGCTTTTCTGAAGGAAACAGATATCTTTTTTCATTGAGAGTTTGAAATGCCCTTTTAAGCAATTTACAGATATAATAATCGTTTATCACTTATTATAATTGTAGTTATTTTTATCACCTATTGTTACATTTTCAGCTTGTTGTATGTAATTTTTATTTTAAATCAATTTTTAAAAAAATCTGTTGGTCTTTTTGACAACATTTATCAACCAAAAACCCACACAGGACTTTTTGTCTTTACTCTGAACAATATTGCTTCATAATTTTAGACAGTTTTGTTGGAAAAGTGTACTTTTTCAAACCAGACCCATTAGAAATGTATCCCTCTGGCTATATTTGTGCAATATGTAAAACACATTTCTCCGGGTTACGTTTCTTTGCACGTTCCTGATGACAAATCTACTAGAGGGTGCTATTTACATTTTTGCAAATCTGATATATGTTACTTAGAATATGTTTTGATATACACGTCATTTACACGTCCTTCTTGTACACATCCATGAGAAGGCGGCACTTGTCATACAGATCAGCTAGCGAACCACTCACCTAAAACTTCTATAAACCCCACCAATAGTGTTTTCAAAAGCAAATGTAAGAGAAAACCTTGTTGCATTGCTTTTATCTGTTTTGTGGAAATGTACTTCACCAGATTCAAACTCAAGCACTCCGCAGCACAAACACAACACCGTATAGCAGTGGTTCTCAATTCCAGTCCTCTGGCCCCCTGCCCTACAAATCTTGTATGTCTTTCTTACTTAACAGACATTTAGATCATCAGCTCATTAACAGAGAGGTCCATGAACTGATCATTGTGTGAAAAAAAAGAGAGAAAAACAAAGGGGGGGGGGGGGGGGGGGGGGCCTGAGGACCGAAATTGAGAACCACTGCCGTACAGGGTGAGCAACTGAGCAAACTGACCACAACAGAAAAGTTGCCCATATGGAGGTAGATAGATGAGGCAAACGTATTCAGTTACAAATCATCATTGTTTTGTGGTATTTATTTGCTGTTGTGCAAAGAACTGCACAAAAAAAAGTCCTTTATTTTGTCAATAATATGTCCCTGTAAATATCATTAATGTGAAAAGGAACAAAAGTGGTTGCCGTTATACTGCCTCTAGTGTTCATTTTACATAGAAACTGCAGACAAACATTGAATTATATTAAAGTACGTCTTTGCAGTTTCACAAAAATGTAGACAGAAAATGTTTTTCAATGTTGTAATATTTATTTATTAATTAATTTGTTTGTTTGTTTGTGTTCGTTTGTTTGTAACAGCATAACATTGACAGATTTTGTAATTATTCCCAAATATTTTTTTAGGTTATTATGGATTTAAAAAATTATATTTAATTGGATTTTATGCAAGCTTATCATTATCTTTATTATTATTATTATTATTATTATTATTATTTAATTTTGTACTTTTTGTTGTTGTTTTTTGTTTTGTTTTAAGTATTGCAAAATATGACTTTTTTTTAGGCTATTATGGATAAAAAAATATATATAATTGGATTTTATTTAAGCTATTTTTATTTTTAACAACAGATCTGCTACAAATTCTCAGTCCCTCTCCGTGGCATCACACCTCATTCCTGCTTTTTACAGTGTTTTCAGCTCATTTGTTGGCTAATTAATTAATGAAGGAAACAGATCGTATTTTCATGCTGGGTCTGGAAAATAAGCGTCTTTCTAGTCAGGTCTCCAGTGCTTGTTTTGAAGTCATGATCCAAACACAATGGAAACAATGGAGTGTGTTTTGATCAGTCACTGGAGGACGAGGTCTGGTTTTCACTGTGTTTCAGGATCTTTTCAGATTATACTGTTATCTTGGGATTCTCCTTCAAAATGAGCTTTTTTTTTTTTAAACATGGATCTGTATATGGAATGACTTGATATGAACTGAATTCACAGCTAATCCAATACAGTAATTAAACACATGTTGAATTATTATTTCTGCTGTCATGCATTAAGATGAACTATTATTGATTTTTTTTTTTACCTATATTAAAATTATTTCTTTTTTTATGTAATTTCATATTAGTGCACTTGTTTGTTTCCAGCTGGTAGAACAAAAATAAGTATTTATTCATTCATTCATTTTCTTTTCGGCTTAGTCCCTTTATTAATCTGGGGTCACCACAGTGGAATGAACCGCCAACTTATCCAGCATATGTTTTACGCAGCGGATGCCCTTCCAGCTGCAACCCATCACTGGGAAACATCCATACACACTCATACATTACGGACAATTTAGCCTACCCAATTCACCTATAGCGCATGTCTTTGGACTTGTTGGGGAAACCGGAGCACCTGGAGGAAACCCACGCCAACACGGGGAGAACATGCAAACTCCACACAGAAACGCCAACTGACCCAGCCGAAGGTCGAACCAGCGACCTTCTTGCTGTGAGGCGAACGTGCTACCCACTGCGCCACCGTGCAGCCCTATAAGTATTTATTATTTAGATTAATAATTGTAAAACATTTTTTGTCTGTGTTTATCTGTCTTTGTCTACTTATCTATTAATGATTTTATTTTATTTATTATTTTTTAATAATTGTATTTATTGTATTTTCACGATAATACAGACATAACAAAACATCTTCAAAAGACACGCAAAGAAAAATATCAACACAAAACAAGGGAGAAAAAAAGAAGCTCAGATTATATATAAAACAGGACTACCCCAAATAAAACAGATCAGAAAAAGGGCTAAAAACATTGCTTATATTTCACATAATAATACAGTTAAAATATTCCTTTTATTTTATTTTACTGACTGAAAAACTACAAAGGGCACCATATAATATAATGTTTTATTTGACTTACATTTTACATTAACACACACACACGCACGCACGCACACACACACACACACACACATACACACACACAGAGAGACAGCTATTTTTATGGGGACTTAATATTTATGTTTTTTTGTTTGTTTGTTTGTTTATGTGTTTATTTGTTTATTTATTTATATTTTTTGTGATTTGAATTTACTGATTATTTACAAAAGGTCCTTTTGGTTGGACAAATGTTTTGTCACTGTTAAAATAAATCTGTTTTATGTTTTTATTTTTAATTATTAACTCTTGGATCAGTAGCATTAAAGTCACCATACTATTTATTTAATTTTATAATTTTAAATTCAATATAATTTCTTTTAAATTAATTTATTATTAAAACATGTTCAATTTATTTTTTTAACCCCCATTTTTGTACATTATGCTAAAATAGAGCTGCCTTAAGAGTATTTTTAGATCAGTGACATAATGAAGTTACCATAATATTCATTTTTTATGTTTAGAAGTGGCCCATAGGACTGCTTATTTTTTCTTAACTAATCACACAATAAGTATCAGAACTGCAGAAGATCATTCCCATGTGATTTTCAGCATGATCATCAAAGTGTCCTGTGAAAGACAGACAAAAAAAAGCCAGAGCGATTAAAGCAGACGCAGCGCAGCAATACAGCGAGTTTGATGCTCCGGCTCTTTTTAAAGCGCTGTAACCTGAGGCTCGGCTCTAATCTGATTTAGATTGCGAATCATTGACTCCGCTCTGAGTTTCAGATTGTGATCGCGATAGATTAGTGCGCATAAAAGAGAACCACTATTACAACAGCATTATGACAAACTGAAGGCCCATTATATGTAGATAAACTATCAGCGATGCTTTATCGATGCCACATCAGCGCTTGGGTTCTGCTCATGTTAATCCAATTCCAGACCGTGTCCGACTCTTAAGTTAGTTCGCTTTGCTGCATTCGATCAAGTTCATTTGATACATGGCACACTCCAATTTATTATATTTTCAGTTCACTATTGAATGTTTCTTTAACCCCTTATGGTGAGGAAGCATATATGGTAACTTTCATGATATTGAGTACTATATTATTATTATTTATTTATTAGTTGTATAAGTTTAAAAGTCTTGTAATAACCCCTAGTAACAACCCAGGGTTTTTCAGTGAGTTCCATAAAGGGTAAATGGTTTTCTACTTGTTATTTTAGACTCATTTACATAATTACAGGGCATAATTACACATACTATATATATATATATATATATATATATATATATATATAGCACTCGTACATATATCTGTACCAAATCGGAAGAGCGTCGTGTAG
>CAIGQV010001633.1:28228813-28253532 GCA_903798115.1 Danio jaintianensis | reverse complement strand
ACACAAAAAAACATTTAGAAATTCTAATAGAAGATTTGAATTAAAATCTTCTAGGGTCATGATGACCTCATGATTCCACTTCAAAAAGAAGCATTTCAAATTCCAATAGAACATTTGAATTGGAATCAACTAGAGTCTGAATTCTCAACCTCTGAATTCTAATTTAGAAAATCTAAATATTCAATAGAACAATTTTAATTAAAAGTACTGGAAACTTCAAAAAGAAACATTTCACATTCTAATAGAACATTTGAATTGGAATCGTCTTGGATCTTGATGACCTCACCATTCCACTTCACAAATAAACATTTCAAATTCCAAAAGAACATTTGAGTTGGAATCAACTAGAGTCATAATCTCCGAATTCAAAATAATACCAACAGTACATTTTACTCCAAATCTTTCAGTGTAAAGTCCTCTGAATTCCCTGATAAAATAAAATAAAAAAATCTAAATTTCAATAGAACAATTTAAATGAAAAGTTCTAGAGTCATAACCTCCAAATGTCACTTCAAAAAGAAACATTTCAAACTCTGATAGAACATTTGAATTGGAATCTATGAGAGTCCTGATCTCAGAATTTCACTTCACACACAGAACAAACATTTAGAAATTCCAGTAGATCATTTGAATTGGAATCTTCTAGGGTCATGACCTCCTGATGCCCTGTTTAAAAAAAATAAAAATAAAAAAAATAATAAAATAATTGCAATGTTTAATAGAACAATAGGGTCATAAATTCTGAGTTCTGTTTAACCTGCAGTGTAAACCTTCATCACGTGTTAACACACATCGTCACGCTAACACCAGCACAGTCCCCCATCAGCCATTATCAAGTTTGTCCTTGAATATTCCACATCACCAGAGAGACAAACACATTCATCTATGACTTCTTTTCCCCCAAACACATGTTTGTCCAGCGTCAGCCGTATACCGCTGTTTACTCAGTGTTCGTGTTTGTTTTTTGTTTTTTTTCTGCGCTCAGATTGCATTTCTCAGATGCCGGATCCCGAAGGAGAGCGTTCAGCGGCAGGTGTCTGCTCCCGCTCTTTCCACACACACACACAGCATTGCTAACTTTCAGGAGAAGCGCTCAAAGCAAAAGCGCACGCAGGCTCTTTCCACATGATAGAAAGTGTAGATTATAAGTTTGAGCACAATAGATCCCCCACTGGAGGCATTGCTTTTTTAATAGACGTTGAACTGTAAATCTAAATTGAAAGCCTGGGTCATTGTGCCTCATTGACTCGAAACCACAAAAAAAAAAGCAAATGATGTCTTAGTCGAGAGAAATATATCAAAGGATATCAACAATTATGAGTCATAAACAGGCTTGGCGCCGCAGCGGTGGGGCCCGGAGCAGCGGGAATTAGCATGTTGAGCTAATAAATATGCATGTAAAGATTCTCCCAGAGGAATAACACGCGTGTGATTGATAGCTTTGCAATTGAAGGATGTGTAAATTCACCCTCTTTTTTTTTCTGCACTTCTGCTGTTGTACTGTCGAAATCCATCTCACTTGTTAAAAGTTTTACCAACTTTATAATCCTTAATGCCACATCTGCTTCCTGCCTTTATAGCGCCTGTAAAACTTCATTAAATTATTACCACCAGCTGGCCTCGTCGCACAATAACCTCACTTATCTCTCATTCGCTGACAATACTTTTGATTTATAGAGCCTATTAGAATAAATGATATTTTATACATATGTGTATATGGGTAAACAAGAGGAAATGTGTTCTTTTTCAATAATTCATGAGCCACGTTGAGTTTTTGGGAAGGGGGAACGTTGTTGGGAGTGAAATACTGACTTGTGGGGCAGAGGTGATGACTTTGAGGAATAAAAATAATAATTATATATATATATATATATTATGCAACAAAATCTAAAATGAATGCATTTGAAATGTGTACTTAATATTTTAAAATTATGAAGTTCTCAAAAAATATTATATATTTATAAAAATGTATGGATATATAAAAATATAATTGAATGTATATAATATTATAGAAAATAAATGCACAGTGAATCGATTTTTCATCATCCTTTAAAGTGTAAATAATAACAGAAATGTGATTTAATTCAGAAAATAAAATGAATTGTAATACAATTGATAATATTAAGCATGTAATTACATGACAATTGCATAATATATTCATATAATACATAATTTTCAGTATGTCACAGTAAAATGTCACATTTTTTAAATATGAAATCTACACATTCACTTTTATTGTGTTATTAATTGGATAACACATTCATCTTTAATTTAAAATAATAAAAATTCATATCTGAAGAGTGGTAATACTAATATATTTCAAAAGTTTTATTCAGAAAATGGAATTAATTTGTGATGGAATGTAATAGTAGATATGACTCAAATTTAAAAAATGAATGCACATTAAAAACATTTGATCAATTTCAAAATTATATATATTATGTGACAAAATCTGAAATGAATGCATTTGAAGTTCTCAAAAAATATTATATATTTAGAAAAATGTATGGATATATAAAAATATAATTTAATGTATATAATATAGAAAATAAATGCACAGTGAATTGATTTTTTTATCCTTTAAAGTGTAAATAATAACAGAAATGTGGTTTTAGTTAGAAATAAAATGTATTGTAATACAATTGATAATATTAAGAATGTAATTACATGACAATTGCATAATATATTCATATAATACATCATTTTCAGTATGTTACAGTAAAATGTCACTTTTTTCAAAATATGAAATCTACACATTCACTTTTATTGTATTATTAATTGGATAACACATTCATCTTTAATTTAAAATAATAAAAAAAAATCATATCTGAAGAGATATTTAAAAGTTTTATTCAGAAAATTGAATTACTTTGTGATTAAATGTAATAGTAGATATGACACAATTAAAAAAATGAATGCACATTAAAAACATTTGATCAGTTTTAAAATTAAAGCCTTCATTTACCAAAAGAAAGAAATATTTAATACAATTTAAAAGCAGATATCATTTTCAGTAATACTTTTATTTAGAAAAAAAATATATATATATACATATATATATATTGTTTACAGTGTATAACACAATAGAAAATGAATGCATAATAAATGCATGTTTGATCATTAAAGACAATGAAGAAATAAACAAAACTGTTGAATTGCTTTTTATTATTAAATAATAAAAAATTATAATAATATATATATATATATAAAATGAGTGTATATAATGATCATTTAACACGTTAAGTTGTCAGTTTACACTGCAATATTACTATCCTCCACTATTGTGATGTAAAATTCCTCAGACGTTGTCCTCTAAACTCTTCATCATCTTCTCTCAGACAGAAAGTTTACCACTGGGGAAAGTGGGATAAATCCTGAAAGAGCGTCGTTCTCTCATCCTAAAGAATTCCAGCACCCCCTAATGTCACAAAGCCGTTACTGAAGCACAAAACAGCCTAAAAAAAAGCTGGAAGCTGAGAGCAACAGTCTCACAGGAGCTCACAGTATACAGTACACAGCCAAAAAGTCTTAAAAGTTGAAATGGAGTAGCGAGTGATTTGGCTAAATTGCCTTCATTTATGTGGGAGACTCGGCGCTGGAAATGTGCCCTCGAGGTGCGGGAAGTCATTTCCATCTTTAAGTTAGTTTTAAGTGCTCAGACGAGAGAAAAAAGATGCTCTTTTGCCTGAAGGAAAACATAAAAAAACTTCCTGCAAATGCTGAACGGCTTACTGAGGTTAAAGGTCAATGCTTACTGCTTAGAAATATTAGAAAGTAATACTTGCTGCTTTAATGTGCATTATTAATCAGATATTACTGTGGATTAAGTGTAAGTTCAGTGTTAATAAGTACATCCTTTTTTGAAAATCGATATTTTTAGTGAATATAGACAATAATTGTTAACAAATTGTTTTATTAAAACGTTTACATCAATTAAGACCCCCCTGTATTTTTTTGACCTCTCAGATATTGTTTTAGGAGGCCTCTAATGTAGGAAGTAAAGATTTTTTTACATTTTGGTATTATATATATATGTATAATATATTGCAACATTGGGCCTAGTTGTGAGCAGAATATCTGTATTTGTACTCACTTTGTCTGAACAGGTATACAGAGCATTTAAGTATTCATTTGCAGGGTTATTCACTTACTTAGCCCCATAGCAGTATATATTATAAGTAATAACCACACAACAATCATGTTTTTATGAATAAGCATTTATATGAATAACACTATTTGGAAAGAATTTATAGTCACACTTTATTTTAAGGTTCAATTCTCACTATTAGCAAACCATTAAATATGACTTTTGCTTCAATAAACTCCTAATATTCTCTTTATTATTAGATATTTAGGTAGTTTAGGCATTGGGTTAGGGATGTAGAATAAGATCATGCAGAATATGTAGATTATAAGTACTAATAAGCAGCCAATATCTCAATAACATGCATGCTAATAAACAACTAGTTAATAGTGAGAATTGGTCCCTGAAGTGTTATCAAATGTGTTAATTTTGATTGATTGGGATGATTCTGTAGGGGAGTGAATCATGCATAAAATGTAATAAACAAACTACAAGCATACTGTATATTAATTAACAGTGCATGCTCTATGGTTTTATATATTTAAATATAAAAAATACACTGCAAAGTCAACTCAACGTTGCATATCTTGTAATGTGACTATTGCGGATGCACACATTGCGATATCAATGCTGAAACGATAATTGTGCAGCCCTATATATACACAGTATATAATACCAATTCCAGTTCATTCATTCATTTTTTCATTCATTTTCAGACACTTCCTCCAGCTCCTCCGGGGGGATCCCGAGGCGTTCCCAGGCCAGCCGAGAGACATACTCCCTCCAGCGTGTCCTGGGTCTTCCCCGAGGCCTCCTCCCGGTGGGACACGCCTGGAACACCTCCCTAGGTAGGCGTCCAGGAGGCATCCGAAACAGATGCCCGAGCCACCTCAGCTGACTTCTCTCGATGTGAAGGAGCAGCGGCTCTACTCCGAGCTCCTCCCGGGTGACAGAGCTCCTCACCCTATCTATAAGGGTGCGCCCTGCCACCCTTCGAAGGAAACTCATTTCGGCCGCTTGTATCCGAGATCTTGTCCTTTCGGTCATGACCCAAAGCTCATGACCATAGGTGAGAGTAGGAACGTAGATTGACCGGTAAATCGAGAGCTTTGTCTTTCGGCTCAGCTCCTTCTTCACCACAACAGACCGGTACATCGACCGCATTACTGCTGCCGCTGCACCAATCCGCCTGTCAATCTCCCGTTCCATCTTTCCCTCACTCGTGAACAAAACCCCAAGATACTTGAACTCCTCCACCTGGGGTAAGGACTTTCCTCCAACCTGGAGATGTTTCAGCTCCAATTCCAGTTGTTTAGTTAAAAATTAAATCAAAAACCCTACGTTTTGGCTTGTCTATATTTGACCCAAAAGTTGTATTAAAACAACCCAGGATTGTAGGATGAGTGTCTGTAATGTTTTCTGAAAGATTAATTCCACTTTTGTGCTCGGTTTTTATAGCGTCTTTAGGGGAACAGTTAGTTACGTTTAGTCTTCTTTCCATTCTAATTTGGCTTTAAATTTGTTTGGCTTATTTAACTAACAGCTTGAGGGTGTCGATTTCGAGAAGTGTAATATAAGTATGAGCTTATTAATATGTGTGTGTGTGTTGTGAGAGATCTGGTGGACGGTGTTGTGTGTTTTGCTTAAGTGTTAAACCTCTGAGATATGCAGAGTTATCCTGATCAGTGTAAACTCTCGTTCAAATAGTTCTGCTGCTTGAAATATACAAAGTGCATTGATGTTTATGATAAATAGTTGTAGAAATAGATTACAAAACAGTTATGAAACCCTTGATTGATTTTTTTTTTTACTGTATTTTAAATTAATATGAACAATATAAAAAAGGATGTGTGCATATAAATATATGTTTTTTGTTGTACATATTCTATTTTTAATTGATTGCAACAATAATAACATAAATATATATAAAAATAAATAAATACATAGTATTAGATGCCATTAAGGTATTATTATTATTATTATTATTATTATTATTATTATTATTAATATTTTTCAGAATGTCAACAAAAAGAAATAATAATATATTTAAAATAAAAATATTTTATCAATATAATTATTATTATTATTATACATTTATTATCTATTCATGTATTTACTTATGTGTTATACATTTATTTTGTTATCATAATTTGCGTAATACATTTTGTTATATTAATATAATTATTAATAATAATTATTATTATTATTATTATCATTATTATTATGTTTTTAAAGTAATATATTTTTGATATTATATGTTGATTATATTTTGATTATAGATTTAATGACTTTAATGACGCTACAGGAAGAAATCAAGGTGATGAAAAAACTTTACAATTTGTAACATCCTCAGTGTAGACATTGGTATTTTCCAAATCAGTTAAAATAGGCATGTCTCTTGCCAAAATAACATCCTCAGGTTGATCATCAATAACATCTACATTCAGCATGTAAACCTGATCTTGTACCTGAATTAGCACTTCTGCTCGGGGATACCTCTTAACATCCCCATGTACACATTGTACAGCTGTAGTTGAAGCAAAGTTAACATTGGGAACATGACAAGTTTTAACCAGGGTAATTGCACTACCAGTGTCCACTAAGGCTTTTAATGAGTGTCCATTCAATAACAATAATTTATCATTTATCAACATTTAAAGTGGATCAAAAACATTATGAATGGGTGTTGCTCAATAGTTTTATACAATTTCCATAAACCTTTCTGATCCACTATGTGTATGTGTGTATATATATATATATATATATATGTGTGTGTGTGTATAATTTTTATTTTTTGTTTTTTTACTTCTACTACTACACATATTTAACTCAACTTCTCAATAAGAAAAAAAAATCATCTTACATATGTCCCACTTCCACACTATCCATAACCGTATTGAAATAAGCATCTATTATAAACAATCCTGAATGCATGATGAATTTGTGCGTTGCATCAAGCAGCCAGCCTGCGTTTGTTTGCCTTTTTATCTGCTATTTCTACAGACTCGTCAGAAGTTGGCGGTGAAGCGATGCATGATTAGTATGCATTAAACGACGCTGCTGTAGTTGTAAAAGTAGGGCCTGTTTGTACGTCCTATAACTGTGATGCTGATGAGCACGCGGCCTGTTTGTTTTCCCTGGTGCAGTAAACAGACTCATTTGGAGCGCCGGCTTGATTTCCCCTGAGCGGCGCAGCGGTGTGAACACTACCTGTCAGCATCAGCACACCTGAGCTGCTGAGCATTAACCATCAGGGTCGCTGACACCAGCCAGCCGCGCGCAATGAGCTGAACTATAACTCAACAACAAGACACCAGACCCAAAATACACATTCACACAGACGGGTGATGCTACAAACGCACAATCAGCAATTAATTTTATCGTACAAAGTATGTACAGTGCTCAACATATACGAGTACGCCCCTCACAAATCTCTCATTTAAATTAATATTATCTAAAGGAAGCTTTAAATATTATATCTGTGCATTTATTAGATTAGTCAGTACTAAAGCCAAATCTGGAGCTTATCTAACAAAATAACTTATGATAATGGTCCAAAATTAGTACACCCAAATGTATATGTTAGGGAAAAATATTAAATAAAAAATTTAAAAAGAGCAAAATTCAAGAGAAACAAAAAACATACAAAATATTGTTGAAATGTTGTAGTTTGTAGTCTTTTTCCCCATATTTCACATGAATTTAAATGTGTTATCTAATAAAAATATCTGACAAATCTGTTTTGTTCAAATGCACAAAAATATATCACCTATATTCACTGAGAAATGGATACAAATATTCATTTTTAAAATGGGGTGCACTCATTTATGTTGAGCACTGTAAATGGAGCATTAACAGAGGCGAGAGACACTGAAAACAAGTGCGTGTACTGTCATGGGGAACAACTGTAAGTGAACCATTCGATTGATTTAAGAGCAGGTCATGTGTTTTCAAAAAAATATCTTATATTTCGTTCGTCGTTCATTGTAAATAGTCTGCGAAATACTAACAAGAACACTCTGAAATGGGCGTTTCATTTTCAACACGGAATTACTACGAAAACACCAATTAAAATTTGGGTTTTCAAAAAATTTATATTTTCTGGAGTTTGTAACATCGTAACATCTTTCACTGTAAATAGTCTGCGAAATTGTTAATCAAAAAAGTGCACGATAAATAAAGATTTCTCTCAAAAGAAAGAGCTTGCTTTTAAATCAGCTTACCGAGTCGTTATATTTTTAAATCGTTTGCCTGCTACGGATCTACGTCAACACGATCAAAGTAAAATATTTACATAATCCCGTCTATCTGCTAATATGAACACTCTGAAATGGGCATTTCAATTCCAACACGAAATAACTACGAAAACACCAATCAAAGCAGACTTGGGTTTTCAAAAAAAATCATATTTGTTGTTCATAACATCGATGTCTTTCATTGTAAATAGTCGCAAAGTTGTTAATCAATAAAGAGCATGATAAATAAAAATGTCTCTAAAAACATATAGAGCTCAAAACCACCTTCACGAGTCGTTATATGTTTGATACATGCTACTGATCTACGTCAACACGATCTAAGTAAAATATTTGCATAATCTCGCCTACCTGCTAATAAGAACACTCTAAAAAATGGCCATTTCAATTCCAACATGGAATAGCTACGAAAACACCAATCAAAGCAGACTTGGGTTTTCAAAACAATGTCTTATTAGCAGTTTGTAACGTATCTGTCTTTCACTATAAATAGTCGCACAGTTGTTAATCAAAAAAGTGCACGATAAATAAAGATGACACTCAAAATAAACACAACTAAATACGTCAACATGATCAAATTAAAATATTTGCGTAATCTCTGCCTCCATGCTAATATGAACACTCTGAAATGGGAATTTCATTTCCAACATGGAATAGCTACGAAAAGACCAGTCAATCAATCAGTACTGTATGTAGGATTAACCACCTAGTGGTCTAAATTCTAAAGTCTAAATTCAAGATATTACAGAGGGTTTTTTGCCAGATTGACGACACAAACAGAAGCGAGCCTGCCTGACGATTGAGCCTCACACTGTAAGCTGCTCAGCTAATGTTTGCCTTTGTAATATTTGTATTATTTGCTAGTTAAAATCTACCTTGTGGATTTTTATAACTCTGAACCTGTGTCTTATTTTGAAGGCTGCTTCTGTCGTCTATAGGTCACATTTTTGGCTGCACCCGCATACATCAAGACAGCCTTCATGACTGCGATAAAATGGACTCTATTTTCCACCAAGGCAATGAAATATAGTTGGGTAAACTGACAGTGGGTGGAGTTACAGACAGGGTGTGAATTATACATTGACGATCGGGGGGGGGGGTCAAGTTTTTCGGTTATATTCGGTAATATGCCTCAGTGAACCAAATTTATATATTTAATTAATTCATTCATTCATTCATTAATTTTCTTTCCGGCTTAGTCCCTTTATTAATCAGGGGTCGCCACAGCGGAATGAGCCGCCAACTTATCCAACATATGTTTTACGCAGCGGATGCCCTTCCATCTGCAACCCATCACTGGGACACATCCATACACACTCACTCACACACATACACTACGGACAATTTTAGCTTACCCAATTCACCTATAGCGCATGTCTTTGGACTTGTGGGGGAAACCGGAGCGCCTGGAGGAAACCCACGCAAACATGGGGAGAACATGCAAACTCCACACAGAAATGCCAACTGACCCAGTCGAGGCTTGAACCAGCCACCTTCTTGCTGTGAGGCGATTGTGCTACCCACTGCGCCACCTTGCTGCCCCATATTTAATTCAATTACATCTAATCAATAATCAAACTTGTTATTATGTTTTCAGTGTTTTGAGGGATATTGAGTGGTTCTCAATGACATTTGTGATATTAAAAAAACGGTGACAGGTTTGCTTTCCTGCACCTATTAACGGATGACCATGAAAGACTGCACATATTTTTTATTTTACTGTTTAACTTCCATGTGCGAGCCAGTGTATAATAAAATACAAACTATGCATCTAGTTTTACAGACACCATACAAATGCCTTTTTTAAAGAAACATGTTTTGCGAAGACTTACACTGTCTATTGGTGCTCTAGATTTGCCAGTTTCAAACCGATGAATTAATATTTTGGGCGCAAACATGTATTCACAATGGTATGAACCATTATAGGGGTGGTCAAATATATATTGAAGTTATCTATTATTTTAGTTATTAATATTATTGAAGATACAGACCAGAGCAAACTATTTCTTAACTATTAAAGGACAGACCCCCAATACATCTTGTTTTTTTTTATGTCCTTCAGGGGGCATCAAGCGTTAATTAAGGGGGTCAGACCCCCCCTAAACCCCCTTGTAATTTGCACCCTGAGAGACCAAAACAAAGCAAGACATTCCGACACGAACACACATTTTCAAAGCAGAATAACTGACTTTAGTATTGCTTTTCAGATAAACAAGTATGTTCATTTAGCATGTTTCTTAAATATCTGCAAACATATTATGGTATTTTTATCCTTTAGAAAAGTCCAAAACTTACAAACAGCACACTTACACACTGCAGATCAAATCAGCACATGGTAATGCGAATAATACAGTGTTAATGTACTCAAGTTCAGTATTAGAAAATCAGTATTAGAATCTGCCAATTGGCTTGTAACAAAAACGTCAATAAATCAGTGATGAGAAAATGAAAGTCAGCGCATCTACGGCTCTGACGCCTCCGCTGCAGATCACCGGCAAACTTTAAAGTTAACTTCAGCTCAGCGGAGAGCGTTTAATGAATAAATAACAATGGCTTGATATGATTCAACTGATTATGGATAATTTGCATGAACGTTGGCAGGTCTTCAGAGTTTACGGTGTGAGTGGGTGTTTTGAGCGACATGAAAAGCACACGATCGAACCTTTAAGACAAGCTGAAGAAAAGACTTGCCAGCAGAAGCACTGCTATGATCACATTCAATTAATTACAAATGAAATTAATTAGCATTAAATTAATGCCACGCTTGCTGTGAGCATTTTAGAGGAATACAAAGAATTGATGTATCACAAGTAAACCGGCAAAATGTCATAATGTGGAAAAATATGTTAATATTGCATATTAATTCCTCTAATCGAAGGAATTAACGCAATTACTATATCATAAGTGTACTTTTGATAGTCTGAAATGGTGTGTCGTGCTGAGCTGTAATGTGTGATATCAAATGGTCATCTGATTTGATGATGTTATGTTGTGGCTCAACAGGTCATAAGGCCTTCATTACACTAATCAGATTTGAGGGCGTTCTTAAACAACACGGCGCTCGACCGAGTCTTCATTATTCCATGTCATTTACATTTATCCTCATCGGTCCTTTAACAGAAGACTTTTTGTGTGTGTCCAGAGATTCAGAGAGTCTGAGAAAAAGAAATGCAGAAGAGTGTGAAGGGTGAATATGTGACAAGGAATTCAATGTAGACTCCAAACGTCTTTGGGTAAAACAGTGTTGGGTAAAATTACTTTTAAAAATAATACATTTATTACAGTATTAATATTAATTAATATTACAATCTTGAATATATATTTTTAAAAAGTAACTGAATGTGGTGATTAGATTAGAAATGTGAAGTTATTGTTTTTGCATTATTTTTTAAACCCTTCGTAAATTCTGACTTAAAGTTACTTTTATTCAACCACCAAGTTATATTTTTGGTTTGTTTGTTTTGACAATAAGACGATGTACAAGAGGCATCAAATATTTCTCAGCTTTTATTTACATTTGAACAAAAAGTGGCATGTCCAAAATTATCAATACTAATCTCAATAATCAATAAAAAGCCTTTCTTGACTATTACAGCAATCAAACGCTTCCTATAATTGCTGACAAGCTTTTTACATGTATCCACTGGTATTTTATGGTACAGATTCTCAATTAGATTTAAGTCAGGACTCTGGCTGGGCCACTTCAAAACATTAATGTTTTTTGTCTGTTAACTATTTTTTCACCATTTTTTTTGCTGTGTGTTTTGAGTTGTTGTCATGCTGAAATGTCCACTGGTGCCCAAGGCCTAGAGTGTAGACTCTCTACACGAGCCCTGACTTGACCCGACCCGACCCACGGCCGATATTTCCTGCCACTGTCTTCTGGCCGGGCCGTGATCAAGCATTTGTGTTTTTTTTTTTTTTTTTTTTTTTAAGTCATTTCTTAATTAGCCTAATTGCATTGAGAGCTATACACAAATCTATATTGAAAGCATTCGATTACTTTCATAGTTTTTGTGCTCATTTAAGGCAAAGTTATTTGTGTTTAAAATAAAAGACACACGCGTGTGGTGTGAAACAGGCGTTACATGAATTGACTGATTCAGAGGTTGCATAGTGAATGCGGCCATTTTTATATTTATTTCAATGTGGTTTCAAGCCAAAACAAAAGCATAATTCTCTTGAACAGCTCTTGCAATTAGACTATATCACATTTAAGATCGGCTCTTTGATGATTCACTTTTCATAGAAAGATACGGGAAAATGCTTGAACGGTATGATAGTGGGATAGAATGGTAAAAAACGGGAGAATCCCGGCAAAAATGGGAGGGTTTACAGGAATGCAGATAGGATGATAGTCAGCGTTCAATGTCCCTTGACACCGAGGTAAGATAAATCTAAACTAATTTCTGTAGTTCGAACAACTCAGAATTGTAGTTAAGAACATCTGTTATAATGGCCCACGTATAAAAAAAAAAAAGTTGGGTTTAAATCGGGCTCGGGCTCATAATTACGGTTAATGTGTCGGACCGGGTCGAGCTCGGACACAAGGTGCATGGGCTCGGGTAGGGTCGGGTTTAATTTTTTGGGCTCGATCTAAGCTCTACCAAGGCCAGGTTTCACTACAGACTGCCTGCTGTTGTTGTTGAGAATTTTGATGTATTGCTCCTTTTACATGGTGCCTAATGTTTTGTATTCCTTAATAATACTTTGCTCTGTAGCCACTTTAACATCAAACATTTAGATATGTTCTTATAGCCCTTCCCTGACTTGTGAGTAGCCGCAGGTCCTCACTAAGCTCCTTAGTCTTATCCATGACTGTCCACATGATCCAAGACAGTCTTATCCATGACTGTCCACAAACCAACAGCAGAGAGCTTCTGTTTTTCACCTGTTGAGTTGATTGCATATATAATTGCATTTTTTATTTAGTATATTTAATATGTATACATTGTGTGTGTGTGCGTGTGTGTGTGTGTGTGTGTGTGTGTGTGTGCGTGCGTGCGTGCGTGCGTGCGTGCGTGTGTGTGTGTGTGTGTGTAAATTGTTATTTTTTGCAGTACTATACTCATTATTATTCAGTAGTTCTAGTAATGTAGACTAACCATGTTCCGTACACAACGATGCTCTGTACAGATTACCTTTTAACGCCTATCTCTGAATAAATACTTACGGGTCGTAGACAAACTATATATCTGTGTAATCTTTGTTTCTTACTCTTTCACACCCGAGCACAACAGAGACCCTCCTACCATATGTTTCCGAGAAAATTCAGTAAGTTTGCTACGTCCACCTAATGCGCTTGAAAATAGACAGTGGGCAAGCTAAAGGGGCGAGTGTTGCTTGGGAGGGGAGACATTTTGAGCAACGACAATATGCATTTGCATTTAATTTATACATCACACAGTATTACAGTCTTTATGAAATGAATATTATGTTATCACAAATTGTTAAATAAATGTCTTTTGTTGAATAAATGCTTTGAAATGGGGATATTTAAACGTCAGTTGTGGGTGATGACCGCATGACGCAACTCTCAGCCAGAGAGCGAGCCTGAGAGACAGGATGCAAATGCTGTTTGGATAATCTTTGTGCAGTGATGATGTTTATATTCATAAAAGGTCAGTTAAGTTAGCGTTAATTTGCATGAATTTAATGTTTTTATATTTTAAATTGTCATGCTGTAATGGTCTGAAAATCAAATGATTGTAAAGTTCTTTCATTTCATCAAACTTTCATAAAAGGTTATTAAATATAATCTAAAATTTCAACACAATAATAGTATATTCTGATGTTGGTTTTTAATACAAAACAATATCCATTTTTGCCAGTAAAATTAAGTTATGCGCCCTGTACGGAACACTATTTTAATCCTGTACGGAACACCGTTAACACCTATCATCTGCCGTACACATGCGGAGGCGGTACTTTTCCCCTCTTTTCTCAAAAACTACTGGTGCAGAAGACATCAATCAAACTTTGGATCATGCAATAGGTATTCTCCGAGAGAATGATCAGGCAAACATGCTTATCTGACTTTCAATGACTGAGGAGTGGTCGTTTGAGTGCGCTGAATAGCGAAAAGTGTACGGAACATGGTTAGTCTATGTTATTTGTAAAAGGGCTGTGCAAAATGTGGGACGAATGGTATGTTTTAGTATGATTTTGTTTTTTATTTGTCCAATATTTCTGAAAAGTGGCACACACGTTTTTGAATGATCTTGATGATGGTTTCTTGTCAAAACATCCAAGGTTTGACATGTAACAAAAACACAAAGTGAACAAGGCAACATGTCACGTCTTATTAGTTTACGGTGTGTCTAACATGAGATGCTTTAATGTAAGTAACAGGACAGCAAACTGCATATCTCTTTGGGGTTACAGACAGATATTTGGAGTCAAAAAGGGATATGTGAGCTTTTTCAGGCTTTGTTCAGACATATTAATAGAGCAGGGGCTGTTTGGAAGGCAGCACGTGTGCGTTTGCCTCATCACAATGAAACAGACCTAACTTCTGTCTGCAGAAAACTAGAGCGTGACTGCCACATTTGAATATGAAATAGCCAAAGATTTCTGTTTCACACACCTTGTACATTGTGAAAACAAAGCCACCAATTCCGGGGGAAGAAAGACGAGTGAATTTAAAGCAGGCCTTTGTCGTTGTTTATAACTGTGTTGTCTTTGTTCCCATTTTCCCTCTGCAGGCGAAAGAATGGGCTGAAATATTTTTAAACAGTAATTACCTGGCCGGGATCCGACAGAGGGGGATTAATGGAGGAGCAGAGAAGTGTGCTGGAAGGTACGTCTCCGTCACATGGGGAATGAGGAGACGCAGATCTCTGATTCAGAGCTGTGTGTTTCTCTCTCTTCTTTTCAGCAGCTTCTGTCGTTGATTCGCGCCAAACGACAGGTCCCGTTTAGTCTTATAAATCCAGTTTGGAAGATGTTTTAAGATTTTGTGTGGGGTTTTTTTGGTGTTATGGTGGTTAAATTAATGTGAATTGGTGCTACACTCAAAAAATGACTTTTGCTGCTTGTTCAAGCTACTTATTTAAAATAAGTTGAAACATTTTTTTTGTGTTTTTTGTGGACAAATTAATTGTTTTAAGTTCAGTCCACTTAAATTTGTAAAAACAGGTAAGCTAACTTAATTGATTTGTGTTGGGACAACGTAAAAGGAATTAAGCTAGCTTATTAGTTTTTACAAATTTAAGTGGATTGAACATAAAAATGCCCCCAAAAATCTCAAGAATTGTGTTGTTTCAGCTCATTTTAAATACGTAGTTTAAACAAACAGCAAACGTCATTTATTTGAGTGTAGTTAAAGGGATAGTTCACACAAAAATGACAATTATCTTACTGTTTACTCTCCTTGAAGTGGTTTCAAACCTTTCTTTTCGTTCCGTTCCTTTCTTCTGTTAAATGCAAAAGAAAGTAGTTTGAAGAAACCTGTAGCCATCAACTTCCATAGTATTTGTTTTTCCTACTATGGAAGTCAATGGTTACAGGCTTTCAGCATTCTTCAAAAATATTCAACAGTGTTCAACAGAAGAAAGAAATGAAAACAAAAAATCATTAATGGAGAATCTTCATTCCACTAATGGCTATTTTCCACTGAGTGGTTACGGTTTGGTAAATTACAGTACGGTACATATTTATTTCCACTGTCTGAAGTTCCAAAATAGCACACCTCACTGTACTGCACTGAACCACTTGTTTGGTATCTAGCACATCAGTACAGTACTAAAAGGTGAAGCTGCTGCTGAAGTTTTCAGAGATCAGAAAAATCATCACTTGTGCGTGCAATAAGACAACGGAACGACAACACAGGAAGCAGCTTTTTTAAGCTCTTTTAAGCTCTTTTAAGCTTTTTTACAAGTTTTTTGTGGTGCTTGAATGAGTCTGAATTGGTGTAAATTAACCGTCAGCTTTGAAATGATGTCCTGTTATGTAAGTCATTTTCACATTCAGTCTTTGTGAACTGAACTGAAGACTGAAATTACGTTTTCAGTTATCAATAATGCAATTCTTTATTCAGTCTTGGTTTAATTCTGATTGTATTCACAGACAGAAATATATATATATATATATATATACATATATTGAAGGTTGAAGATTTGTACAGTAAATGGCCATTTTTGCAATATTTTGAAATATGTTGCAGTATATGTACAAATATAACACACGTGCATGCATACACACGCGCACACACACACACACACACACACACATATACAGTATATAAATATATATCTTTGTATAGTAAATATGTGATATGTAGGCCTACACAGAATCTGCGCATGTATCCCATCATTTAATTTATTTATTTACTTATGCAAATGTGTGTAAACATATACAGTATTTATGCAGTTTTTATATTAATTTCAGTATTATTATTGAATAATATGTAAATATTTAGATAATGTATGTGCAATACAATTTTTAAACTATATTCAGTCTTTCAGTAAATGTACTGTAATATATAGATAGACATTTCCCAGTGTTGGGTTGCGGCTGGAAGGGCATCCGCTGCGTAAAACATATGCTGGATAAGTTGGCGGTTCATTCCGCTGTGGTGACCCCTGATTAATAAAGGGACTAAGCCGAAAAGAAAATGAATGAATGAATATAGATAGACCGACCGACAGACAGACAGACATTCAGATGTTCAAAAAATTCTGCAGATTCTGTCTGGCACTAATGATATTACATAGTGATAGTGACATTATTGCATATATTGATATACTCTGCAAAAATTGCTTTTCTTATATTTTTTGTCTTGTTTCTAGTCCAAATATCAAAAAATTATTCAATCTTGTTTTAAGAAATAATATGCCAAAATTAAGTGAGTTTTTCCTTTAAACAAGCAAAGTAATCTGCCAAGAGGTAAGTAAAATAATATTATTTCAAAAGCAAAAACGTCCTGGTTACGTCCGTAACCCACGTTCCCCGAATAGGGAATGGAGACGTGTGTCTGGTAACAGACTATGGGAGTGCGTCAGACGACCAATCACTCTGAAGAGTAAGAAAACGGGCCAATGAATGCCAAAATGAATTAGCAGAGCTCCGCTCCACAGCTGACAGTGATTAGCCATTAGTGCTATATAAGCTGCCAGCTGAGAAGCGAGCACTAGAATTTGCCTGCTGAAGAGCCGATCACTCAGCTAACAGCTGGAGACTCAGCTGCTGTGGCAGTGGAGACACACGTCTCCGTTCCCTATTCGGGGAACGTGGGTTACGGATGAAACCAGGACGTTCCCCTTCATATGGGAACTCCAACGCAGGAACGTAACTGTCGTGAGAGCATGTAAGCTGGCACGGAGAGCTCGTACGGGATATGAACGGCGCGCAGCTATTAAGCTGCATGACTCCGGAGGAGCAGATGGCGATCGAGCTGAGACATGCAGCTGTAGCGCACATCAACCGTTTGGGCTATCGCAGCCGTGCTGGCCGTCCTAACCAACACGTGTGTCCCCTCCCGTACCGGTAGGAACCGGCAGAGAGTGAGAAACACTGCCAACAACTCCAGGCAATTGAATGCCAACGCAACCGAAGTCCGATTTATGAACCGGCAGCTGCATGCTCGATACACACAGCCCACCAGCCCGTACTGGAAGCATCTGTCAGAATGACAGCATGACTGGACACTTGTTCTAAGGGCACCCAGGCCTGTAGGAGGCAAGGTCCATCCAGGGGCTGAAGGTGCGGCGACACAACGTGGTGATGGACACCCGGTGCGTCTCCACACGCCATGCCCATCTGGGGCCCCGATTGTGAAACCAGCACTGAAGTGGTCTCATATAAACAATTGAGCGGCGATAGCGGCTACAAATGTCATATGCCCCAGGAGCCTCAGTAAGTTCAGTAAGACAACTATAACTGCCGAATTAATCGGACAGGGCAGCTAAAGTGCACCGTGATGGAGACCGGGTCAAGCTCCAACCCGAGATGAGAGAAGCTCTGCCCGGGGGAGAGCTTGCTCATTCTCGGTTGACCCGAAACCCCCACAGGCCGAGGTGCCGGAGCACCAGGTCCCTATGCATAATCGACTAGTTCAAAGACGTGAGAAAATAAATCAGTCAATGAATAATCAAAAATGCCGATGTGCGTGCGCCGAAGAGGCACAGGGCATCCTCCACGCATGGAACAGGGAGAGCCCGAAGGGGAGGACTGTTTACTGCCATGCCTTACCCCCGTCGCACACCGGTATAAGGAGGGAGAGAGCGAGACATGGAGTGAGCGACCTTCAGGTCTATAGCTGCAACCAATCCCATGGACGGACGCACTGGGGGATGCATTTCTGCATGGGCATCCTGATCGACATCCTGAACAGATGACAGATCAAAACGTGCAGATAGGATTGGTATAACCCACCTCTCTCTGGGTACGATGAAGAGGGGGCGTAAACCCACTCTTTATCTCGGCTGGAGGGACCGGCTCGATTGTATCCTTCGCCAGGAGACAGGGGTGGCATAGCGATGACCGCTTAAATACACACCCGTGAACTCGGGAGGCCAACAGCGAATTGAAACGCATAGCCAAGTCTGACTGTCCGTGTGAGCAACTACAACGGGCTGAGCAGCGCTAACCAGGCTGACAGAGTCCGAACGAGTAGCATCACCGGAATGATCGCTGACGTACCCGCGGAGGGGCAGCTTCCGGATGGGGAGAGCTCACCCCGGGAAGCGGAGCGTCCCGAGGAAGAACTGAAAATAAGAGATTGACTCTTACTTTCCTCCCAGGATCCCGCGGAGAGGCTGGAGGTGCGAGAAAGGAGCTCATCCTCTGGCGCCCTCAAAGCCTGTGGCGAAGTGCACCAAAGCTGAGAGCTGGAAGGCAGCATGTCCCATGCTGGCAGCAATTGGGCTTCCACACCCAAAGGGAGGAAAAGCCGCTCTTTTCGGATCGCTACATTTGTTCGCGGGGGAGCCCCGGCCCTCCACCGGGGAAAGAACGGTTCTCCGGCGTGTTCACTAGCCAGTAGAACGGGCTGTGACAGCGGAGCATTTTGGAGCTGCGGGAAGAGCCCTCTCAGCGAGGAACAGCCAGCGCGGACGGGTCCGGTGGGAAGCAGTTTTCCGAGCCCACCAAGAGATGATCTGCTCCATCGCGCACGGCTGATCTCTCACCACCGAGGACTCCTGGGTAAAGTCCCCGGCGGTGTCTCCGAGTAGGCCTGCCTGGGATATGGGCACACCAAGAAAGCGTACTTTGTCGGCGCGGCGCATATCTGCCAGAGTAAGCCAAGGGTGGCATTTCCGGACCACTGTGTGGCCATTGTCCTCCCCAGGGCACAGGCGGCCGACTTGAAGGTCATGAGAGCATAGTCGACCACCGTGCGGTGCTTACGCACAAGCCTGGGGAAGAACCACCCCTGTGCAGCACAGCCAGGTGGCCATGGTGCAGGGCAGAAGCGGCATGGCCTGCAGTGGTGTGGGCTCTGGCCATGAGAGACACAGATAACCCACCTGCCTTGGACGGGGGTCTCAGCTTACCCCTCCAGGTGGCGGCGCCCACCACCTGAGGAATAGCTTCGTACCCACTGGCCACTTCGCCATCAGGGGAGGTGAAGGCGGATGCGCACGAGGACCAGGCAGAGAAAAACGCCCTCTATGCCAGCGTGCGCTCGCTGTGCGCCCCTGGGAAGAAGGGGACGGGAGCTGGAAGATTCATCTTACATCAGCCCCACGTCACACCCTCTGGTTGGTCCGGCGGTGAGACTGGGGGACAAGCCATCTCCAGCCACACGGCCGAAGCAGCCCAGGAAGCGCAGCCATCATGTCTGATTCGAGAACCGTGACCACGCATTGCACCCCGTAGGATGGAAGCGAGCCCGGTCTGTCATCTGAGCATGACAGCTCACCCTCCGATGTCGCGATGGACGTCTGATCTCCGGTGTCATCAAGCGGAGGCGCGGGCATCCCGGGGGATGAATGCACAACCACTCAAAGCGGAGTGGGGGGTCCACGGGCCCGGGAGCGACGGATAAACCCCCACTGTGATCCTCAGATCTGCCCGCGTGCTAACCGATTTCACAGGGAGCAACGGGGGTGGCTTGGAAGCTGTGCAACAGCCATGCCCTCACAGCGAGAGCATGAGCTGTCCGCGAGCACCGCATCAACATGCTGGACCCCCAGACCTGTGATGCGATACCCGTGCCCATCATCCGGAGATAGGAACCACCACATCCAGAAACGCACAGTCAGAACAGCGTCTTGAAAAAGACGTGTTGATTGACTGTGTTGCTCTCTTAGGGAATCTGCTCTTTTAATGGAAACTGCACTTTTGTGCACACCAGCAAAACGCCTAGGGGACAGGAAGCCCAGATCGAATTCATTTTGGCATTCATTGGCCCGTTTTCTTACTCTTTAGAGTTATTGGTTGTCTGACGTACTCCCATAGTCTGTTACCAGACACACGTTGGAGTTCCCATATGAAGGGGAACAAGATTATTTTGCTTACCCCATTGACAAATTATTTTACCTGTTTTAATTTTGGCATATTATTTTCTAAAACAAGACAATATGTTTTGCTTGTCTAAAAAATGCTTTTTTATTTAAGAAGTTTTAGATATTTGGACTAGAAACAAGACAAAAAATCTCAGTAAGAAAATCATTTTTTCGATATTCGTTTTTTAATGGGTTTTATTTATATATTGTTTTGTGATTGGGTTCCAGTCAACTTTCCTTTCACACCATTTAGAGTTCAATTCACAGGGTCTGACTTGACATTATTACATTTACATTTACTTCAAATCATCAGAGGCTTTTCAAATCTAAATTATTATTAACTTTTTTGACACTTTTTTGAACATCTCAACACACTTTTTTTTGGCTCCACTTAAATGTTCATATGGTCAAAGAAATTTTTTTTTTTTATAAGTAGCTTGTTTAAAACCCAGTTCGGGAGATGTTTCAGGATATCATTTAAATCAAGTGTTTTTGTGGTGGTCTGATTTCACATTACTCAACAGTTTTGTGAATATCTTTAACATAGTCTTTTTGCATCCACATAAATATTCATGTATGCAAAGAGTGCAAGACCCCATAAGTAGCTTCTTTGTCACTTACTTGTAGAAGTCAAAACTGATAAACACTCCAAGAAAGAGTATGGCCCTTTAAATGCACATAAATCTCATGCTGGTGATTTAGATGGCAGCACATATGTTTTACAATATTGATTGCGGCATAACTGCTTTGTGTTTGAATACCACATTGATCACTGGTGCTTCAGGCTCTTTTTTTCTGTGCAGAAAGAAAGAAAAGCAGCAATGTCAGAATCTTTCTGAACAGTCTTTTCTCATTTCATTTGCGTAAAAATGTTTCCGTACTTTAAGATCCAGTCTATCGGCTAGCTTTTGTTTGCGAGATGAGCTACAATTGAGGCTAAGGCACATCAAAACATGCTTTTCTCTAATACAGAGGTCTGTAGTTAATTGAGAGCGCTTCATAAATGTGTCTGATTTATAATAGGACATAAAGTGATTCCTTCCATAAACCACCAGTGCAATCTATGCTCTAATTACAACAACATCATAAATCAGGGATAAATCTGAGGAAAGCACAATATAAACAAACAAAAGTTTGCTGGAAAGTAAACAGCGTTAAAACTATGAAAAGCAGCAGAACGGAGTCATAAAAGCTCATTTAAAGGCTGATATTATGAAGATCATAGAAAATTACAGCGGTCTATAGATAGAAACCAATCCATTATTGGTGTTTAATGGGCAGGAGGCTGTGTTATTATGTCTGAGGTTTACCAGAGGCCAACTTTGGCTGAAAATGTCAAACACAACAAGAAAGTTTAACTGCTAAGGTGAGGAAAAGCTTTGATTTGTGTTCGGACAACACAAAGGAATAGCTTATTAGTTTTTACAAATTTAAGTGGATTGAACATAAAACAATTCATTTTAGTTTGATCAAGTAGCAAAAATCATTGTTTGAGTGTTTTTGGGTGTTATTTCTGTCATTCCAAATGCATATTATAATTGTTTCCTAACAGGTTTCCCTACCAAAACACATCTCATCTTCAAAATGTCTTAGAAACAAGGTAACTTCCATTAAATATAATATTATGAAGATCATAGAAAATTACAGCGGTCTATAGATAGTAAGTAATCCATTATTGGTGTATAATGGGCAGGAGGCTGTGTTATTATGTCTGAGGTTTACCAGTCTAGAGGCCAGCTTTGGCTGAAAATGTCATGCGATGAAAACACAACAAGAAAGTTTAACTCCAAAAGTGAGGAAAAGCTAGAGCTAAAGTGTGCTGCACACTTTGCTGGGTTCCACACAAACGATTTGTGTTCGGACAACATGAAGGACTTAAGTTAGCTTATTAGTTTTTACAAATTTAAGTGGATTGAACATAAAACAATTAAGTTTTCTCCCCCAAAAAAACTCAAGAATTGTGTTGTTTCAGCTCATTTTAAATAAGTAGTTTAAACAAACAACAAATATTATTCACTTTAAAACAAATGATGGGTTCCACACAATTAATTTGTGTTTGGACAACATAAAGGAATTAAGTAAACTGATTAGTGTTTGCAAATTTAAGTGGGTTGAACATACAACATTAAGTTTTCCCTCCAATAAGCTCTAGAATTATGTTGTTTGAGCTAATTTTTATATAAGTAATTTAAACAAACAAAGATTATTCACTGTAAAACAAATGCTGGGTTGTCCCAACACAAATCAGTTAAGTTGACTTAATCGTTTTTACAAATTTAAGTGGATTGAACATAAAACCTGTAAGTTGTCTCAAAAAAAACCTCAAGAATTGTGTTGATTCAACTCATTTTAAATAAGTAGTTTGAACAAGTAGCAAAAATCATTGAGTGTTTTTTGGGTATTATTTGTGTCATACCAAATGAACTTTAGAATTGTTTCCTAACAGGTTTCCCTACCAAAATAAGTCTCATCTTTAAAAAAAGTCTTCGAAACCAGGTAACTTCCATTATATATAATAAACTTCTGTTAGAATATGTTAGTATGTTTTGTTAGTTTTACTATTTGCAATACTTAAACTTTTTGAATTTGCCAAGAAAAAAGAAATCATAATGTTATAGTTTTATTTCAGCGTTCATTTAACAAAACGGATTTCATTAGTTTTAGTTTAACTATAAGAAGTGTTATTTTTCTGGCATTGAGATATTATAACTTTATGTAGTATTTTATGTTACATTACATTTTTGTATATACTATTATTCATTCATTCATTCATTTTCTTTTCGGCTTAGTCCCTTTATTAATCTGGGGTCGCCACAGCGGGATGAACCGCCAACTTATCCAGCATATGTTTTACGCAGCGGATGCCCTTCCAGCTGCAACCCATCACTGGGAAACATTCATACACACTCATTCACACACATACACTAGGGACAATTTTAGCTTACCCAATTCACCTATACCGCATGTCTTTGGACTTGTGGGGGAAACCGGAGCACCCGGAGGAAACCCACGCGAACACGGGGAGAACATGCAAACTCCACACAGAAATGCCAACTGACCCAGCCGAGGCTCGAACCAGCGACCTTCTTGCTGTGAGGCGAACGTGCTACCCACTGCGCCACCGCGTCGCCCCTTATATACTATTAATATTATTTTATTTTATTAATCTTTAATAATAATATTTTATTGTTTTTCAGTGACATGTAAAAGTTTAATAGTTTTGTACATTTGCAATTTGCGTAGTTTCATTCAGGTTAATTTAGTTTTTGTGAGAAATATTGCCCAACCAGTGGAAATATATACATATACATACATACATAGGGCATCACGGTGGCGCAGTGGGTAGCACGATCGCCTCACAGCAAGAAGGTTGCTGGTTTGAGCCCCGGCTGGGTCAGTTGGCATTTCTGTGTGGAGTTTGCATGTTCTCCCCGTGTTGGCATGGGTTTCCGTAGTCAGTAGTGCATGTGTGTGAATGGGTGTGTATGGATGTTTCCCAGTGATGGGTTGCAGCTGGAAGGGCATCCGCTGCGTAAAACATACGCTGGATAAGTTGGCGGTTCATTCCGCTGTGGCGACCCCAGATTAATAAAGGGACTAAGCTGAAAAGAAAATGAATGAATGAATGAATGAATGAATACATACATATTATATTATATTACATATTAAGCGCCCCTTATAATAACCCCACTGTTTTGAGTTTAATTTGAAGGGTTAGTTCACTCTAAACTACATTCATTCATTCATTTTCTTTCGGCTTAGTCCCTTATTTATCAGGGGTCGCCACAGCGGAATGAACCGCCAAATTATCCAGCATATGTTTTACGCAGCGGATGCCCTTCCAGCCAAAACCCAGTATTGGGAAACACCCATACACTCTCGCATTCACACACACACACACACACACACACACACACACACACACACACACAC
>CAIGQV010001633.1:28127880-28187931 GCA_903798115.1 Danio jaintianensis | reverse complement strand
TGTGTGTGTGTGTGTGTGTGTGTGTGTGTGTGTGTGTGTGTGTGTGTATATATATGTAAGCGTAAGTGCGTGTGTGTGTGCGCATGTGCGTGTGTATAAAGGTTACCTCTGGTTCATCACCCTTTTGTTTGTTTGCTTGTTTTATTAGTTAACACTGCTTCTGGATATTAAAGTTGATCCTCCATCAGGCCGGTGGCGTGTGAGTAATTGTTTGGGTGTGTTTGCTGCTGATTCAGATCTAGTGTCTCAGCTGGGCAGAGGTGAGCAGGGGAGGCAGGTATCAGTGCTGACAGATCGCTCTGTTAATTGCTAATTGTGTCTCTCATTAGGCGCAGGGGTGACAGGTGTTGTTAGTGTGTTGTGAGTTTTTCTGCTCTCTCTCATGACTTGTGCTGGCTCCCCAGCGCTTTACGGCAGATCCAAGCACTAATGGCTCCCCAGAGATCTCCCATCAGCCCCTTGGCACGGCGCACCGAGGGTTCAGCGTTTGATACTGTGTTGCAGTCACTGCTGAATCCCAGCGGATGCGGATTCGCTGTCTATCTCAGGACATACACACGCAGGAGTCATTGTGGAGTTGCAGGTTTATCTAGTCAGCTGGGGTGAGTGGAGTATCTGATGTCAGGCCTTTGTGGATGAAATGCTTCCCCAAAGGCTTGAAAAACAAAAAAAGAGTATTGTTTTGTGATTAAGAGGGTGTTTTTGTTGTTTAAGTTAAACAGGGACAAACGGCAGGCTTTTTGTAGTGTTTTAGAATATATATTTTTTATTTTATATATTTTAAATATATTAATGTTTATTTTAAAGCCTCTGAATCTACCTGTAGCTTTAAAGCTTAATGTATAAAGCTTTTAAAAAATGTCATATATATTTTTCACTTATAAAAGTAGTCTATATTTTCTTTATTAGTCTCACCAAATCTTTTATATTTAAATGAAAATTCAGTATTTCTGAATCTGCCTAATTTTGCTGAACGTTTTATTCATTCATTCATTTTCTTTTCGGCTTAGTCCCTTTATTAATCAGGGGTCGCCACAGCGGAATGAACCGCCAACTTATCCAGCACATGTTTTACGTAGCGGATGCCCTTCCAGCTACAACCTAACACTAGGAAACACCCATACACTCTTGCATTCACACACATACAGTACGGCCAATTTAGCTTATTCAGTTCATTTATTTTTTTTATCTTGATTTATTTTTTTTGGCATATGTCAAGTCAAGCTGTCAAGTCAAGTTGAGCTTTATTGTCATTCCGCTACATGTGTGGACATACAGAGGAACAAAATGTTGTGTCTCGCAGGACAACGGTGCTACATAATCATAAATACAAACAAAACACTGGACATAAGAGCTATTTAAAAAAAAAACTATGCATAACTAACATATACTATAAGATACTTAACTATACACTTAAGACATGCTATACAAGTACTTTTACATGAGACTGAACAATGGTGTGCAGGATATTGTGCAAGAGAAGTATTAAAGGTTGAATATTGAGCAAAAGAGTTATTTAAGGTTAAAGCAAGTAGCGCAACATGATTGTGGTACATTTGTAGTAAACATCGTTTTCCTTATTGAGTCCTTGTAAGATGGAGTTTACAAAGTGTCAGGTGCATAAAGAGTATGTAATATGTAATATATGGACAAAATGTGTAAAATGGAGAATAATTTTTCCTGAATCTTTGCCTTCAATAAAACTTCATTCTTTTTTTTTTTCTGGCTTAGTCCCTTTATTGATCTGGGGTCGCCACAGCGGAATGAACCGCCAACTTATCCAGCATATGTTTTATGCAGGGGATGCCCTTCCAGCTGCAACCCATCACTGGGAAACATCCATACACACTCATACACACACATACACTACGGAATATTTAGCCTACCCAATTCACCTGTACCACATGTGTTTGGACTTGTGGGGGAAACTGGAGCACCCGGAGGAAACCCACGCCAACACGGAGAACATGCAAACTCCACACAGAAATGACAACTGACCCAGCTGAGGGTCGAACCAGCGACCTTCTTGCTGTGAGGCGATTGTGCTACCCACTGCGCCACCTCAATAAAACTTATCTGACAAAAAAATAATATTTCATCATGCATGTTTATTTGAGCTAAAAATTGGAATTTGCTTTTACTAGGCCCCAAAACAGTGTCATGATGGATGTTTTTATTTTCTAGTTTTAGTTTTTTGTTTTCTGCTCATTTAAAAAAAGTCAAATAAATCTGCAGTTATTTATTACTTATTTTATTTCATTTATTTTTGTCAAAACTATTCACATCAATTATGAAGCTGAGTTCTTAATATTTCATAATAATAATATTCTATCCTGCATGTTTATTCAAGTTTAAAATTAAAACAAACTCTATATAACCTCCTCACAAAAATGTCAAATTCAAAGATACTCTCCCGATATTGACCTACGCTGTAAAATAAAGATTACTTTAAGAGGTAAAATAACCCAAAAATACGTATTGGATTGCTTTATTGCTTATACATGTTCAGAGTAAACACATGTTTTGTTTTCAAAATGTTTTCAGAACAATGTTTTGTGACTAATGTTTTGTTTTGTGGCAAGAAGCCGTGTAATAAGTGGAATAAAGTATGGTCTATACATTCAGAAAGGCCTATAAATAACCACAGAATTTTCAGTAAAAATATTAATGTTCAGTCTTTTAAAAAACATAATAAATAATCATTCACTGCATTTTGTCCCGGTGGCTCAGTGGTTAGCACTGTCGCCTCACAGCAAAAAGGTCGCTGGTTCGAGTCCCGGCTGGGCCAGTTGGCATTTCTATATGGAGTTTGCATGTTCTCCCCGCGTTGGCGTGGGTTTCCTCCGGGTGCTCCGCTTTCCCCCACAATTCAAAAACATGCGCTATAGGTGAATTGAATGAACTAAATTGGCCGTAGTGTATGTGTGTGAATGAGAGTGTATGGGTGTATCCCAGTACTGGGTTGCAGCTGGAAGGGCATCCGCTGCGCAAAACATATGCTGGAATAATTGGCGGTTCATTCCACTGTGGCGACCCCTGATAAAGCTGAAAGAAAATGAACGAATGAATGTATTTTGTCCCCAGGATATCATGTTGTGCATGTTCTTTATCATGATATATTGAATTACTGAATATTGGCATATGTCTAGACTAGGCCCTGAAATCCCACAACGAATCAGTACCATCTCTATTTTCCTCTATAGGAGAAAAGTAAATAACTTAAGGGAAGAATTGTTTACATTAATGTTGACTCAGCATTGACTCTATTTTCCTCCATAATAACCTCAAAAAAATATTTGTGCTGCTTGTTCAAATTACTTATTTAAAATGAACTGAAACAACACAATTCTTGAGGCGTTTTTTGGGTGGAGAAAACATAATTGTTTTATTTTCAATCAACTTAAAATTGTAAACACCATTAAGTTAACTTAATTGAATTGCATTGGGACAACATGAAGGGATTGTGTGGAACCCAGCAGTTTTTACAGTGTAGAAAAGTAAATAATTTTAGGGAATAATTGTTTGCATTAATGTTGACTCAGCTCCTCTGGTCACACAAGTTTCCACTATAATAGAAAAAACAGAAAATGCAGTGATGATTATTTTCGTGAATAATAATTATTGTTGTGTCTCAAGTGCTGATGTCCCTGTCCCAAACTAAAGGCCTATAAATACTCCTAGAATATTCAATGCCAAATTTTTTTTTGAAAATAAACATCCTATTACAACCCAGGCTCATTCTGAAAATGTACTACTATATACATTTCTGGAGAGCGCGATTTCTGGTATGTTTTTTTGGAGTTTTTGTTTTCGCGAATCCACCAAAGGCTGCTGTGTATGCTTTTTGAGATCTCAAATTTCTCTGGCGAGTGCCATTTGCGCCTGCTCTTCTCACGTAAATTCACCAGAGGCTGCTGTCGACTGACTGACTGACTGACTGGCAGAAAAAGAAAAGCCCTCGCCTGATTTTTACCATGTTTTCAGATTTTACCACATTCTCACCCTGTTATTTACTTGTTTATTTTACTTTTTTGCTTCTGTTTTTATCTTACCCACTTTCTGGAACCGTTCTTTGCCAGACTTGAACCCCGTCGTTGTGGTCAACTCCTCTCTGCGTCTCAAGTCCGCTGATGTACACGGCGAGCCACTGGATAAACTGGTAACAGCAGGAAAGCCGTCCACATGGAGGTAAGCGGTCAGCTGGCAAGTACGAAAAGGAACGGCATCATACCGCCCCGTAGAATTCGTTTTAAAGACGAAATGCAGCCATACGTACCTCTGGCTACATAATTCGCGATCTCCAGAAATGTATATAGGGTTACATTTTCAGAATGAGCCTGTGTTGGCATAATAAGTCTTCAAGCATGTTGGTGCTGTGATCAACATCTACTGAATACAACAATCTGAATATTCACTCTAAATAAATATTCAGTATATTTTCCCACAATATCAATATTGGCATATGTCAAGACCAGGCCCTGAAATCCCACAACGAATCGCTATCATCTCGATTTTCCTCCATAATAGAAAAGTAAATTATTTTAGGGAAGAATTGTTCACATGAATGTTTCCTCCGTAATAGAAAAAAACAGAAAATGCAGGGATGATTGTTTTCGTGAATGATAATTATTGTTGTGTCTCAAGTGCTGATGTCCCTGTCCCAGACTAAAGGCCTATAAATACTCCCAGAACTTTCAATGCCAAAAAATATTCATGTTTGAAAATAAACAGCCTATGAAGTCTTAAAGCATTTAGTGCTGTGATAAACAACTACTGAATACAACAATCTGAATATTCACTCGAATTATTATTCAATGTATTTTGAAGTCCCCACGATACTCATTATCACGACATATTGTATTACTGAATATTGTCATATTTGTCTAGACTAGGCCCTGAAATCGCACTGCATGCATGACGAATCAGTAACGATTAATCATTATCATCTCGATTTTATTTCATAATAGTAAATAAAAAAAGTTAATAATTGTTTGCATTAATGTTGACTCAGCTCCTCTGGTCACTCAAGTTTCCTTCGTAATAGAAAAAATGAAAATGCAGTGATGATTGTTTTCGTGATTGATAATTATTGTTGTGTCTCAAGTGCTGATGTCCCTGTTTACCTAGCTGAAAATCTCTCTCTGGTGAGCCATGTTGTCACCGGCTACTAATTACAGCCCGGGGCGCTGCAGTCCTAGACCCCGTGGCCCTGCTCTCTGATATTGTCTCTCACACACACACTCTCTCTTTCTTTCTCTCTCTGTGGATATCAGCTCATCTCGCTGCTGAATATTAACACTGGTATTAATAGGCTGGCCCACCTGGCGTGAAGGCTGTGTATTAGCAGAGGGTCGATGGGCTGCTGGTAATAACTCCCCTGTCGTCGGTTCGCTAATGAAGCCGTCCCGTCGAGGGAGTCGTGTGCTGGATGATTCGGCTCCGGGGACGAACACCTTCCTCTGAGTGAGAGCTCCAATTTCTCCTCTGGGAGAAACAGCTCAAGCTTTCGGGTTTGTTTCCATTGAGGAAAAAAAAAACTGAAACAGGAGTGCGTTGTTAGTATTATTGTAATCAGTGTTTTAGATTTATTGAAATTCTAGATTGAAAAATATCTAGAACAAAAAGCGGACCAAAAGCATACCGAGACCTTCTTGAAGAGGTGGTCTCGGTACGCTTTCAAATGAACCCTGGAGCGGTTCGTTTGTGGTGAGAACATGATCCGAACTAGAACAGACCCAACCCCAAAAAGTACTGCGCCTTTTTGGACTAATCCAGCTGCCGTAGTCCGATGCACTGTGCATTACGGGATGTGAAGGAAAAATATTTGTTGACAGTGCTTTACCAACAATTTTAAACAGAGAGAGAAAGAGAGAGGGAAAAACATTACCTGATGGATTGTTGGTAATATTTCCGGAAGATGACCATGTAGCAGTTTAGCTAAATTAATTCACGCCTCCTCCTGAAGTGACTTGCGATGCGCCTTCGCCGTTTGCAATACATTAAAACATTGTTTTCCAGCCGCAGCCGCGCTTCATTCTCGAAATGTATAGTTTGTCTAGAGTGATGTATACAAACTATATAGTATACTATGACCAGGGATACAATCAGCCAGCGCAGTCGTCCCTACATAGTAAAAAAACGAACAGTTTGTGTCTGCCGGTTTGTTTACTTGCGGGAGTTCCATTGGCATTTTCCAGCACGTTAATTCTGACCCACAAAAGGAAACCCACACCAACATGGGGAGGACATGCAAACTCCACAAAGAAATGCCAACTGACCCAGCCGGGACTCGAACCATCAACCTTTTTGCTGTGAGGCCACAGTGCTAACCACTGAGCCACCGTGTCGCCTGCCAAATTTCATTATAAGCCTAATATTTAGTAAAGATCATGTTCCATGAAACATTGTGTAAATTTTCTACTTAACTTATTTTTTTAATAATAGTCATTGCTTAGAACTTAATTTAGACAACTTTAAAGGTGACTTTCTCAATTTTTTACGCTCAGATTACAGATTTTCAAATAATTGTGTCTCAACCAAATATTGTCCTAACCATACGTCAGTAGAAAGCTTAATAATTCAGCTTTGAGATTATGTATACATTTCAATTTAAAAAACAAACGTGTATCACTTTTATTCATTCATTCATTTTCCTTTGGCTTAGCCCCTTTATTTATCAGGGGTTGCCACAGCGAAATGAAACACCCATACACTCTCACATTCACACACATACACTAAGGGTGCACTCACACTATGCTAGCTTAACCGTGCCCAGTGCTCTGAATCGAGCTCAGGCGGTTCAGTTGGCCGGCCCTGGCCTGGTTGGAAGAGGTGTGCCAGAGCACGGTTTTAAGGTTTCATATGGATTTATTAATCATTCTTACTTTTCAATAAACGCGAACTGTCGTAGTTTATTAAAGACGCAAAAACCCCTCGCTGCACATCAGCTGCACCTTCAGCAAACCTCCTAATACGTGCAGCACAAGGACTTTTATGATAATTTATGAGCGTTAAAAGTGGTGGATCTGTTCGCCAAAATATTTGACTGCATGTCACTGCATGCCAAACCACTAAAACGATATAACTCAAGCAATCTCTACTGTGCTGAGCGAGAGTGCTTCTCTTCCTTTTAAACTGAACAGTCGTATCATCGATGACGTAAGTGTGCTCAGGTTCTGTAGGTAAAAAATGTAATATGAGTGCAGGCCGAGGAGGGGGGACAATCACACTTTCGGCATGGTTCAAGGCAACTGTACCTAATGTGAGTCTGCCCTAAGGCCAATTAAGCTTATTCAATTCACCTATAGCACATGTCTTTGGACGAAACCCACACCAACACGGGGAGAACATGCAAACTCCACACAGAAATGCCAACTGACCCAGCCGGGGCTCGAACCAGCAACCTTCTTGCTGTAAGGCGACAGTGCTAACCACTGAGCCATCGCGCTGCCCTGTGTATCACTTTGCATTTGTGATATTAGCATAGCTGTGTTTATATATCATATTTAGAATCAACACAATCGTAAGACTAAAAATGAGCTGAATTCAGACGCCAATCAACAAACCAACTTGAAGTAAAATGTTTGAATGTTATCTGAATCTCATTCAAAGTCATATGTTTTATAATGTGTATTGATTACTGGTTTAATGTTAGTATCAGTTCCTTTTGCTGTCATGGGCGTCCAGTTCCTTCTGCAACTGAAATAGAGAATTGTTTATGGATTTATAGCTGTTATAGGAACTAGTCGCCTATAACAGACATCAAGTTTATTATTTCAGATCACTTCAGTTATTCAAAACCACATTTGCACATGATTCTGCTCTGTAACACATTGTCTTTCAGGAAACCATTACTGATTGACAACAGGACAAATGACTGGAAGCAATGCTTTGTGAGTGATAGTGATGCTTTTATCACAATAACTGTGACAGTGTTGCTCATTCCGACACCAGGAGTGAGTTTGAAATGTAAAATGACCCGTTTAGTCCTCATAGTTAAATAGCCTGTGTTAAAGTGGCTTAAACGGCGCTACTGTGATTTAATTTGTCAAATCAGATGTGACAGGACGTCATTTCAGCATCGACAAGGCACTCATTTAGACACAAAACACAACAGTCCTGTGCTCTTTTGTGTTTGAAAGAGAGAGAGAGAGAGAGAGAGAGACCACCTGGGAAGTCATGAAAATGAATATGTGTCACAATTATCCACTGGACTAATTATCCCTCATAATAGATTAGCGATTAGTCTCATTAATTCTGAAATTTCACACTCGGGTCTTTGTCAAACTGAGACAAAGGTGTCATGTAAAAGACGATAAAGACAAGACGAGCCAAACTAAAGACGTTTGTCAATGGCCAAGGCAGAAAATTGTTTTGCTGGACAGACAAAATGAGAGAGAGATAGATAGATAGATAGATAGATAGATAGATAGATAGATAGATAGATAGATGGATGATTGGATGGACGGACGAACGGATGGATGGATGGCCGCTAATTATGAAATTTGGATGGATGGATGGATGGCCGCTAATGATGATATTTAGATGGATGGATGGCCTGTAATAGATAGATTCATAGATAGATGGACGGACAGATGGATAGATGGCCACTAAGGATGAAATTTAGATAGATAGATAGATAGATAGATAGATAGATAGATAGATAGATAGATAGATAGATAGATAGATAGATAGATAGATAGATAGATAGATAGATAGATAGATAGCCACATTGTCGTCATAAATCATAAGTACATTTGAATGTTTTTACACAGCGCCTCAGATATTGATGCAACGTGACTGTTTTTGTGATGTAAATGTTGCAAGGCAGAATGAGTCTGTTGCCGCACACCTCCGTGTCTATTAATGGTCACTGTGGGTAAAATAAGCGGTAGGCGTTTTGACGGTGCGTTGACAGCCGTATGATTTATCTAAACCTGTCCTTTCTGTTTGCGCCACCATGCTCGCTTTTGCTCGCGTCAGTCATAATAAGCGTCAGCGCGTCGCTCCGCCGAGGCAAAAACGCTCCCACAGCCAGCAGGTTTTGTTCTCGTCGTCTCTTCTGGCAAACTCTATTTAAACAACCTGGTAAACATGCCTGTCTTCATTCATTATTTCATCCCTCATCATGATCAAGCTTCTCAATTTAATGAGGCAAATAGATATTTCTGCAGTGATTGTCTCTCTCCCTCCAAGTATTAAGAATATTAAATGGACACATCTGTTTTTAATTAGCCGCTAAAGTCACCTCGATGCTGCCTTCCATTTTAATGTACTTGGTGGGCTGTTTTTTTTTTTATATCAGGAGTAAACAGCCGAGCAGTTGCATCAGCAGCTAAACGATGGGAAAGCAAAACAATCGGGTCTGCTGTCATGTAGGCCTGCTCTACATTTTTGTTCTTTAATATTGAAAAAGATACAGTGAATATTTATGGCCGATATGATAACAATCTCATATCCTGAAAAAAATATCACGACATAGTAGCTACTATTTCTGTAAATTCAATCAATTATATATATATATATGGGCGACACGGTGGCGCAGTGGGAAGCACGTTCGCCTCACAGCAAGAAGGTCGCTGGTTCGAGCCTCGGCTGGGTCAGTTGGCATTTCTGTGTGGAGTTTGCATGTTCTCCCCGTGTTCGCGTGGGTTTCCTCCGGGTGCTCCGGTTTCCCCCACAAGTCCAAAGACATGCGGTATAGGTGAATTGGGTAAGCTAAAATTGTCCGTAGTGTATGTGTGTGAATGAGTGTGTATGAATGTTTACCAGTGATGGGTTGCAGCTGGAAGGGCATCCGCTGCGTAAAACATATGCTGGATAAGTTGGCGGTTCATCCCGCTGTGGCGACCCCGGATTAATAAAGGGACTAAGCCGAAAAGAAAATGAATGAATGAATGAATGAATGAATATATATATATATATTTATATTTATGATGGCATAGCAGTCAAAAATGGGACAAATGAGCCCAAATAGGGGTCAAATTCTGGACTTTGTCAGTGAGAGGTGGCTCTTTCGAGCCCTTGGCTACGGCCCTATCCTATATATCCTTTACATTTGTAAAAACTAATAAGCTAGCTTAATTATTTCATGTTGTCCCAACACAAATCGATTGTTGAACTAAATCTCATTATTAGTGACTCCATCCATCCATCCATTGCATTTTGTCTGTCCAACAAGTTCATTAGAGGGTGACAATTCATCTATCTGTCTGTCTGTCTATCTATATACTGAACAAATGTATTGGACTATTTCTTTTTTTGCATTTTAAAGTTTAGCCTACTCAGAAATGTAGGCCTACTCATTCATATTTCCCACTTTATTCATAACTTCAGAGCAAACGTTATTAAAAACGTTAATAGAAACGTAATATAAATATGAATAAATTATAGACACTTTTCAAAAACTAATGATTATAGTCCCAACTTAAAAAAGAGCTAAATAAAATGTAAACAATGTAGGCTACTTTCAAGATTGCAACTTTCTCACGTGTTGTTATTGTTTCTGTCTGCATCCCTGTTATGGCATGCAGCCTAATATTGCACTCATATAGGCAAAATTATGAAAGAGTATTACCAGTGTGCGATAGAGCATAATATAAAACGATATACTTATTTTGTCAATACCGTTAGATTGCACAGCCCTAATGTCTTGCGTATATTTTCCAAAATGGCGGCACATCCAAACCCAGAAACCAAAAGTGACACTCAAAACCAAAAAAAGGTGAAAGGTCACCATTTAAAGCAAAATGTTTGTCCTCTAGAGACGCCACAGGCTGTTAAACGCTCCGTCGAGCACGCACAAACACAGCCTTTGGGAATTATGGGAAAGGTTACTCTATGAGGGATGGTGTTGGCTTTTTGCAGACGTGGCATTTTTAGGGTGCTAGTAAACGCAGGTCCAGGATGCGAATGATTTGACAATAAGCACAGACAGGTGTCAGCGTACTCTCAGACTCCCTCTGCTGGCCCTCGAGGGACCCGAGCCATAATTACAGTACACACAAACACTCAGAAAGGCCGTCAGACGCACACACTCACACATCAAAACACACACATGCTTTCCTGAGCTTCACCTGCCCTCTAGTGGAGCACACGTCAACACTTTGTGTCTCTCAAGTTCACAAGAAAGTCAAGTTTGTGTTTAAGTATTATTTAATATTGCAACAATCAATATTTAGTCCTAAAATAGTATTGGTAATTTGTTGCACTTTACACCATTCATTATGCTTAGAAGACTTTCAAAGGCTCAATATTCATTCATTCATTCATTTTCTTTTCGGCTTAGTCCCTTTATTAATCTGGGGTCGCCACAGCGGAATGAACCGCCAATTTATCCAGCACATGTTCTATGCAGCGGAGGTCCTTCCAGCTGCAAACCATCACTGGGAAACACCCATACACACTCATTCACACGGACAATTTAGCTTACCCAATTCACCTATAGCACATGTCTTTGGACTTGTGGGGGAAACCGGAGCACCCGGAGGAAACCCACGCCAACATGGGGAGAACATGCAAACTCCACACAGAAATGCCAACTGACCCAGCCGAGGCTCAAACTAGTGACCTTCTTGCTGTGAGGCGACAGCGCTACCCACTGCGCCACCACGCTGCCCGACTCAATATGTAAGATTATTTTATTATGTTAAAATTGACTATTACTTTAGTAATTTATTATAGATATATCTTGCTAACTTCTGTACTTGCATTATCCCAATTGTTTAAATTGCTTAAAGTGACATTCAAAGGCTTAGCTATGTTTAAAAGGTAAGTTAGGGTAATTAGTCAAGTCATTGTATAACAGTGGTTTGTTCTGTAGACAATCGAGAGAAAAAAAAAATTCTTACGGAGGCTGATAATATTGACCTGAAATGGTTTTAAAAGAAAAAAAGAACTGCTTTTATTCTAGCCGAAATAAAACAAATAAGACTTTCTCCAGAAGAAAAAATATTATAGGAAATACTGTGAAAATTGTCGGCGCAGTGGGTAGCACTGTCGCCTCACAGCAAGAAGGTCGCTGGTTCGAACCTCGGCTGGGTCAGTTAGCATTTCTGTGTGGAGTTTGCATGTTCTCCCTGTGTTCGCGTGGGTTTCCTCCGGGTGCTCCGGTTTCCCCCACAAGTCTAAAGACATGCGGTATAGGTGAATTGGGTAAGCTAAATTGTCCTTAGTGCATGTGTGTGAATGAGTGTGTATGGGTGTTTCCCAGTAATGGGTTGAAGCTGGAAGGGCATCCGCTGTGTAAAACATATGCTGGATAAGTTGGCGGTTCATTCTGCTGTGGCGACCCCAGATTAATGAAGGGACTAAGCCGAAAAGAAAATGAATGAATGAGCTGTGGAAATTTCCTTGCTCCAATAAATATCACTTGAGAAATATTTGAAAAAGAATACATTTTTCGAATCATTTCCCCCTCAACTGTATGTCACAATATGAAATATGAAATAAAAATATTACAACTTCCCTTTCATGCAACTTTAATCAAACTTGTGTTTAATATAAGAGACATACGGCTCTGCTAATGTAGAGGTTCTCATCTAATATTTTGTTCAGGAATTAAATGATAATCCAACCCAAATGAAATCTCAATGGTTTCCGTATTGTGTTGCCAATTTAGAGACGTTGTTGCTAGCTTGTTTTTCAGAAATCAGCTAGCAACAAATAAAGCTGTTTTTATTCATTCATTTTCCTTCGGCTTAGTCTCTATTTCAGAGGTCGCCACAGCGGAATAAACTGCCAACTTATCCAGCATATGTTTTACGCAGTGGATGCCCTTCCAGCCACAACCCAGTACTGGGAAACACCCATACACTCTTGCACTCAAACACACACACTCATACACTACAGCCAGTTTAGTTTATTCAATTCACCTATAGCGCATGTTTAGACTGTGGGGGAAACCGGAGCACCCGGAGGAAACCCCCACCAACACGGGGAAAACATGCAAACTCCACACAGAAATGCCAACTGGCCCAGCCAGGACTAGAACCAGCGACCTTCTTGCTGTGAGGAGACAGTGCTAACCACTGAGCCACAGTGTTCACAACAAATTTTTCAACTTTTGACTGGAATGGCACATTTCCCTCTAAATTACACAAAAAAGTGGAAACACTTGAAGAGCAAAGCAGAACATCTACCTGCACACAGACGCCTATAGCAGCACACACAGCATATGTCAATTAGGCTGCAGACGTTCAATAATAACTGTTCATTTGTGATACACCTTGTTCTTATCTACTTGTAATTGGTGAACAGTGAGGTACAACATTAAAATGCCGGTAATTTTATGCCACGACATCATTTGTTAAGTAAACAAACATTTACTGGAGCTGCAAAAGTATTATAATGGCTAATTAAAAGTACAGGTAAAACACCAAAATATTTCTTCATATTAACAAATTATAGAAAAAGTATGTTTTACCCTATTTTACAAGTTTTTCCTAGAGTGTTGCATATTAACTATGTCCAATAAACTCCCTAAAACTATTTGTTCAAAATATACTCATCTCATCTCATTTTCATCCGCTTTTCTGGGGCCGGGTCATGGGCGGCAGCAGTCTTAGGAGAGAACCCCAGACTTCCCTCTCCCCAGACACTTCCTTCAGCTCCTCCGGTGGGATCCCAAGGCGTTCCCAGGCCAGCCAAGAGACATAGTCCCTCCAGCCTGTCCTGAGTCTTCCCAGAGGCCTCCTCCCGGTGGGACATGCCTGGAAAACCTACCTAGGTAGGCGTCCAGGAGGCATCCCAAACAGATGCCCGAGCCACCTCAGCTGACTTCTCTCGATGTGGAGGAGCAGCGACTCTACTCCGAGCTCCTCCCGGGTGACAGAGCTCCTCACCCTATCTATAAGGGTGCACCCTGCCACCCTTCGAAGGAAACTCATTTCGTCCGCTTGTATCCGAGATCTTGTCCTTTCGGTCATGACCATAGGTGAGAGTAGGAACGTAGATAGACCGGTAAATTGAGAGCTTTGCCTTTCGGCTCAGCTCCTTCTTTACCACAACGGACCGGTACATCGACCTCATTACTGCTGCCGCTGCACCAATCGGCCTGTCAATCTCACGTTCCATCCTTCCCTTACTCGTGAACAAAACCCCAAGATACTTGAACTCCTCCACCTGGGGTAAGGACTTTCCTCCAACCTGGATAAATATAGTCAAAATGTACTATTATTATTATTATTTACTAAATTTAACCGAAAATGTTTCATTCTTTAGTAATGGCATGTTATAATAATAATTATAATTGTGTGTGTGTTTAGTGTTATATTTTATGTTATAATATGTTAATTTTGTATATTTGTTTTGTGGTTATTAATTTTATGAACAAGACAGTTTCAGTCATTTTTAATAATAGTTTGACACATTTTTATGGTTATGTAATGATTATTTAGCAACTTTGCCTGATTACCTAATAAAAATGTAAATATTTCTATCTTGTCATCTATATGTTTTTCAAATAAAATGATAACAACACATAAAAAACAAAAAAACAAAGCCTAAAACTACACTCAGAAAATAAATTTTGCTGCTTGTTCAAACTACTTATTTAAAATGAGCTGAATCAACACCATTATCAGTTATTTGGGGGCAACTTAATTGTTCTATGTTTAATCCACTTAAATTTCTAAAAACAATTAAGTTAACTTAATGCATTTTTTACAGTGTAGAGACAATGTTGATAAAGGTGTAAATCGTTTTTGAGAAATGTTGAGATTTCTGAATTATTTAATTATTTGTTTTGCAGACTCAAATAATAGAGCACACGTCTGTCCGTTTATAAAATAAATGCATTTGAAAACTAAGCAACCGAAAGTTTGTATAGGCCAAATTCATGCAAGATTTTATTCTAAAATAACCTTTATTTTATCTGCAGAATTAAGCAAGCCGGCTGAACAGACTACGATTTAATTTCTAAATATTAGTCTTTGCAAAGAATACATGGCGATTACAACATTTATGCATTGCTTCTCATTTGCAATGCAAATATCAAGTCAAAACATCTTAACGGCCCATTTATTGTGTAAATATTCTGATGTATTCTGTTCCTCTATTCAGATTTATTCACATAATTCTGCATTTGCTCTTATTAAATGCCGAGGCGTGTAATTGCTTGTCCAACCTGTTAGAGCTGTTAAGAACCATTTGAAAGCTTTTTATATCCACGTCTATCGATTATTGAGTATTTTGTATTTTGTTAGAAACCACCAGAGGGCAGCAGATGATCAGGAGAGATGAGTAAACTTGAGCAGCATCTGCACAGTAAGGCTCTGCTCAGAAAAGCAACTTAGTGGTTTGATAAATTGTAATATAAGTAGTGTTAATAGTATATGTATAAATGTTTATAATGGCATTTAAATAATCCTTAAATAATCTTTTTGACTGAGAAAAATATATAACTCATAAAATATAACTCATAAAATAACACATATAAGTATACATAAGTATATATACACATATACATTTATAAATACATAAATATAATATACCTATACATATATACATATTTATAATATTAAATGATAACAGGACTGATGAGATATTTGGTATTTATACTATAGATGGTATATATAGTATTATTTAATTAGTATTTTGCTGGTACTGTGATCCTTATATACATTTTTTTCATATAAAATCATATAAACCGCATACATATTGATATAAACTCATATAAAATATAACTCATAAAAATGCAAGTATACACTTATAAATACATAAATATATTTGATTATTTATGTATACATACCACTTTACATTACCCCTTTATTTTTACTTTTAGTATTTTGACAATTGTATTATTTATTTTTTATTAATTTTATTATTTATTATTTATTAATTTATTACTATTTTGACTATTTTTATTACCAGACTTCTAAAAATGAAGACATTTTTGCTTAAAATTGGCTTGATATAAAAAATAAAACCTTTATATTAATTTGGAACAAGATAATCAACTGCCACATATTATAATGCCCACCAACAGTACTATTTAAAAATATATATATATTAGTAGGCAGCGTTGGAATATATTAATCCGTGTTCAGAGAGAAGCAATCTGGTTTCTATCCTAAACAGAACCTAAGGCTGCGTCTCAGCTTGCCTACGTACTGTATTTGCTGCTGATGTAAAAATATTTTTGGGGACACAGCATGAGAATAAGTCAGTGCTGGGATAATATAGTACAACCCCATTACTGATGATCTGAGCACTTTAGCCTCAGCATATATTATTGTACCAGATGCAAACTTACAGAATGCACAGGGAAAATAAATCACCTGGTCACCTTTGAGTGACTATTTTTAACATATGAAGAGTTGAGATGCATTATTTTAAATTTTTAAATTGTGGGAATATATGACACTCAGGGGAAAACATGCTATAACAACTAGATTATGTATTTAAAGGTCTTTAATTAATGTTGTTCAAGATAACTGTGAGTTGGAGAAAGTTATAATATATTACTTTTCATCATAGTATTATTTGAATGCAATTGCATTACTGTGTTGAGGGTTACTTAATTAGAACTAAAACTATAAAGTGATAACAATAACTCAAAAGAGCATTAAATGTATAAAAATAATTGTTTTCTAAATGTTTTTCTCAGCCAGTTGTCAAGGAAATAGGTTTCTTTTTTGTTTGGTTTAACTGAAGCAAATAAAAGTGTATTTTACTTCCTGTCCTCAAACAATAAGGCATACCTTATTAAAGCTGAAAAGATCTGAGATATTGTGGTTTTAATATTATTTATATACAGTTATATCACTGCATGTTTCAGGGGGATTATACTTAATACACACTGAAAACAAGACATAAATTTTTAAAATATATTCATTACTTAATTGAAATGTTAACAAACAAGCATATGTATATATTAGTAATAGTATATAATACTATAATATAATAATAATAGTGCGGCACGGTGGCTCAGTGGTTAGCACTGTCGCCTCACAGCAAGAAGGTCGCTGGTTCGAGTCCTGGCTAGGCCAGTTGGCATTTCTGTGTGGAGTTTGCATGTTCTCCCCGTGTTGGCGTGGGCTTCCTACAGGTGCTCACAGTCCAAACACATGCACTATAGGTGAATTGAATAAACTAAATTGGCCGTAGTGTATGAGTGTGTGTGTGAATGTGAGAGTGTATGGGTGTTTCCCAGTAATGGGTTGCGGCTGGAAGGGCATCCGCTGCATAAAAACATATGACGGAATAGTTGGCAGTTCATTCCGCTGTGGCGACCTCTGAAATAGAGACTAAGCCAAAGGAAAATGAATAAATGAATAATAATAATAATAATAAATAATATATATATAAAACCTTGAAACTATTTTATTTGAGCCACTCAAGGGGACAATTACTCATTTTCATTCGGTTTAATTTAAAACACAATCAAAAAGCTAAAATAAAAGTTGATTAAACTGTATAACTATACATAAAAATAACAAAACGGTAACTATTTTAAACAAACTTATCAATAAGAAAAGTATTTCAAGCTTTAAATAAAAACAACATTTGTATCTCAGTGATAATAAATTACACTTAATTTTTTTAAATTAACTTTTATTTTTAATTAATTATTTATTTTGTTATTTGCTTTTGTCATTTAATCAGTTTAGCTTTCATTTATTTTTATGGAATTTAGAATATTTTTATTTTTAAATGAACGGCATCTATGCTTATGTTAGTCTGTTTTTCCTTATCCCGAGCTCGCCATAATCCTGGACCAGGCCGTATCCTGAGCAGATGCTGTGGTGATCATGGAGGAGTGGAGAGCATGAGGCTGATTCCTGAAAGACCCAGTAACAGACGAGTCTCCACATTGATCTTGTGGGCCAGGCCTGTATACCTGCAGGTGACCTACTCACACCTGCAGCTTCTTCACGATGGACGTCCAGCGTTCTCCAGCCCCTGGCGCCAAGACTGCAGCTCTGCACAAGAAGTTTGGCCAGAGGAGAAATGGTCGTGCCCAACTGAGCCTGGTCTCTCTCAAGGTTTTTCCTTCACTTTCATTAATTGGTGAAGTTTGTTCCTCGCCACTGGCTTGCTTGGTTTGGGACTTGTGGAGCTGCGCATCGATGGATTTGCTCTTCAATGTTTGGACTTTCAGCAGTGAAAATTAAACCACATTGAACTGAACTAAACTCTGAAAACTGGACTGACACAGTTTCAATTTACTAGAACTTCTATGTTAAGCTGCTTTGACACAATCTACATTGCAAAAGCGCTATAGAAATAAAGATGAATTGAATTAAAATGTTTAAATATTTTTATTTAAATTTTATTTAATTTCATATAATATTTGCATTGTTTTTATTGGTAGTTTTGGCTAAAGCAACAGTGCACCTGGCACAATTTTCCTCTTCCAAACTAACAAAAAAAAAATCAAGAGAAATAAAAGTTCTTTATTTCAAGGGAAATCATGAATTCGGGCAGGAAAGATTTAGTACTGCAGTTTTTCATAATTCATGAGTTATTACCAGATGATCTAAAACAAATCGGCTAATCTAACTAATGGCGAGGTTTTTATTGTGTAGAAATTGTGGCAAAGAGAACCACTGAGGACTATTAAAAACCTCCCAGAAATATTAAGAAAAGCTGCAACTAATTGGAAGGATTATGAACATTGTGTTGTTCATGAGACCGCAGGCTGACTAACACTCATATTCTACTATTAACTATGTTAAGCTGCTTTAAGACAATCTACATTGTAAGAAGAGCTATATAAATAAGATGAATTGAATAAAGATCAATCCAACAGTTGGATTTGTCTATATTTGACCTAACGTTCAGATAAAACAACCAAGCAGGCACACAACGTCTTGAGTGTTAATATTAGGTTAGATTTAGATTGTGATGTCAGATGACCAAAATTCAATGTCTATTCAATTCAATTCATCTTTATTTCTATAGCGCTTTTACAATGTAGATTGTGTCAAAGCAGCTTAACATAGAAGTTCTAGTAAATTGAAACAGTGTCAGTCCAGTTTTCAGAGCTGAAGTTCAGTTTAGTTCAGTTCAGTGTGGTTTAATTTTTACTGCTGAAAGTCCAAACACTGAAGAGCAAATCCATCGATGAGCAGCTCCACAAGTCCCAAACCAAGCAAGCCAGTGGCGAGAAACAAATCTTCATCAATTGACAGAAGTGAAGGAAAAAATCCTCGAGAGAGACCAGGCTCAGTTGGGCACGACCATTTGTCCTCTGGCCAAGCTTCTCGTCCAGAGCTGCAGTCTTGGCGCCAGGGGCTGGAGAACGCTGGACGTCCATCGTGGAGAAGCGGCAGGTGTGAGTAGGTCACCAGCGGGTGTACAAGCTGGCCCACGAGATCAGTGCGGAGACTCGTCTGTCACTTGATCTTTCAGGAATCAGTCTCATGCTCTCCCTTCCTCCATGACCGCCACAGCATCTGCTCAGGATACTGCCTGGTCCAGGGTTATGGAGACCTCTAGAAGTCCTCTATGGTTGGCACCGTCTCTTCACAGGACTTGGATCACATCAATGTCTAGCCAGCAACTAAAAACAATGTTATTTTGATGTCCAATAACGACATCAAATGACGTTGATATTTGGTTGATTTTAGGTTGTGTTGGAAAGTGACCAAAATCCAACATCGAGCCAACATCCGAAATCATATTGACGTCAAATTCTGTATTCAATATTTATTCATCAGATATGGCAACCAAAATCCAATGACAGATGTCTTAGTGGTAACGTCCACACAACGTTAATTTGGTCAAAGTGGCCAAAATCCAACGTCTGTGACATTGGACACTGACGTCGGTCTGACGTTGGGTTTTGACATCAACCTGATTTTCATTTTCACCCAAAATACAACAGAGGCACAATGTCAATCTGATGTCATATTGGTGTCCTGTGCCTGCTGGGAACAGAGTATTTTTAGAGTGGAATATGAGTAGCCTTCTGGTCTCATAAACAATACAGTAACATTGAAAATGAGGGCTTTATACTTCTACAGGAGTAACATGTTATTATGGGATATGTATTTTTACTCAAGTACCTGATTTGTGTACTTCATCCATATCGGGTAAATCAAATCAGTATTTTTTTTTTTGTGTTGTAGTTACACTTTTAACATTTAAATGCAAGTATGTACTAAAAAGGCCGTAGTTATAGTGACGCCAGCCTTAATAAACACAACTAATGAAATATTTACAGCGGTTATCACCACATATTCTGATAGAAAGACAGAAGTATGTGATTCATCACATGGCCCAAATTACACAGACTTTTTCTCCAACTTCATTGAGTAGCAAAGCCATTCAGACACAAAACCCCTCGAGCATGATTTAGCATTCATCATGCACAATAGCCGAGCATCTTGAGAGGCAAATTAAATGAGTAATTATGCAGTCCTGCGCCGTAAATGTACAAAACAGCGGGGTCCTGTGGGGTCAAACTATTGTTGTTTCAGTTTTACAGCCTGAAGAACACATCATTACCGGCGAGCGGCACAAACTCCTGACACTCAGACTAAAGAGACCAAAAAAAGAGACACACTGTTGGTTGACCAGAACAAGCTGTCAGTGTGTTTGTGAATGAAAAACACTGGTAGTTTTGTTAAGATCTTGTGACTTTGTAAATGTGTGACCTTAAGAAACTTCCGACCTTTGGGAGAAGGGAAAATGTTGGGAGTAATTAAACGAGCAGAGAGATAAAATCTTTTTTTTTTTTGTCTGTTCTTCATCGAGAGGTCAGAAGAAATTGCTTTAGGTTGTTCTTTTATAATTCATGATTGAGGGGTAAAACACAATCATTTAACTCTCTCTTTAAATAGACACAATTTTGGGCATATATTGTAAATGATTAATCCCAACCAAAGTCCCTCTAAGGCAAGTCATTTCACTCGGCGGCCATCTTTGAAACGCCTCTCTGGCAGTATTCTGTCTGAATAGGGAAACATCAAATTCTCCAAAAACACCAAGCTTACGATTACATGACATATTTGGAATCACCAATAAAATTAAACAACAGCTGTCTCATGAGTTTCGTTTCTAAACGTTTGAATCAAATAAAATTTTTGTCAGGTTGCCTGAGCTAATGCGCATGCGCACCCGAAAGGAACGAGATCACGACACCAACCTCATTTATGGCCCTGCTACACATTATCATCCTCTGGATAATGCTTCGTCAGATCACGCTGCTCTTCTGAAGTAATTCACAACTTGGTCCTAATGGTGAATCTCCTCCAGAAATGACAAAACCTCTTTGTTTACAAGTTTGTGGGCATTTGAGTAATCGCTGTCATTTGATGTGAGTTTGACAGGACGGACTGTACCTCGCGTTCGTTTCATACAGATTACAAAAAAAAATAATAAAAACTTTTGTTTGTAAGTGTAGTTGGTTTATTTCAAAGTACAGATTTCAAGCTTTATGTGGATATATGTCTTATGTCTGTGAAGCAAGTATTCGCTGAGATTCCAGTGCGTTTGTTGACCACAAAAACTGTCGTAAAAGCACACGTCTAGTCTGAGAAACGTCAGTCTATAGCGATCGATGATTGGCTCCTGTACTAGTAGGCGGGGCTTCATTCACCACATTGAACGATACACTTTTCCCCATTCAAAACTATACGAGTAGCACGTCTTGAGTATTCTATAGTCTTTGTCCCAACTAACGGAACGTTCCCAGTACAATCAGGAATGTTGTGTAAGTGTTAGTCCGTAGCTTTGTTCAAAACAGTGTTTTTGGAACATTCATGTAATGTTGATAGAAAAACTTTTTTAGAACATTAATATAATATGGATGGATTGCTCTAATAACATTTTAAATAGGATTACATTATAACATGAGACAGAAACATTATGAAACTGTTTTGTGTAATGTTATTTTAAGCAAAGAAGGTTAATACATCTACAAAATTGGATGTTTTGAATGTTCTAAGAACATTAAAAAATAAAGTTTATAAATGAACTCTGGCGCAGGCACTGTTATGTTATCAGGCTTATAAGTTACTTCAAAAACTAGCCGTTACTTCACTTAGCTGACAACAATACAAGTTTCTGGCACCGCAGCGTCTTGTTGTCATATTTCATTTACATTGTTTGCTAATTTTATTCAACAAAGCAAGCATAAGCCTAGAATTTGATACCAGGGGCGTAGCAGACATTTTAAAAGTGGGGGGGACAGCTGTATGACATCCAAAAGTTTACGTTCATATAATTATTAATCACCTGTTTCTAAACGGTCTGTCTCTAAAAGTTGCTACGCCCCTGTATGAAATGTTATGCCTTTATTCTTTGTTTTCTTTGTTTGATCGTTACTACACCCATATGCAATGCAAAACTCCAGCATCTTCAGATTGTCTTTAGTCTTGACTAGTGCGGTTGAATGCGGTTTGTCCTGGGAGCACTGTTCAAATGTGGCGGCGGTATTGACGCACGCTCAGGGTCCATATGCAATATCTAGTGTATATATCTATGCATCTTCTCGAGCAATCACGGTGTGATTTATATTGAATCTCCTCCGAAGGCCAGAGGACGCTCTCGCGGAAACTCGCTAACCTGTCCAAATACACATGAAGAAGCCAGGTAACCCCCTGTGGAAAAAAGCGGTTTGCTGAATAAACAGAAGATTTAGCTGCTTTAGTTGATTCAGCGTGACTAATAAACACACGACTGTGGAGTATCTCACCGAAGAATTTACTTCAAACACTCGACTGTAGTTTTGAGGTGAGTTGAAGTAAAAACATGTTGTTATATGCTGTCATTTCAAGTGCAGCTTTTACTAACGTACAGCCATAACATTAGTTTAATTATAAGTGATGCCATTATCAACTGATTAAACCGAATTCGAATTTAAACCGATTTTTGCGCAGCTTATCGGTGTTCGCCGTCTATACACACCTGCTGGAGTTTTACTAGAACCGTTTTTACTGTTAAAATGTGCATGAAAATAGCATTGAGAAAAAATAAGTTGTTTTTATAAAATTGGTTTTATATATTCGCACATTCGTTCTTTTTTTCAACAGTGACACGGTCCCAATATTGTTTACCACGCTATTTTGAATATTCGGTGGACTTTCAGCAGTGAAAATTAAACCACACTGAACTGAACTAATCTGAACTTCAACTCTGAAAACGGGACTGACACAGTTTCAATTTACTAGAACTTTCATGTTAAGCTGCTTTGACAAAATCTACATTGTAAAAGCGCTATATAAGTCAAAAATAAAGATAAAGGATAGTCATTGGCTGCTAATATGATTTCCCTGTTTAGAATTCATTGTCTTTTCGGCTTAGTCCCTTTATTAATCTGGGGTCGCCACAGCGGAATGAACCGCCAACTTATCCAGCATATGTTTTACGCAGCGGATGCCCTTCCGGCTGCAACCCATCACTGGGAAACACCCATACACACTCATTCATACACGGATAATTTAGCTTACCCAATTCACCTATAGCTCATGTCTTTGGACTTATGGGGGAAACCGGAGCACCCGGAGGAAACCCACGCGAACATGGGGAGAACATGCAAACTCCACACAGAAATGCCAACTGACACAGCGGGACTCGAACCAAATTATATTATTAAAGAGAATGTATGAATGTGCGCACTTTACCTCATTGAAATAGCCTCGGTTAAATATTGGGGTAAAGTTGGTTTTATATTCGCACATTCAGACTTTCACTTTCTTAATATAATTTCAAAAATATTCTTTTCAAATTTAAATAGGGAAATCATATTATCTGCCAATGACTATCAAAGTACAACATTGTTCACAGTCAATTTAATAGTGCTAATGTTGTTTGAGTTACTCAATTAAAATAATTAATTTCTTAAGAGGGCTAATAATAATATTTATTTATTTATTTATTTATTTATTTATTTATTTATTTATTCCTGCCAAACTAAAAACATAAGACTTTCTCCAGATCAAAATATAAAAGGAAATACTGTGAAGAAACTTCTTTGATAAATGTCACTTAAATATTTGACAAATATTTGAAAAAGACAAAAAATATCACAAAAGGGCTAATAAGTTTGTCTTCACCTCTAAATACTGTTATACAGGTGTGATTAGCGTAGCATTTTAGCCAGCATTGTTTTGTATGCTTCCATTACAGTTTTGTTTTTTATCAAAGTTTCACTCGAACCAGAAGCTGCGACCGTTTTTTTTTTCCTTAATGACATGCACAGATGAATTGTTCACCTCAAAACTAATGTGAGCTAACAAAATCAATATGGTTAAATTTGATTTCATTTGTACTTTAGGGTGCTTTCACATCTGTGGTTTGCTTCATTTGGTCCGGACCAAGGGCAACAAATGATACATTGTAGCATTTTTCTGCTGTTTTTGGGTCCCTTTCACACCACACTGATTGCTTTGGTCCGAACCAGTTGAAAAGAACCAAAATGCAGTCATGTGACAAAATCCACATCACTCATTGGCCAGATGTTATTGAATGTATTTCCTAAACTGCTTTTCGATTGGTCAGAATTAACATGTGGGAAAACGCCAATGGAACTCCTGCAAGTAAACAAACCGGCAGACACAAACTGTCGCTTTTTACTATGGAGGAACGACTGCGCTGGCTGATTGTATCCCTGGTCATAGTATACTATATAGTTTGTATACATCACTTTAGACAAACTATACATTTTGAGAATGAAGCACGGCTGGAAAACGATGTTTTAATGCATTGCAAACGGCGAAGGCGCATCGCAAGTCACTTCAGGAGGAGGCGTAAATTAATATAGCTAAACTGCTACATGGTCATCTTCCGGAAATATTACCAACAATCCATCTGGTAATGTTTTTCCCTCTCTCTCTGTTTAAAATTGTTGGTAAAGCGCTGTCAACAAATATTTTTCCTCTACATCGCATCGGACTACGGCAGCTGGATTAGTCCAAAAAGGCGCAGTACTTTTTAGGGTTGGGTCTGTTCTAGTTCGGATCATGTTCTCACCACAAACGAACCGCTCCAGGGTTCATTTGAAAGCGTACCAAGACCACCTCTTCAAGGAGGTCTCGGTATACTTTTTTTGGTCCGCACTCGAGTGCGATTGCTACATTCACACCTGCCCAAACGAACTGCACCAAGAGGGAAAACGAACTATAGTGCGATTCAACCGAACTAAATAAGGCAGGTGTGAAAGCACCCTTAAAGTAGTTTTTTGTTTCCTATCTTTAGGATCGATCTTAAAAATTACAGTGTGAGCGCTAAACAAACCAGGACTAAAAATAGATTTTTTTTTTTTTGGCTGTACCAATCGTGAACACACACTTTATCTCATTGCTTTAAAAGAAACAGTTGTGATTTTATTGCATCAGATAAAGTACTTGAAGTCACCCTTTCAGATTTGTTTAACTTTTGAGTTCTTTTATGAGCTTAATCGTATAAAGCGCAGGTTTAAACTCAATGCACTCTCACTGACCCGCGTATTTAGTTTAGCTCAACTCACACAGTCAATTTGGTGTATCAGGTGATGTCTTAGTCTTGGAGGTACGCTTTTACATAAACACTTCCTCGTGATGAACAGGGAAAAAAAAGGTTGTCAGCTGGGTTTACAATACGTTTAATTCAGAAACTCAATGTCAAAACACACATCTGTATGCCATCATGGGTACCATCCACTCCACATCCCAAAATATCCTTCCATCAAAACCAGAATTAAAAGCCTGCATATTTCCGGACGTTTCCCTCTTCGATCTGAAACCAAATGTTGTTCCAAACTAGGGCTGAACAATATATCGTTTTAACACCGATATCGCAATGTGTGTATCTGAAATAGTCACATCGCAGGGTTAGATTGTTTATTAAAGATTAAAAGATAAAGATATTATAATTTTTTTTTTTTATTTATACAATAATGATCATGGTATTTTAAAGTTTGATTGTTCCATTTCTGTACTTGAAGACTGTTAGACTCTGCAGAAAACAATAAAGCACTGTTTATTTATTTATTTTTGCTTATTAATTATAATGTATGCATATGCACTGCATAGAAAAAGACAAAAAAAAACTAAATTAATGAAATCTTTCTAAATAGAACTATTCAAATCACCAGGTGAAATTTTATACAATTTTAATACACATCGCAGCAAAACAAAATATCGCATGTCGTATTTTTTCAATTTCATGCAGCCCTACTCCAAACCCACCTGGAACACAAATGGAGAATTTGTGATTCATTAAATATCCAAATACATTCTGTTTTTGTGATCTATGAACAAATATACACTGTAAAATTATCTGTAAATGAACAGTTTTCTGTATTTTGTGATTCATGGTTGTTTTCATTTATGCTTTTGAATTGCATTATGGGACCTTGATTTTTTCCTCCAACAACTTTTGATGGTAAAAAATATGAAAAAATGTCTTTGTTTACATTTTTGATATATTGTCTTAACTAGTGTTGTAAATTATGGAACAAAAACCTGCTAATAAACTCCCAGTATTTTTGTTCTGTTATTTTATGCACTGTAAAAAAATTCTTGCTGACTTTTTTTGCAGTGTGTAAGTTTGATAGGCAGTGGTTGAACTAGGTATTGCATTCCTGGATCAAAACAAACGCAAGCGCAGGTTGCCAGATTGAGGACCAACAGCAGTGTGCCTGACTGTCGAGCATAAAGGCTGATGTGAGGCTGATTTATATTGTGTTCTATATAAAAGCAACGGCATATTTAGCAGAAGGAATATTTTCCATATTAATAGGAAATTTTCTCCTTACCAACTCTTGAATTGATATAATATAAACAACTGAAAACTGACAATGATCCCCTCAGGTACACCTCATGTGCTTTATTCAGTGTTAAATGCTAACAATGTGAGTTTAAATGCCATTTTACATGACATGTATTGCCATACTACTGAAAGCAGCAGCAGATAGTTCACCTCAGATCTTGAAAATAAAATTAACTATTTGAAATTGAATTTTAGACTCAAAACCAACACATATCAGTGATTCAGCATGTACATTAAATACTGTTAAAGAGGTTTAATATGTATTAATTAGATTATAAACGTTACCATTTCATGAGTGAGTGCATATTCTGTGCTTCTGTAAGGCTGTATTTAAATTTCTGTCATGTTTCGTCTGGTGCAAACAGCCAAATTGCTTATCACTGCAAATCTCATCACATAGCGTGTTGTTAAGGCACGGGGTTACCTTATGTAACCTGCTCACCTAATGCTTAAGTTCGTAATATTTATATTATTTGCTAGTTAATAGCCTCATGTGGAACTCTGAGTCTGCTACTGTCTACCGAAGGTCGCATTTCGGTAACGGCATGCTTTGAGAGCCTTCCTGACTGACTGAATGAAATATGCAGTTTTCCATGAATGAAACCGGGGTGCTGAAATATAATTGGCTAAAGTGGCAGTGGGCGGGTTAAAAGAACCAAAACAAAGACAGCCATTCCTGCATGGAAAACACATTTTCAAAGCAGAATATCTGACTTTAGCATTGTTTTTTAGAGAAACATGAATGTTCACTTGGCATGTTTCTTAAATATCTGCAAACATATTATGGTGTTTTTATGCTTTAGAAGAGTCAAAAACTTACATACAGCACCTTTAATTTTTTTAGTTAAATCAAATGAACTTACATCAATCAAACTGACTAAAAATATTAACTTAAACTTTGTATCAAGTCACGCTATTTATCATTATTGTATTATTTATTATTTTTTAAATAATTGTTGTAGATCATTGTCATGCATGATCTGTTTAGAAATACATTGTGATGTCTATGGTGTTGCACTTTAATGTATTGGCCTCTTTAAGAACGGCCCCTCCCTCTCGGGTGCTACGTATCAATCCGGGGGGTACTGGGATACGATCAGGAAAACAAGCCCTGTTAATAAAATGTCGCGTTCTCATGTGGATATTATCGTCTGGTGATTCATTCCGAAACATACAACAATTGTTATTATTTTGTCTTGCCACAAAAGTTTTAAAAGAGTCTTTCACCATGTCTGTCATAGGCCTGTACGATTAATCGCTTTTAAACCGAAATCGCAAAAAGCTGCGATTATTTATTATTAATATGCCTAGTGAGGCGAGCGTGAGTAATTAAAACGATCCTACTAACTAACGTTACTTAAAAAGCAGACAACCGTTACAGCAGAACCCACGAGCCCCTATTTCACTGCAATGGAGAAAATGAAAGCTGTAAATTCTCTCTCTCCCTCTGTGGACCTTTGACCTGCTTGCGTGAGGTATCGTTTCCTCTCCTCTCTCGGCTGTTACAGCGATTCTTGTGGATCCACACACACGAGTGTTACTCTGCAGCGCGAGTTTTCTCCACCGCGTCTGTCGTGGATCAGCTGTGATAACCGCGTATTATAGACTAACCGAGGCTGTTTATCTATATCCACATCACTCATCGGTGAATAACGCCAGAGCCGCGCTGACCGTTAGAGCCAATCGCATCCCTTCCTTACACAATGGTCAATCACAGGTGTTCATAGATATATACACTAGATATTGCATACGCCGCCATATTTGTACAGTGCTCCCAGGACAAACATCATTCAACCGCACTAGTCGAGACAGTGTGCCAATGTGAAGATGCTGGACTTTAGCGCTACTTACGGGTGTAGTAAGGAGCAAACAAAGAAAACAAAGCACAAAGGCAGAACATTTCATAGGTAAGATTTCGTTTTTTACATGTTACAAACTTTTGTGCTCAACAAGTAACGTTATTGATGATAATACAGTCTCTTACTGCACTCATCACAAGGCAAAGTAGCATCAACTTGCACTGAATTCTAGGCTTATGCTAGTTTTGTTGAATAAAATCAGCAAACAATGAAAAAGAAATATGACAACAAGACGCTGCGGTGCTAGAAACTTGTATTATTGTCGGCTAAGTGAACGAGTCGTTCATAACGGAGATTCATTCACAAACGAATCGCTCCCTCCGTTAGAATGAGAAGTGAAAGCGGGAGAGGGGGGGTGTTTCAGGACACGGATTAGATCAAATTTAACAGGGAGGGAGGATAATACATTTTCATGCACACAAACACACACACTTTATCGGCAATGCCCGTGCGGTCACGTATCCATCGATGTAGAAAAGTGATGTAAAATTATAATTTTCGTAATTATATTTTTTTTTTTTACATTTTTTTGCGTACTGACCACGGGGGAAAACTCCCGATCATAGATATATGTATATATGTGTATATCTCTGGCTCTGGATGGCCACAGTCCTCCACTGCACCTTGGTTCCGCATTCATTTCAAAGGAGCGCTACCCTGTACTAAAATGGCGGCTCTATTGACGCATTCCTTCCAATAGACAACAATAGGCCAGGCGACATCTAGTATATCTATGACAGGTGTTAAAGAGCTCGCTCGATAATGCTCAAAAAGCAAGTGGGATCATATTTACATTTGTTTATATTCTATAAATGCTCATGTTGTTCTGTGCATGTACTTGAGTTTTGTTTGATACATTCAAAAAGCGTGTTTTCTTTGAGCAGGTAAAATTAAAGGTACAGTTCATGACTGCTTGTATTAAAGGACAAAATTGTATTACAAATAATATATAAATATAAATACATTTATAAATTAATACATTTTAATACAAGAATTCTTGTGCTGTGAAGTAAAATCAAAAATTGTGTATGGAAAGCTTTGTCAATGCACCGTGAATGTCATGAAATCAATATGAAAAATGTAACAATCTAAATGTAAAGGTTTATATATATATATATAATTTATTTAATTGAATTTAAAATACTGTAGTTATTTTCTTAAAACTTTATAGGAAAAAGTGGTTTTAAATAAACAGAAGCAGTGTATGTTGTGATTATGCTTGGTCTTTCTTTGGAGCTGTTAAAACCACCACATCAAACCTGAAGCTCGTTTATAAAATTACTGTAAATTGTATTTTAAATCGCAAATCACAATTTTGATAAGATAAAAAACAATTAGATTTTTTTTCTCCAAATTGTGCAGCCCTAGTCTGTCATATTAAGCATTTATGTTTTTTTTACTCGATAAAAAAAAAATGTCTTGACTTTTTCATAAATTTTATTGCAGTGTGGACCTAATTCTTTCAACCACCGGGCTCCGTGGATCAGTTGGTACCGGGCCGCACAAGAAATCATTAATTATTTCCGTTTGATTTATTATGAGTCTGAACGATCTTTTATTTTGAAAAGTCTTTTATTTTGAAAAATTACCGTATTCTCTCGCTTACATCTCGGTCACTTGAGCGCTCAAATTTAACCCACAAGCAGCAAAAACAGACGTCTTTGGAAAGTTTCTTTGCTAATGGGGAAAAGGCCCAGTGAAGGACCCGCGAACTGCCAAGGAATAGATCCGCAACCCATTTGTCAACAAATCAGGTGAATCCACCATGTCTGTGCAAGAAGATCAACTGCTGGAGATGGCAAAGAAAGGTTGAGGACCACTGCTCTAAACTACTAAAATGTCAATAAAAGTCACTTTTTAAATTTCAACATCAAAGTATCATAATGCAATTCATACCCATAAATAAAAGATATAAACCTGTAAATTACGGCATACAGAACCTGTTAATTAACTGGTCTTTTTTTACATGGCACAGTGCTTCCCACAGGTTTGAAATATGCTTAAGGTGGTAGCTGGATTGAAAGACCTTTTACCCACGGCACATGGTTACCTACATGCGACAAAACAGTGATTTTTAACAATGTTTATATTTATTATACACTGTTTCTTTTAAATGGGTTGAAGTTTTGTTTTGAAAAGACAAAAAAAAAAAAAAAATCCACTATTTTGTTTTACTTTTATTCTATTCAGGAGCCATGTGCACCCACTGACAGGTCAAATCTGCTGCGGACATTTTGTAAAGTATTGCCAAAGCATGTTAGATATGTATAAAATATGTAATATATCAACATCATCAAATAAAAAATACAGCAAATGAGAAATAAATGACATAAAGGAATAAAAACATCTATGGAATAAAAATCTCGAAAAAGTATAATAATTACAAGAATAAAAAGTGATTATTTAAATAAGGCCATGAGTTAATAATGCATTTCTAACGGTGTACAGATATTTTGCAGCCAATTTAGATGTAATTTTGTCCTCTCTGAGTAAATAGAGAAGTTTATCCGAGTCGTTTAGATCAAATAATTAATCATATAATGTTTCTCTCGGTCTTACGTCTGTGTACACGCGGTCAGCTGCGAAGCCAAGCGAAAGTAAATCAGGCTTAAAATAAAAATGTTATGCATAAACACATACAATTAACGACGGCGTAGAAAGTGAAACCAAAAGACGAATCCCGGACATTTTAGGAGATTTAGAAACCCCGGACGGATGTATTTTTAAGTCCCAAAAAGGCGCATCTCTGTGGGTCTCTGCAGAGTGTTGACAGTTCTAGCGCACACACAACGAAAAGTAGGAAACGTGTAGGGCGAGAGTAGATTTTCCACTGGTTAATCAATCGCGGATGTTTGGCTATTGGCCGGATACAAAAATTGTGTAAAAGGATGGTAATAATAAAAAAAATAAATGTCTACAAATATACTTGGGCAGCCGTTAATATACCTGGGCGGCCCGCCGAAGTGAAGTCTATGTGTGGGAAGCACTGTGGTATCATGAAATTGAGTGAGTAAACAATGACAGAATTTTTCCATTTGGGGTGAACTGTTTCTTTAACAAGGCACTACAGTAAACAATGACTGAAAGAAGTCAAGCTGTTTGTGATAAATCGTCACTTACAGGGTCTTCTGACTTTATCTCGTCTTTCTTCTCAGGACAAAGCAGTTTTATTCTCAGTGGCCTTTATGTGAGGACAGAGGATTTAACAGGAGAAATAGGCCACCATTAGCCATGTAAGAAGCTCATACAAGCCATTTTCTGGCTGTTTTTGTCCAGCCTTGAGGTCTATGTCCCGGTCATGATCCCAGCAGGGACACAATCTGCGTCTGAAGTGCAGGAGGTGCCACAACAAAACCGCCTGTTATAGGACGCGGTGACTCTGAGGGGTTAGTTAAGAAGCAAGTCGAGCGAACACGAAGTGCTTAATGCTCGACTCCACATGTGAAAAGAGAAGGAAAACATACCGAAGCCCTCTGGCCGTCGCTCATTTCAGCTGAAAAGAGACGGCTTTTACTTAACATTCCACCAAGCACTCTTTCTTTATTTTTCCTGCCCAAAAATATTCTACATGTTCTCAAAAAGATTTTTAGGGGTGATTTTAACAATGATCTAATATCTATTAAATAACAGTTTTCGCACTTTCCGTTTATTTATGGTTGTGAATTGCATTATGGGATGTTGATCTGTCGACTTTTGATGTTGAAAATTCAACTCTACAGTTAACAGTGACTTTAATTGACATTTTAGTAGTTTGACATAATATAATGTATTAGAAATCATATATCTAGAGAAATAAGTCTGTAAAATGACAGAAAATGTACTGGCAGTTTATTACAAGGTCTTTGTAGCGTATTGTACGACACCAACCCAGACAATATATCACTTTAAACTATTACAATTTAATTTCAAGATTTAAAAGTTGTTGGAGGAAAGATCAAGGTCCCATAATGCAAATCAGAAGCATAAATAAAACATGAATCACAAAATACGGAAAACTGCTAATTTACGGATATTTGTTTACAGTGTATGTAGTTCTTGATTCGTTTGGTTTGGATCAGGTGGTGGAAAGAGAGTACTGAATCATACTCAAGTGAAAGTAGAAATGTAAAAGTATCAGTTGTAAATGCTACTCAAAGGCTGTTTCTCAATTTCAAGAATGCATAGAATAGACTTGCGTTCTTGTGGAGATCGGTTTTGCCAAGTTAACTCAGAAGAACGAACTTGGAAGACCGTGAGAATGCATCCTCTGGTCACATGACCTTCATGCGTTTTAACTTTAATTGAATTAATTAAATTTAAACATTACAGCATTCATACAATGATTTATTGTTTTCTTTTTTCCTTTTCAATATACACTCAGGGCTGCACGGTGGCGCAGTGGGTTGCACGATCGCATCACAGCAAGAAGGTTGCTGGTTTGAGCCTCGGCTGGGTCACTTGGCATTTCTGTGTGGAGTTTGCATGTTCTCCCCGTGTTCGCGTGGGTTTCCTCCGGGTGCTCCGGTTTCCCCCACAAGTCCAAAGACATGCGCTATAGGTGAATTGGGTAAACTAAATTGTCCGTAGTGTATGTGTGTGAATGAGTATGTATGGATGTTTCCCAGTGATGGGTTGCAGCTGGAAGGGCATCCGCTGTGTAAAACATATGCTGGATAAGTTGGCGGTTTCATTCCGCTGTGGCGACCCCAGATTAATAAAGGGACTAAGCTGAAAATAAAATGAATGAATGAATGAATGAATATACACTCACCGGCCACTTATTAGGTACACCTTACTAGTACCGGGTTGGACCCCCTTTTGCCTTCAGAACTGCCTTAATCCTTCATGGCATAGATTCAACAAGGTACTGGAAATATTCCTGAGAGATTTTGGTCCATATTGACATGATAGCATCACGCAGTTGCTGCAGATTTGTTGGCTGCACATCCATGATGCGAATCTCCCGTTCCACCACATCCCAAAGGTGCTCTGTTAAATTTAGAGATCTGGTGACTGTGGAGGCCATTTGAGTACAGTGAACTCATTGTCATGTTTAAGAAACCAGTCTGAGATGATTCACGCTTTATGACATGGCGCGTTATCCTGCTGGAGGTAGTCATCAGAAGATGGGTACACTGTGGTCATAAAGGGATGGACATGGTCAGCAACAATAATCAGGTAGGCTGTGGTGTTGACACGATGCTCAATTGGTACCAAGAAAATATCCCGCACACCATTACACCACCACCACCAGCCTGAACCGTTGATACAAGGCAGGATGGCAAGGCATTCGTTCATGTTGTTGATGCCAAATTCTGACCCTACCATCCGAAAGTCACAGCAGAAATCGAGACTCATCAGACCAGGCAACGTTTTTCCAATCTTCTATTGTCCAATTTTGGTGAGCCTGTGGTAATTTTAGCCTGAGTTTCCTGTTCTTAGCTGACAGGAGTGGCACCCGGTGTGGTCTTCTGCTGCTGTAGCCCATCCGCCTCAAGGTTGGACGTGTTGTGCGTTCAGAGATGCTCTTCTGCAGACCTCGGTTGTAACAAGTGGTTATTTGAGTTACTGTTGCCTTTCTATCAGCTGGAACCAGTCTGGCCATTCTCCTCTGACCTCTGGCATCAACAAGGCATTTGTGCCCACAGAACTGCCGCTCACTGGATATTTCCTCTTCTTCAGCCATTCTCTGTAAACCCTAGAGATGGTTGTGTGTGAAAATCCCAGTAGATCAGCAGTTTCTGAAATACTCAGACCAGCCCATCTGGCACCAACAACCATGCCATGTTCAAAGTCACTTAAATAACCTTTCTTCCCCATTCTGATGCTCGGTTTAAACTGCAGCAGATCGTCTTGACCATGTCTACATGCCTAAATGCATTGAGTTGCTGCCATGTGATTGGCTGATTAGAAATACAATACAATATAATACAATATTTTTGACTGTTGCCAAAAATGTACCTGTACAACATGAGATTGGTTTTGTCATGACATATGTGAATTTATAGTTACCATGGTTTATCTACAATTAACATGTTTTTTTAGTTTGTTTTATGTGTGGTAAAAGCATTTTTACAGACACCTGCTCAACAGCCTTAACTGGTTTTATGAAATTTAATGCCAAGATATGTAACCCAAGCCAGTAGTATTTAGTAGTTAGTTTGCTTGATTAAACAGAAATATGTATAATGAAAGCACAATGTTAATACAGTAATATTGTGAAGGGAAAAAAACATACATGATTTTGCATTCTGTCCTGATCCCTCACTGGAACATGATGTCTTGTATTTGGTCCAAACTGTTCTCTTTTTTTGGTTGACAAAATACACAAAAATTAATTTGGAAGTGGACAAAACTAAACCTTTTAAGTGATCTGGGACTTCTTGTTTGGTACGCACCTATGTTGGATTGCCAGAATTCATAGTTACTGAAATGAAGCGCACTAACTGAGCAATCACACCAGAGTTCACTTTAATGAAATCAAACCTGCCAAGTGTGAACACACCCTAAGATTTGCCAAGCTTCAGAATGTCTCAGAAATCAAACCGTTTTCACTGCCAAGATGTTCATTACATGTCCAAAAGCATCTGTTTGCTGACACATGGCTTTCCACGTGAAATTGTTGGCATCAACCAGTTCCATTGGCATGAGCATGTTTTTTATATAGTATAATTAGCTATTTGTTGGGTATAGCTTTTGCTATTAAGCATGATTTTAATTTGAGCTGCCATATTGTATGGTATGATACAGATTTCCAAATTTCTATGACTTGCCAAAGAAAAAAAAGAACAAGATTTATCAAATTTGCTGACATTCATTTAACCATGATTTTATTATAGTAAAAGTGTTGCCGTGTTTTGGCACACTGATTACTATTTGGAGAGAACATGAATGCCATTGGCTCATGCAGTTTTTTGTTTGGACTTAAGTTTGAACAAGATTTTAACGACTAATAAGAATCTAGTTCTAGATAAAAACTGCTATTTTCTGTCAATAATAAGGCAGTGCGGTGCGCCTCCCGTTTCTGAAAAGCATGATCTTGTAACTTCATTTTTACTCTGTTATTCACGCAAATGTATTGTGAGACATTTGTTTTAAGAGAATTTCGCAACACAGGCTAATTTTTGAGAATCGAGAAATATGTGCTTGCGGCTACATATGGTTGCATTTTGTGAGTTAAATGAATGCTACGGGACAGTACCAAGCTGATATATTATGCACAATGACAATCCGACCGGTTTCTCTAATGGGCGCGTGTGAGAAGTACGTTAAAATTGGCAGAAATTTATACAGCGCCCTCTAAAACTGCAAGAACAGGTAGTCCAGGGTACATATTTCTCAGTTCTCAAAAATGTAGCCCTGGGCACATATCGCCTATATGAGCCTGTGTTGGAATTTTGAAAGCTTTTCCAGAGCCAGAAACAGCAGATTAAATATGACAAATTCTTTCATTGTCAGTATTTTATTCAATATACATTGATCCCAATATACTATTTAATTTCACAATGATGCAAAAAGCATGCTTGTTTTTAATATTTATTTATTTATAATTTAATAATTATTTTATTATTTACATATTTTTGGCTTCTAAATGCCCTTCTGTTCGGCTTTCAGTGTTTTCATTTTAAAGCTCTATATTTGTACTGCATGTAAACAAATAAGGGTTTGTACCTGCGTCAAGATTTGGTCAGTTACTGTACAGTTACTGCAGTTATACTTGCGATACTCAAAAGTATGTATGGGACAAGTTATATACTACTGAATACATTGTTCTGCCCATTTATGCTTCTAAATCATGGAAAGCTGCTAAATTATATAGAGAAGAACTTAGCAAGCAGAAAAATGTGCAATATTTTGACAAACTGAAATAATAAGAACAAACATGAATATTTTTTTTAAGTTCTTGCCCTTGAAATCAGTTTGGTCGACACTTTTTGTTCCTTAGCCTGTTTCTTCTCAATTCAGCTTGATTTATTAATTCTGCTGGCCGTCTACAGCATTGAATATTTCGTTTTTTTTTACTCTAAGGGCTCTATTTTAATGATCTAGGCCAAAGTCTAAAGCGCATGGTGCAAAAGTGTTTAGGGCGTGTCCAAATCCACTTTTGCTATTTAAGGATGGAAAAATACAGTTTGCGCCCTGGCGTATGGTCTAACAGGGTTGTGCTTATTCTCTTAATATGTTGGTGTGTTTTGAGCATAATGTGCGTTAAACCAATCAGAATCTCATCTCCCATTCCCTTTAAGAGTCAGTTGTGTCGCGCCATTGCGCAATCGATATTTACATCGCGGACTTTGTAAGTGGAAAAACTGAATGCAACAGTTAAACAGAGCATCTGCTGCGAGGATAAAGAATGATTCTCCTCCATTCGGCCTCTTTACTTTCTCTTTATTTTACTTTTAATCTTTACTTTACTCCTTTACTTTCGTGGATAAGGAAATGGTGTTGTAAGCACTCCACTGAAGACATCCATTAACCTACATATTTAATTTTGTGCAAATATTTGTTTCAAATCTATTTCTAAATTCAGTTCTAATTTCCAGCAAAGGAATAAATGAACAATAATAATGAAGTGCGGTCAAAAACTGAGTTATATCCAAACACGCGTCCTGTTCTTATGCCCCATATGGTGATGCAGACGTCTGCAAAACCCGACAGGTGGACAAATCTAAAACTTGTTTTTATTAAAACAAATATAAATATGCATATAATAAATAATACTGATAATAATAATAATAACATTATACAAATGCAAATTGTCATGAATAAACTGAAAAAAGCCCCCCGAGGTGAAGAAGGCATGGAGGCAGTGGTTTTTATATTTATGTAGAAAATGATCATTTTTGTAACATTTTAATCCTTGAATTTGTTTTCATATGTAAAGATATTTGTGTATTGCTGTGCATCCTGTGTGTATTTAGCAATATTTAAGCGTTTGGACCTGCATAGGCGCATAACTAACGCGCTCTGTGCTGGACTTTAGACCTGCTTTAGACCTGCTTTTTTTTAGTTGGTGAATGGCACAGTCTATTTCAGTTCATCAAAATAGCAACACGCCAACAATGCACCTTAACACACCTCCTTTGTAGACCGGCACACCCATGAATCCACAAAGTGGCACAAATGGATTTGCTTTTTAAACAACATGGCGCAAAACGTGAAAATTTGAGTTGCGCTGGTCTGAAAATAGCAACAAATCGCCTTATTGCGCCGGGCCCTAAATGTCCATTTAAAAATTTTCAGCAGTAATAATCACCATAATATGTGCGTTTCAGTCGGTTCAGTGGCATTGTTTACATTCTTCTCTCCAACTGTTTATTTCTCCCAGTCAATTTCATGAGAAACGTCTGAGAAGAACACTTAAAACAAATAAAGTAATTCCATTACCTGAGCTACGAAAGAACAACTTCTTACTGAGCAGTAACATTTTAATCCAAAACAGGCTACGGGGAGTTTTTTGTTATATATATTGGTTGTGTGAATGTAGATCAAAGCAGCAGTGGAACAGAGGCCAGTGATGGAGTCAATGCTCCGGCTTCACATTCTCTCAGACTAAAACCTGCACCACAAAAAATAACATTGTATATTGAACTTTGTGAACTCCTTTGTTTTGCAGGGAACAGATTGATTGGTTTGCAGAAGTGGCCATGTGAGTGCGCACATCAAGCTTGTGCTCCATTTGACGGCCTCATTTATGCTTTGTTTCTTTTGCTTTGTTGCAGCTGCCCACAGAGAGAGCAATATAACAACATGAAAACAAAAAAACAAACTCTTCTTTTTTGTCTTTGGTTTTGAATATGATGTGGATCAAACAAGGGATTCCCGCACCAACACATTGACTGTTTGTAACTAAACACTTGAGCTCAGGTATTTGGCTGGGACATGGGCTGATGTTCTCAGCTGTGTTTGTATATCTTGTTTTAGGATTGTTGGCTGGTTCTGTTACACGTCCCGTTCACTCAGCGACGTGATCCAATCCAGATCTTGAACCCTGTGGTAGGCATCAACTCGACTTCAGTGTAAACATGTCTAACAGGACGTTTCTCTGAGGTAACTCAAACTTCTGAAGTTTACTTTAAATACAGCTGAAGACAAAAATCTTTTTCAAATATTTCTTAAGTGGTAGAGCAAGGACGTTTTTCACAGTATTTCCTGACATATTTTTCTTTTCTATTTATTACTACTTTTAGTTTGGCTGGGGGGTGGGGAATGTAAAAAAAATGATTGGCTATAAAACAAACCACTGTTGTCCAGTAACTTGCCTAATTAACCTAACTTGCCCAGTTAACATAATAACCTAATTACGCCTATTTTGCACTTTAAGTTGAATACTATTATCCTGTAAAATATTATGTACTGTCATCATGGCAAAGACAAAAATAAATTATTCATTCATTCATTCATTTTCTTTTCGGCTTAGTCCCTTTATTAATCTGGGGTCGCCACAGGGAATGAACTTATCCAGCATATGTTTTACGCAGTGGATGCCCTTCCAGCTGCAACCCATCACTGGGAAACATTCATACACACTCATTCACACACATACACTACGGACAATTTAGCTTACCCAATTCACCTATAGCGCATGTCTTTGGACTTGTGGGGGAAACCGGAGCACCCGGAGGAAACCCACGCGAACACGGGGAGAACATGCAAACTCCACACAGAAATGCCAACTGACCCAGCCGAGGCTCGAACCAGCGACTTTCTTGCTGTGAGGCGATTGTGCTACCCACTGCGCCACCGCGTCACCCAAAAAGAAATTAGTTATCAGAAATTATTTAAAACTATTGTTTTAAAAAAGTGTTTCATATATATATGAGCAATATGACACAAGTAGCAGTGCGATATGGCTGTATATCAGCAATGGTGGGAGGCATGCGTTGGCTTGAGGCTGCAGACTGAGTGCCTTAGTGCCCCACCAGTGACGATATACAACCATATCGCACTGCTACTACTGTGATATTGCGTTTATACAACAGTTCGACGGCATAATCGTGTGTATAAAAAAAATTAATTAAACACAGAGTCTTAAAAACACTTTTGTACGAGGAACTACTTTCTTATGACATTTATTCACATCTGCAGCTGACGTCAGAACAGCAGAAACTGTGGCTAATTCACAAATGTCACTTTAGAGCTAGTATTTGAATGATTCTCTAGTGTAATATCTAAAGTGATGACAAAACAGGAAAGTTTTGCTCACATTTTAAGATTATAAGGCTGAACGCCATGAAATGCCATCAGTCTAACGTAACAGAGATTTTCCAGTATTTCTCTGTTGGAATCGAGATATCACAATAATTAACTACTAGATTACTATGGTATAAATACAGCACTACAACATATAAAAGAGAGAGATCGACTTCACTTCGAATGTCACTTACCTGTTCTATAATGATTTGTTCAGCTGTAGTTTGAAACTTACGATGAGTTTTTCTCCCTCCCTTCTTTGCGGTCTTCAATGATTTACTGTCTGTTTATGTTGTGGCCTCTTCTACCTTCAAGGAATGATCATATTTATGAGATAAGCACATATAAATGTCACCACAATGTTATAATCGCCATTGGAAAACTTTCATAGATTTTGTTATTTTATTCTACCATTGGCAGTTGGAAATGTTGCCTGTGATGTTTATTAATAAAAGTTTAGACAAACTAAAAATAAGGGAAAACAATATCATTGTTGTAATCTCACTAGGAAACCTTGTGGCCAATCAAATGCAGCCTGGGGCATACAAAGTAATGATCCCCTGAACAATGCAACAGTCTGTGTTTTGTTCTGGCATGATTTTCACAGGGATTTTACACTCAAATACTTTGATTTTAATACAATTAAGACAATACTCTGCTTAAGAATCTATCATGTAAACAGATTTTTTTTGGATTACCTTAATCAGACTAAAAGTCATAATCATAGTAAATAGTCAAATTTAGATGTGGATTTTTCCTATTTTAGTCGCATTATTGAAGTGCAGTACAGACATGTAAACAGCTTAATCAATCTATTAATGCAGGGCTCGAAATTTACGACCATTTTGGTCGTATATGCGCCCGAAATTTAATCTATGCGACCTAATAATATATTTGGGAGCATTTGTGCGACTGCATATAATGGTTGTAGTGCGACCTGTTTAGATTTTTTTCTAAAAATGTGCTAAATTGGTATTCCCTGCCGCTATATTGGATCATAATAGCTGTCAATCACTGAAAGCTTTCCGCTGTCAGATGACAGGGAGCTTGTATGACCGCAAGAAATGCAAACGGCTGAAGTTTGAGGAAGACGCAATGAAAAGTACACAGGTTTGCAAACACACCTAAAGTTACAAATAATAGCACCGATGAGAGCAATCATGTGGCGAATGTTGATCCGCCAGCCGAGATCAATCGAGTGTTTTCGGAGAGAGTGCTGAAAGACTCTGAGTGGATCAGCTGTTTAATGGCCCGAATCTTGATGCATTGCATTCACTGTGTGTTCAACGCAAACGGCCGCTAAGTGTAAAATCTAACACTGTGTACATCATCGCCAAAGAAGCTTGACTTTACTAAGTTTTAACTGATACTGCGGCTCATGACAAAGAACGGTACTGCGCAGGTGGTCTACGCAAGAATCCTGCTCTGCCCCGCTCATATATTGGGTCGGCTCGGCTGACTCGCCTGCTTTTTTCCAGAAACTTAGAAAAATGTAAATCGGCACATGACAAGACTGCGCATTTAAAATGACACAGACCGAAACTTTAAAAAAAAAAAAAAGAGTGGTAGAAGTGAGACTTTTCGTCCTTTCTTTTGTTGGTTCTACTCTTGAGATGCAGATTATTTTACTTTGCAGCTTTCAGCATTGAATTGAATGATTTATTATAATCTTATGTTTATGTTTTGTAGCAGAAATATTATTTGTTAAATTGACATGCATGTAAGAACAATAGTACAAAATGTATATTTCTTACGGCAATGCTTCATTTTTGTTTGATGCAAACCGTAGATTTATTTTTCATAATGTAACAGTAGGACTTTTTATAGCAGATAACTCACATTCAAGCACATTCAGGACAGCATGATAATGAGAAATTTAATTATTGTTAGTATTATTGTCATCATCGTCATTATTAATATTTTATTATTATTAGTCATGGTGTCACGGTGGCGCAGTGGGTAGCACGATTGCCTCACAGCAAGAAGGTCGCTGGTTCGAGCCCCAGCTGGGTCAGTTGGCATTTCTGTGTGGAGTTTGCATGTTCTCCCCGTGTTCGCGTGGGTTTCCTCCGGGTGCTCCGGTTTCCCCCACCAGTCCAAAGACATGTGCTATAAGTGAATTGAATAAGCTAAATTGGCCGTAGTGTATATGTGTGAATGAGAGTGTATGGGTGTTTCCCAGTGATGGGTTGCGGCTGGAAGGGCATCCGCTGTGTAAAAACATATGCTGGATAAGTTGGCGGTTCATTCTGCTGTGGCGACCCCAGATTAATAAAGGGACTAAGCCAAAAAAAAAAATGAATGAATGAATGAATTATTAGTCATTAATTTTGGAACTATAGCGCAAATATCAATAAGTCATCACAGCATTAGTTAGATTTAGTTAGTTGTTTCTAGTTTTGGTTAGTCCTGATTGATGTTGTTTTCAAATATAATTAATCAGTTAATATACAATTTGCAGTGGTGCTCATTCTATTTTGGTGGGTGCTCCTAAATGTTTTCTGGTGCTCCTAAATTTTTTAAGTTGTGAGCACCGGTGCTACCAAGTAAAAAAGTTAATTTCGAGCCCTGTAATGTCCTGTAGAACTTTTGGCCGCATTTTGTGACAGTTGGGAAAAGGTAAAATTTGTGATTTTTATTTTTTTTTTACTGTTGATCATCATATACAGTGCAAAAAAAGCTTAGTTTCTGGCTTTTATATGGAGTATAGTGTGTGTGCATGTGCGTGCATGCGTGCGACCTTTGCACACTTACCCTAATATGTTTTAGAAAATAAAAAAATAGCACCTCAGCTCTCAGAACATAGTAAACATAGTATTGTATTTGTATATGCATTTATGCGCACACACTATAATGTGCTGTTTTACTCCACAGAACTCCATATAAAAGCAAGACACTTTCTTGCACAGGCCAGTCTAAAGGGTTAATGCTGCCAACTGATGATCAACAATAAAAATGACCAATTTTACCTTTTCCCAACAGGGAAAACCACCAACAATCAAGAATGCATGATTTTATGCGGTCATGGCTTTGCAATCAAAAAATGTGGTTGTAATGGAAGTCAATGGGGTAAAAACAGCCACCAACATAACGAAAGGGTAGTAAATTTGAACAGTACACAAGGGTTAAATAGCTTTTCCAAGAAAATATTCCTGATGGATCCCTGTGAAGAGCTTTCCTTAGTGTCACCCTGCTAAAGATGAAACCCTAGTGTCATCCAGTGGAGTTTGTCCGTGTCAAACCTTCCCAGGAGTCCTCATTCCTGCATGTCTCTGGGGGTTTTTCCGCGGCTCTCCACAGATTGTAATGCAATCAATAGTAATGCCTTGAGTGAAAAATGAGCTCTGGCTCTCCGGGGGGCTATAGATCTCTCAGGATGGGTCGTGTTCAAACGCAGAGAGAGAGATCTATTGGCTAATAACAGCCGAGACTCTCGTCAAAGTCATTATTACGATTGCTGTTATGCAAGATGGTGATTCATCTGATGGCTGGAAGGTAAACAGAGGTAGAGTGTGTAAATCATCTCTTTCTGGTGTCGTTATTGTGTACTTTAGAGTCCAGCGTGCGCCAGAGAGCCGTGATTTAATGATCTTTCACATACACGACAGACTCTAGCATCACTGAGTCTTTGTTCGTTTCACCTGAATGCTTTCTTATGCTGATCCTGATGTGAAGAAGAACATTGCAGGATTTATTTTAATAGAATAACAATACATCTAATGTAACTGCAATCTCATATAGTAAATATATTTGGTCACACTTTACAATAAGGTTTCATTAGTTTATGTATTTACTAACATTAACTAACAGTGAACAATACTTGTACAGCCTTTATAATCATAGTTCAACATCTACTAATGCCTTATTAACATCCAATTCATGCTTGTTGATGCACTGAGTTAACATGAACTAACAATGATTGTCTTTAATTTCATTAACGTTACTAACATGAACAACCAATAAACTACATTTATTACAGTATTTATTCATGTTAGTAACGTTAATGAAATTAAAGACAATCATTGTTAGTTCATGTTAACTCAGTGCATCAACAAGCATGAATTGGATGTTAATAAGGCATTAGTAGATGTTGAACTATGATTATAAAGGCTGTACAAGTATTGTTCACTGTTAGTTAATGTTAGTAAATACATAAACTAATGAAACCTTTATCTTACTAAATTTATATTATTAAATGTATTTATATTTTATGTATATATGTGTCAATGATGATTTGTGTACTTTCATATTTGTGATTCTGGACCACAAAACCAGTCATGAGGGTCAATTATTAAAAAAACAACAAGATTTATAGAGTACATCATTGGAAAGCTGAATAAATAAGCTTCAAATGATGTATGGTTTACAATATTATATAGGATAGGACAATATTTGGGAGAGATATGACATATCTGAAATCTGTAAACTAATCTGTTAATCTCACTTGTTAACTATGTTTACTAACAATAATAGAAAATAGTCTATGAATCTTAATTTCAAAGTTTAATGCACCCAAGCAAACATATCAACAATGAAAATTACCACTTGAATTATTAACATTAATAAATACAAAATGTATTTTGTTGGTTTATTGCCTATTTTTGGTTGATATTAATTCATTAACATCATCATAAAGTATTGAGAAAAAAATATATATTTGAAATAATTAATGATATAATATATAATAAAAAACTTTTATATTTTTTAGCAATTTCTTTTTACCAGTGAAGATCTTTTTCAATACATTTCTAAACATAATAGTTTGAATAGCTAATTTCTAATAACTTATTCCTTTTATCTTTGCCATGATGACAGTCCATAATATTTGACTAGATATTTTTCAAGATACTAGAATTCAGCTTAAATAGGTTAATTAGGTAAATTATAAGTTATGGTAATCAGGCAAGTCATTGTACAGTGGTCCCTCGCTATAATGCGGTTTACCTTTCGCGGATTATTTTTTGTGCAATTTGACTTTTTTTTTTTTTTACAGTGCATTTGTGTTCTTGCGTCCTAGATCATTGTCAATTCATCTCCTCCGTGTCTCCTGTACAGTACAGAATGCGTTCAGCTTGCCAAATGAACATAAATCTTCGATCGCTGGCAGTGTGAGTTTCGACAAGGATGCAAAAAGGGTTGTAACTGTCCACAGCAAGACCATCGTAAAGGGGGTCACACACCATACATTTTAGAATTGTGAACAGGTTTATATCAGGGTACGCACACCGGCGACACAAGTCAGAGGCTGTCTGCGGTGCCCAGCTACGACTCAGGACACTGTTCATATTTCTGCCGTGAGACAGAGCGCCATCTGAGTAATTTCATTTTAAATAACATGCGAATGTGTGTGTCCGGTGTGTGTTACTTCCAACTGTCATGTGCGCGGCGCATCCGGTGTGCGACCCCCTTAAGGATGGAGTCTGCTTTAGCTTTGTGGATCAGTGACTGCAGGATAAAGAACATTATGCTGGATGCCAACATTATCCGCACAAAAAGCTAAAAAGCTTCATGAATCTTTTTGATGCGATGTTTGCACCTGACAACAGGTTTTGATCTTTGGTTTCATTCTATCATTCATTCATTCATTCATTTTCTTTTCGGCTTAGTCCCTTCATTAATCTGGGGTCGCCACATATCCAGCATATGTTTTACACAGCGGATGCCCTTCCAGCTGCAACCCATTACTGGGAAACATCCACACACACTCATTCACACACATACACTACGGACAATTTAGCTTACCCAATTCACCTGTACCGCATGTCTTTGGACTTGTGGGGGAAACAGGAGCACCCGATGAAACCCAAGCGAACACGGGGAGAAAATGCAAACTCCACACAGAAAGGCCAACTGACCCAGCCGAGGCTTGAACCAGTGACCTTCCTGCTGTGAGGCGATCGTGCTACCCACTGCGCCACCGTGCAGCCCTAATTCTATAATACTGGAATTATTTTTCTACGAAAGTTTGAACTTTGAGAGTGTTTAAACAAGAGAGAAAAGTGTGAAAATGTTAATGTCTGTCTGAGAAAAGTGTATAAAGTGTGTAGTGAGGGGTTTTACCGGCTTAAAACATCTATAATAATTATAAAAAATAAAGCTGACTACTTCGCAGATTTCGCCTATTGCGGGTTATTTTTAGAATGTAACTCCCGCGATTAACGAGGGACCTTTGTATAACGATGGTTTGTTCTGTAGACAATCGAAAAAATAATTGCTTAAGGGGGGCTAATAATATTGACCTTAAAATGGTTTTTAAAAAAATTAACAACTACTTTTATTCTAGCCGAAATAAAACAAAAGACTTTCTCCAGAAGAAAAAATATTATAGGAAATACTGTGAAAAAAGTCCTTATTCCATTAAATATCACATTGTAAAAGAATAAATATTGCACAGGAGGGCTAATAATTTGGCCCTCATCTGTATATACTGCCACAAAAAATGCAGTTGTTCATCAGTTTTAGGAAAACCTCAAATTAATTCATTCTTGAACAGGCATGAGAAACTACAAACAGCCGAAGATGTATGTAATTAACCAGGTTTATTTCAGAGCACTGGGTCTTAACAGAGTTAAACAAAACTGATATCTTCTTGAAAACTATCAGCAACTCTTAACTGGTATTAATGGAGAACTATAATTATAAATACACAATAACAGCACTGAAATGTATAAACAAATCTTTCTTTTTCGTGTCCAGTTGAATCTCTGGCCACAAGGAGTGAAATCCAATGGAAGTGCTTCACAGGGTCCGACAGTAGATTAGCACAATGGAATGAGCCGGAAACAAACAAAAACACACACACAAAAGGCAATGTAAGACAGAACTTCAGCAACAAGGCAGAATCAAATCTGAACAGTCTCCAAAACACACACAGACTGCTTTATTTCCAGGAATGCTCCAGAAGCTTTAATTTCAGTATTCAATACACTCTCAGAGGCCACATACACACTGCAGGAGAATACACACACACACATCACCAAAGAAAACATCCGGTGTAAAATTCAACAAAAGAATTTCACACGAAAGTTGCTGGAAAACTGTTAAAAAATGATCACAAGGAAATGCCGAGTAACAAACCGAACATACAGTTCTAAAGCAGAGACTGACATTTGTATTGTATTTTTAAAAACACACTCCGATAATCTGTTTTATTTACACCTTAAGAAAATATGTATTTTTTTTACAATGTTCTACAAAGGGCAAGTGCAACTTTTTTCTTTAAAAAATAGCTAATGTCAAGGGGCCTCGAGATTATTATATTACAATTTTAATAGATAATAGCTGGTCTTAAAATTGATCCAATCCTGAAATATTTAGGGCTTTTTTTTTAAATGAATATACTATTTTTTGTAGGTATGGTAAGAAAAAAATGTTTTATTGGTAAAATATTTCTAAAAGATTTGCATCCTTACTCCTGGAATGTTTGATAATCATTAAAATAAAAAAGATTATTAAATGTTTTTTGATGACTTTTGCAGATTGAAATTAACATATTTTGTGAAATATATATATATATATATATAGTTTGACTAAATAAAACTTAATATTTTTTCCCCTAATCCTAAAACATTACCTTTATCATCTCTATTAATTATCTTTAATCTGGGAAAAGTCATGTAAATTAGTATAAAATGAAAAAATTATAATAAAAAAAAATATATATAAATTTATTTATGTATGTATATAATAATATAAATGAATAAAAACTGAAATCAATTAGATAATTTTTTTTCTAATGAATATACTGAAATGTGTGTAGCTCAAACATTTTTTAATAGGGTAATTGTGAGTAAAATATAGGTCTAAAATCCTGTCTGTGATCCTGGAAAATGCATGTAAATTAATAATAATAATAAAAAATAAACCAACATACAGGCCCTTTTATAAAATAGAATGCTTTAAATATGCCAAACTCTAAGTTAGTGGGCATTTTTTCATTACAATTTGGGTCAAAGAAGTTGGGTTAAACTGTTTGCATTCATATTAGTGATGGGAAGTTCGGATCATTTTACTGACTCAGACCTTTGAATCCATCGAATCTTTTTTCGAGTCATTTCGTTCAATTTGCCAAAATATTATTAAAATGTTACGAGTTGCTTCCAAACACATCTACAAGCCCAAAGGTTGATGACACTACAAACAAGTCATAACTAGAATGCTATAAGAAAGAGACGATAATCATTCATTGTTTAGTTGATCTTTTGTCTGTAATGGTATTTTTGTCTCTTTGCTCAGCTCACCTCTTTGTGTCTTCAAATTTGAGTGGTTCGTTCTCGTGACACTGACAGTCACACATAGGGCCTTATCATACACCCGGCGCAATAAGGCGCAAGATGTGTATGGCATGATTTGTTGCTATTTTCAGACCAGCGCAACTCTAATTTTCACGTTTTGCGGCATGTTGTTTAAATAGCAAATCCATTTGCACCACTTTGTGGACTCATGGGTGTGCCGGTCTAAAAAGGAGGTGTGTTAAGGCGCATTGGTGGCGCGTTGCTATTTTGGGAAACTAAAATAGACTGTGCCATTGATCAACTAAAAGCAGGTCTAAAGTCCAGCACAGAGTGCGTTAGTTATGCGCCTATGCAGGTCCAAACGCGTACACATTGCTTAATACATACAGGAGACGTCTGCATCACCATATGGGGCATAAGAATAGGACGCGTGTTTGGATATAACTCAGTTTTTGACCGCACTTCATTATTATTGTTCATTTATTCCTTTGCTGGAAATTAGAACTGAATTTAAAAATAGATTTGAAACCAATCTTTGCGCTTAACAAACAAAATTAAATATGTAGGTTAGTGGATGGGGTTTCCACTTTTCCTTACTCCACGAAAGTAAAGGAGTAGAGTAAAAGTAAAATAAAGAGAAAGTAAAGAGGCCGAATGGAGGAGAATCATTCTTTATCCTCGTGCTGCAGATGCTCTGTTTAACTGTTTTCTTGCTGGTGAAGCATTCAGTTTTTCGGCATTCGGCATGTAAATATCGATTGCGCCATGGCGCGACACAACTGACTCTTAAAGGGAATGGGAGATGAGACTCTGATTGGTTTAACGCACGTTATGATCAAAACACACCCAGAACTCATTAAGAGAATAAGCACAACCCTGTTAGACCATGCGCCGGGGCGCAGAGTGTATTTTTCCATCCTTAAAATAGGAAAAGTGGATTCGGACAGGCCCTTAATGCTTTTGCGCCATGCGCTTTAGACTTTGTGTCTAGATCGTTAAAATAGAGCCCATAATCTTAACCAATGCAAACAGTCGGAGTCGGAAGGACGCATGATTAGTTCACCCTTGGAGTCTTTATGTTTTTGAGTCGTGTCATGTGACAGCATGTAAAGAGTGATGACTCAAACCGAGGACTTGAGACATGAACGGATCAAATCTTTTTCTGGCTCTAAATGCTTATGATTGGCTTCTGCCTTTCACGTGATGAATGAACGACTGAAACCTGAGATAAACGGATCAAATCCTTTTCCGGCTCTAAATGCATATGATTGGCTTCTGTCTTTCACGTGATGAATGACTCAAAAGTCTTGAAAAATGAACGAAACCACCTGCAAATGTGCGCATGCACGGATGAACGAATCACTCCCTGAGAGGACTCATTGTTCCCGAGTCACATTGAAGATTCGTTCAAAATGAACGAATTGTTCAAGAACGACCCATCACTAATTCATTTTTTTTTTTCAGGAAATGTAATTTATAAGTCACTTTAATCATTGTATGAAATGACTAAAATATCAATATTTAATCTTTGCAGTGTGTACGTGACCAAAGAGACACAAACATTCAGCCCAGACTCTCACCGGTTCACATGTACAGTAACTGCTGGTAATATCTAAAACCAATCTCTCTCTATCGCTCTCTTAAACAACATCTCAAATCCTCCACACATTTATACAAATAATTTAAAAAAGGGCAGATCCTTTTTTAGTTTAAGATCTGTACAAGCAAATAAAATAAGAGCTCTTTTAAAACATCCATTTCTCTTAACAAAATAATCTGATCCATTAAAAGTTCACATAGCAAAAAAGGTAACAGATCTCCATATATATATTTATATTTATACTGTACATACACTTTCTCACACACACACACACACACACACACTCACACACTATTTTGGCAGACAGAACGCAAAGTAGTTCTTTATTGTAAACAGCTCTCTGATTTCCTCCGACACATTCAAATCCTTACATTCATGGCTCCAGTGTGGATTTCCTCTTTAATACTCCGGGTTTGTGCTTGTAGGAAGGCCTGGAGTGGAGTCCGGACACAGGGATCGGGACTCGTTTTCAGGACAGGATTGATGGGTTTCTTTAGTTCTCCTCATCTGTGATGTCCTCCTCTCCGACTGCTTTTTCCGGGATGGCCTCCAGACTGCGGCGGCCCCTGGATTCGGAGCCCGACGAGGGTCCCGCTCCGCCCTTGGCCAGATTACAGGTAAGAGCAGCGTAGTGGATCTGTTTCAGGTTTTCCAGAACTTCTGCTCGAGCGTGTTTCAGCAGATCCGCCTGGCCCTGAAAACACACACACACACACAGGTTTGTTTTTGTGAATTGTGGGGACATCCTATAGGCTTCCATTGTTTTTATACTGCACAAACTGTATTTTCTATTCTCAGACACTGATAAATGGAAGCATTTATGAAGAAATTGAACTATTTGTACAGTATCGATGCTCTACTGTATTTCTCAATGTTTGAGAAACAAAAAAAAATGATGAAAGTAAAAAATAACAAATAAATAAACTAATGGCAATGTCAAATTAAAATAAAATTAAATTAAATAAATGTGATCAGAAGTGGTCACACAAGACGAGTTGAGATGTATTCAAGTAAATATATCTATACAGCAGAAAGCATACAGTCATACAGTCTGCAGGAGATGTTGAGAGGAAACTGATGGACAGCAGTCATTTCCAACACAATGGCTTTGTTTAGAATAACAGGCTTGTGTTAATCGCACACACATCCACCATTTAATTATCACTGACAAACCAAATCGCCACTTTAATCGTCATTAATGCTGTGATGGTGTCATTGATTGTCCAGCTGGAGCGTTTCCTTTTTAAATCAGCTCTCGTGTCCAACGATGTTAAATTAAGATGATAAATACAATATTATGAGGGGTTTATTTAGAATTCTTTTTTTTTGGAACTGTGATTGGTGCTCATTCTTACATATATTTGCATACTAAATAGTAGTTCGCGATTCGATCCATATACAGTTGAAGTCAAAATTATTAGCCCTCCTGTGAATTTTTTTCTTTTTCTTTTTCAATTATTTCCCGAATGATGGATAACAGAACAAGGAATTTTTCACAGTATTTCCTATAATATTTTTTCTTCTGGAGAAAGTCTTATTTGTTTTATTTCAGCTACAATAAAAGCAGTTTTACATTTTTTTTAAACCATTTTAATATTATTAGCCCCCTTAAGCCATATTTTCTGTTATACAATGATTTGTCTAATTAACCTAGTTAATCCTTTAAAATGTCACTTTAAGCTGAATACTAGTAGCTTGATAAATATCTAGTCAAATATTATGTACTGTCATCATGGCAAAGATAAAAGAAATCAGTTATTAGAAATGAGTTTGTGGAGAGGTGAGCATGATCGAACACCCAATGAGGGGGGAGAGCATGCTCGGAGCCCGGCGGCTAGTCAGCGGATCAATCAGAGATAACGAATAACACCTGTTTTTGTAGTGATTGGGCCGGAGAGACACCCTTCTTAAGGAGAGAAGGAGCAGTCGGGAGAAGAGAGAGCCAGCACACACAACTACACGTGTTGTGCGCTTTAAAGAAAAATAAAGAGCTTTACTTACCTGAATCGCCGACCCTGTCTTCTTCTTCCCCCAACAACAACGAACAATATTACAGAGTTATTAAAACTATTATGTTTAGAAATGTGTTTAAAAACAATATTCTTTCCGTTAAACAGAAATTGGGGAAAAAATATACACGGAGGGCTAAAAATTCTGACTTTAACTGTATATCACAATTCAATGGGTATCTCGATGCTGAACTCGTGATTATCTCAAAATTGTAAAAAAAAAAAAAAAAAAAGAGTATAATATTAGTGTTCTTATTATTTCTCAAACATATGGCAAAAAACAATAATAATATTAAAATATGTAGCCATACTGGTGTTCAAAGTGAAAAATGTTGTAAAGACTTCTATTTCTGTCATTATTCGGTTATGGGTTTGTGCGCATCTTTTGTGTTTGTATTATGCCACTTATTGCGTGTGTGTTGTCACGTGGTCATGTTTTCCTTACCCCCATGTGCGTTTGTTGTGGCGCGTCAGTGTTGTTGTGGTCACGTGTTATGCTCATTATTGCCTTATGCCGATCAGCTGTTTTGATCAGCTCGCTCCAGTTGTTGTTTGTTTCCGCACCTATTTCAGGGCGGCGTTTTCCTTGTTTCATAGTCAGTTCGTTGTCGTTTGTTGATGTTACTTTATGTGTCTCTGTCAGGATTCTTTGTGGCATTGTGCGTCAAACTCTCCCTAGTGCTGTTCTCTCTGGTCTCGGCCATCCTTTTCACAGCACCCATTTCTGCAACGGCATTTTGCCGTTTGTTTTCTCTGTTTGTTTGTATTCATATTATTTTGTGCATCTATTCTTCTGCGACCCAGGTCGCTAATAAATCGGCACTTCCAATTGGATTCATCCTTGTTGACATTTATTTTATTCAGCGTGACAATTTCTCTGTTGTTTTTATTTTGATTCATAGTCATTCATAGTGCCATTCATAGTGTTTTTATGGGATTGTAGTTCTTTCTCTCCTCAAAGTTCTCAACTTGCACCTGCCATTTTATTAAATTTTCATGTACTAATTTGCTTCAAATGAAAGATTATGAAGTTGTGATTCTCCTCATAGCTGTCTTGTTTGATTCATGGCTTACAATGATTAAAACAAGTCTTGCATATGAGGAAAAAGAATGGAAATAACACGACTGGAACCAACTTTGCCAAAAAAAAGTGGGTGGCAAAAATGCACTTTATATCCATCTTTGTATAAAAAGACTTCATTATGCTGAACCAAATGTCTAAAACTTAAACGTCGCTCAACCTTTAACACTTTTCTTTGTCTGTCTTCTGTAAGCACTGAGGCATTTCTTTCATCAAATGCAAATGTAGTTAACGCAGCTGTACTGAATTCTATTACAGCCTATTTGCTTTTAATTCCGCAGGAGGTTGTGCAAGCTTGAATTGAACAGTTAATGTCCTCTAATCTGTCACATTGGTCCAAAAAAAAAGCCCTCCAAAACATTAATATTGTGAAAATGTGAATGTTAAAGTCTTTTATGCTAAATGTATGCAAATCATCATCTCAAACGGCAGAGTGATTTTTTTTTTTTTGGCAGGTGTTTAGAGCCTGTTTAAGCTCACCTTCAGAATAGTGATGTTCCAGGTGAAGCTCTCCACAGATTTGTGCAGTTTTCTTCCTTTCAGTCCCTCCTTCACTGCCATGTCGTGTAGATTCTCATGGAACTCCATCGCTGAAATGACAGAGTCACAATTTTGAATTAGCCAAAATAATGTCATAAAAATGAATGGTAACACTTTACTTTAAAGGGTGTTTATAAAGGGTGATTTATACTTTTGGGCCAAATTTGCATGGATGGTACCGCACATGTTTCTAAACGTTTCGAAACACTCAGGACACATGACTAAAGCGATTCAAAGGATTGGTAACTACACAAGCATTCCGAGACTTGGCGAATCAGTGTTTGATTGACAGGGTCGGAAATACAAACACAATCTCCCTTGTCCGAGTGGACCGTGCACGGGCATCATGCAACTGCAAGTGACCGGAGTTCGAATCCCAGCTTATACAACCTTTCAGAAATTGTGACTTAATGTCTTTTATTAATGTAGATTTTTAACCAAAACAACATATTTATTCACAAATAGTTCATTTCAGACTTATGTTAAAACAAAACACACAAGTACGGAGCAATAAACTAACAAGTTTTATATGACTATAATTGCTTCATCCTGGATTCGAACCCAATACATCTGCATGCCACTCCACTAAGGCCCCGTTTACACTAATACGTTTTAGTTTTAAAATGCATAAGTTTTGCTACGGTTACGCCATCCATCGACACTACGCCGGAGTTTTCGAGAGCCGAAAACGGAGCGTTTTGGAAACATTGAAGAGGCCGTTTTCATTGTAAAACACTGCTGCTCCGTGTTAGTGTGGATGGGGGAAAACGGAGGCGGGGCAGCAGACATTCGCCGATTGGGGCTTTTTTCTCAATATTAAGTAGCCTAAACAAAGTTCAGTCTTGCATCCTCTCCTTAGACTTCGCGAGTTTGATATGGAAAACAAACTCACGAGGACACCCGAGGAACAATGTACTTTATAACCTCATTCACATCACCCTGGCTACATTGTTTCACTTTCTTAACAATAAAATGAAAACATGATATAAGGAACTGCCTATTTTCATTTTGATAATAGCAACTTAACAGACACCAAAAATGTTGAGGCGTCGTGTAGCTACATAGGCTATTTATATGATCGTCATTTTCACTGTATGCATATTTATAACAAAACAGAACCTATAACATAACTGCCTCCTTTCATTTTCATTGAAAATATGAAACATACCCTCTCTTTTGCTGAATATCAGTTTTAATAATCAATAATGGCCATTATAAAGTCAAATGTGCAGAATCAGTGTACGTGGTTACATAAATTAATATATTAACTTATCTTTGCGCTCAAACAAAACACGTTACCTGAGAACAAGTAATAGATTCAAAAGACCAAAGTCGGGGAATATGTCATTAGATATAGACAACAAGATGAATTAAATATCACGTTTAACAAATATAGTGAGATTAGATCCAGCGGTAGTTCCTTGATGAACAGTCCGACGTGCACAGCTCTCATCGCTGCAGCGCATGCCAGAGTGTGTGTGGTCATGTGATTTTTGACCGTTTTCAGCGGTATAGTGTGGACGGAGAGTTGTTCAGAAACGCTGGGTGAAACGCCAGTGTGGACGTGGATCGTTTTCATTCTAAAACGCCATTTTAAAACTAAAACGTATTAGTGTAAACGGGGCCTAAATCACTTGATCTTGTCGCGTCAAAACAACGTGGGGTATAAATCATCAGTTCTCATAACTGTTGCTTTGTTGAAGTTGTTTAAGAGCAATACTTAAAAATGACCACTATGACCACTATTAATTTTTAATGACATTTAATGATATTTAATTCAATTTTTACCACTCTAGAGGATCAGAAAAATATATTTAAAATTCATGACACAATTATAATGACTTATGACAGATTTATGACAAGTTATGTTGTGGTCACAGAGAACTTTTCTTATGTTTGCTTTTGAAAACATTAGTTGGGTTTATGGAAGGGTTTAGGTCTTCTCATGAACGTGTACAAGAAGAACGTGTCTGAAACACAACTAAATGTACCCTAAATAACATATTTCAGATTTTCCAAAATTTAGGCAGCGCCCTCTAGTGGATTTGTCATCTGAAATGTGAAACAAAACATACCCAAAGCAACATATTTTATTTCACAAAAATGTGAGGCATGTATTTCCAATAAGCCTGGGCTGATTCATACACTTATGTATTTAAAGGACATATTGCATGATTCAGACAAACATATTTACTCTCTGTACTCTCTCTCATGAGGCAAGTTTTTCCTGCTGGTTCATATTAAATGTTGGTGGGAGATGTGAGAACAGGTCTATTGTGTCACACACACACACACACAACAAATCCAGATCCTCATGTTTGGTGCTGTTATTGTCCAGTTGTGGTAAATTGTGAGTGTCAGGTTTCTCCTTTAGCCGCATGGCACAAACGAGGATGATAAACGCTTGTGACATGATCAGAAAACAGGTGACTAATGCACGTTTAAACAGAAAGAAAAAGAGAGAGGGAGAAAGAGAATGAAGGGAGGAAGCTGAGATGAGGAGATGTGAGCGTGGGCACAGCAGACAGACATGAATCCTTTCAGACTGCATTAGCATCAAGCCAGAGAACACAGAGCAGATTTGTCACCCAAGAACCGCACCGTTCTGTTTCTGTCTTTCTTTCATTCTGCTGATCTAAAGGATGGACACTGGGGAGAGGAAACATCTTATTTTAGTCATAGTTTAGCTTGACGTGATGCATCTTTACTGTAAAAGACAGCTACAGGTATATGATGCATCGAGATATGAGTGAAAACGTTTCGATCTGACTGGCTGCTTTATGCCAAGTCTAGTGGAAAACAAATTACAATGCACTAAAGAAATTAAGATTTTGCTGCTTATTTGAACTACTTATTTAAAATGAGCTGAAACAACATAATTTTTCAGACTTTTTTGGGACAACTTAATTTTTTATGGTCAATCCACTTGAATTTATTAGGTTAACCTAATCGATTTGTGTTGGGACATTTTTTACAGTGGAGGCACTTGATGACTAGTCACTTTAACAATATTTTTTTGCCAACATTTATTTAAATCATTAAAATAATAAATATGACTATTAATTTATTATGACAAAAAATATATTTTAAAAATTCTATAACAAAAATAACTATTAAATTCAGCGTAATTTGGAAGTTGGTGAGACTTTTATTTAAGTATGTGGGGTAAGGGGTGGGGCTTCATTCCCTTATAGCAAACTAACTGTAAGAGGGGCGTGGTTAAGGATATTAATATACAGTTGCTATGGAAGCCTTCAGGTTAACATCAACAGAAGGAATGCCACTCCAAACACGGAAGCAAATGGTCAGACTTTGATTCAAGATTACCAAAATTAATATATATATTTTTTCCAGTGGATTAACTTACATGGATTATAGGTTCACTTTAAGAACACTTTAACAATATGAGCTAGCAAAATAAACATTTTGAATTCACCCTGACTTTATTGTTAATGTAATTGTAATTTTTCACTTCAGAGCTGTGTGTCTCTCCCTCATGCCTCTGTGCTGAGTCTCTGAGCCCTCTATACTACTGACAGCAGGCATATACAGTGCCTTTTTGCGGTCATATGAGCTTGTACTGTAGATTTATTTTTTGTCCCCATCGGGAGAAGTTGCAAGGTAAAACATTGATGCTCATATGGTTGTCAATTCCATGTGAGAGGAATTTACAAGCCGAGCAGCTCACAAGCTCCCAATCATTTTTAAATGTCAAAAAAGCTTGCGAGATGTTGGTTTAAATACTATAATTATATTAAATGTTCTATTTTCTAATAATTTAATTTTAATTAATTTAATTATAATTAATGGACAGGACAGTAGAGATTACAGACAGGAAAGTGAGGGAAGAGCAGAGAGGGCAAAGGACCTCGAACTAGGAATCGAACTCGGGTCGCCGTGAGCACCTCAGTGCTATATGTTGATGCACTAGGCTATTGGCGCTGACTATATTAAATATTCTTAATATCCACATGAACCTGAAGCTGCAACCATTTTTTTTGTTTTTTCGTATTGTGAAGCAGTTCGTAGAGTGGGCGTGGCTTGTTTTTTTTATACTGCGAGCTGATTGGATGTAGTAAAGTAGGCTCAACGTGCTCAACAGAAATGACTGTGATTGGCCGTGGAGCTCATTAGTTCACCGAACTCACCGCTGTTTACTGAGTGTAACCACAGATACAGGGACATGGGAGCGTTTTGAAGCCACGATTCATCAGCGGATCGTATGTTATCTTATAGACAAACCAGCTGATCGACGTGACTTTGAAACACTCCAGTGTCCCTGTATCTGTGGTTACACTCAGTAAACAGCGGTGAGTTCGGTGAACCGATGACCTTCACAGCCAATCACAGTCATTTCTGTTGAGCAGGTGAACACAATGGCAAATCATCGCTGTTTAAGAACGTGCTCAGTAGCGCTCAAATGTTATCGGGAAATGAACAATTTTAAAACTTCAGTATCGATTGGTAGCGAATTCCAGTATCGTGACAACCCTAGTCTACAGTAATCCGAATAAATTTGAAAATGGCATTGTCGTCTAAAAACACATTATGTCCACACTATCGTTTTCAAATTTGACCAAAAAACCCTGCTTTCGTTCATGTACTGCGCATGCGCACAGACGTAACTGTGCGTTCACACTGAAGGCGGCGAGAGCGTCAAAGTAGCCGGAAGTCATTCATTTTCAATGGGAGCCGGCGGCGAGCAGCGGCGTGGTACATCTTCGCCGGTGTGGGTGTCGAGGAGAGTTGAAATCAAGTCAACTTTATGGTAATGAGCTATGACACGGTTCGGCAGCAAGCAATCGGAATGTAGAAGTCCACCGCTTGAGAGGATTCCAGAGAACACAGTCCTGTGAACTTTGGTCCCGACCACAAATGTTCCCAAGGGTTCGATTATTGCGGTCGCTGGATTTCCATTTATTTGCGATGTTTTCTTACAGGGACATACATAAAAAGTTACTGGCGAGTTGATGTGCATTACTGTTATATATATATTTTTTTTTTAAAAGTGGGACACTCATGCTAACTATAATGACAGTACAAAACAGTATTGCTGCCTCAGAATATTTCAGACATATGGACATATTGGATAAGTGGAGCAAAGCCACACCACACGCAACAACTTGATCTTCCACAGTTAAATTAATCGGATAAAAGTCGCACAACGATTTGCTGATATGCTGCAACGGCCCCTTTAAATACAAGATCAATGTAGCGAATTTTGACGCTCTCTTTGACGCTCTGCTTTTACCTGCGTCATATCTGCCTATGGTTGATTTACTTTCCGACTTTTTGAAATGTTGCGGCAAAGTATTCCCAGTAAACATTCCTTGTCCTTTGAAGAGAGGCAATATGGAGCATGTACATTAATCTTGAATAAAGCTGTCAAAACGGCAGCATCCAAAGCATCTGCTTTACAATGTCGTCCGCCATGTTAGCTGAATTTGACACATGCTTCACATGACTAAAATGCGTCATTTTTGAAAGCCTCCATTACAGTGCACACTGCAACACGAAAACGGCATTTTCCAATGTCTCCAATTTGCAGTTTTATACATTTAGATACATTTCTGTTTCCTAAAAATGGCATCTTAGTGTGGATGGACGGCCGAAACGGAGAGAAAAAAGTGCATTTTTAAATGAAAACGTATTAGTGTGGACATGCCTAAACATCAGAATATTCACTTGCATCAACTTGCATATAGCAAATGCATCACGGTGATGAAATGAGCAGAAATGATCACAGATACTGTTTCTCCTCGACACCTGTAGGACTAATAATGGAAACGCCTGTGCCGACTCTGTGTGTATATTATCAGAGGTGTGTGAGAGTTAATCCGCCTGTTGTGCTCCGTCTAGCGCATCCCACGTTCACAAAGCTGACATCTCTCTGCATACATGAGACGAACGCTTAAACGCAGATCTCTGGCCAATGAGGCGACACATGAGAGCCTGCAGGAACAGCGTTTCATGCCATACAAATACAGCCATGATGATCTAGAGGGAGAAGAATGTGAGCATATATCTGGAAGACATTGTTAACATGTCTAACATAAACCAGCACACTGCTAATATATTTATTTTTTATGTTTAACATAACATTTAACATGTTCAAGCAGTTTTTTAGCATGGTTTAAAATGTTTTAGCATGCTTTATTAGCAGAAATTAGAACATCGCTAATATGTTTTAACATCGTTAACAAGTTTCTATCAAGTTTCTTTACAATGTTAGCATGTTGCTAACATGAATTAGCACATTGCTAGCATATTTTAGAAATGCAAACATGATTTAACGGCATATTTCTAGCATGCATCAATGCATTGCTAATGTTTTAACCTGTTGCTAACATGATTTAACACATTGCTAGCATATTTCATTAACATAAATTATAGCATTGCTAATGTTTAACATGTTGTTAAACATGATTTAACACATTTCTAGCACATTTAATTAGCATGAATTAACACATTGCTAATGTTTAACATGTTAACATGATTTAACACAGTTAACATATTTTATTAGCACAAATGATTGCATTGTTAATGTTTAATATGTTGCTAACATGAATTAACACATTGTTAGTATATTTCATTAGCATGATTTAACACATTGTTAGCATATTTCATTAACATGATTTAACACATAGCTAATGTTTTAACATGTTGCTAACATAATTTAACACATTGCTAGCATATTTCATTGGCATGATTTAACACATAGCTAATGTTTTAACATGTTGCTAACATGATTTAACACAATGTTAACATATTTTATTAGCATGATTTAACACATAGCTAATGTTTTGACATGTTAACATGATTTAACACAATGTTAGCATATTTTATTAGCATGATTTAA
>CAIGQV010001633.1:28072693-28093239 GCA_903798115.1 Danio jaintianensis | reverse complement strand
TCGGTGAATCATTTACTGGAGACTCACTCTGAACAAATCATTTGAATTGGTCTCACACCGAATAAGAAGCACTGCATTAAATTACATTGTTCCGTGCCATGTCTTTAAACTATGGATGTTTGTTTTACCACAGTATTTTCAATGGATTTTCTGCACCCGCCTCCTGCTTCTCACAGCTATTGCGTATAAATGGCATCTCGAAATTTCATCTCATTTTACGCTTGAACAACTAAATCATTGTTGAAATCTATTTGACTGATTATATTTTAACTAAACTACATTATCACACCTCATAAATCCCATTGGCTATGGGGTATTTACATATGGTGTCTTTTGCATGCACACCCCATCTACTGGTAATGCCAAAAACAATTTATTTTAGATATCGAGCTCTACAAAGCATCGATATATGATCAAACTGCATTCAAATATTATTTCAATAATCGCTGATCCCAGAGTTGAGGCTGTATGTGCATTCTGAATGAGTACACAATGAAAGAAAAACAAACTTAAATATCATCTGCAGTATAATCTTATGAAGAAGAAAAAATAACAATTTCCTGACTTCAAAATCTTCTCAGTGCTTTCCTGTTATAGCAGTGCCACTCCTTTTATCCATTAGACGACCTAATCTCTTCTTAAGGAGATATAACTGACACATGCCTCAGGACATAGTAACCCTGTGCGTTATGTAACATTTTCCACATCAAATATTAAAAAGGAATTTGGCTGATCTCCCACCTGTAGCCTATATATGAGTTTATTTTGGGTTCATATGGCTAAATAAGGACCGGATCCTTTTAGTGTTTTTGTGCCAGTCTGACAAGTTGTGCAAGACGGAGGAACTACAGCTGATTAAAATCAGCACTTTTGGGGCTTTGTTTATCAGTGCCAGAGAGACTTTCAGTTCAAATACTCCTGGCCTTGTGAAGAGAAACATTCTGTAAGTTGTGCTGGCTTCTCAGGGTCGACTTTCTGAAGTGTGTTTCACTGGAGAAAACTTTCTCACGCTACAAAAGCAAGATATTTGCCACACTGAAATCAATTTGGAGAGTCTTTGCAAGCTGCAAACCAAACATTTGCTGAGTTGAGTCATTTGCATAACTTTGCAGACACTGAATAGCTGAAATCTCACATAAATCCAGCCAGGTTATATTTTTACCCAAAAATATAATGTAGGACTGTCTATATAAGCAATGTCAGTCTATATTTAAGCAAGAAGCCTAAATAAGCCATGATTTCTATTTAATTTATAACATCTAAGTGGGGTTGTTAGGCAGGATGCATGTGCCTACAACTCCCTTACCTGTTATAAATTCGCATTATATACATATATAATAAACTACTAATTTACTGCATAATAATATTGAGTAAGGTAGTAGTTGGGTTTAGTTATTGGGTAGGATTAGGGATGTAGAATAAGATAATGCAGAATACTAATACAAAGCCTGTAGAATACTTAATAAGAGAAGGACTCTTTATTAGTACTTATAAATAGGCAGGTAATAAGCTAGCCATTAATAATTTAGCCATACAATATCAAATGGACACAATTTCACAATAATCACCTGAGCACGCGACCTGTGTCTTTGCATTTATTAGGAAACAAGTCACATCTCTTTTCCACAGTGATGTCAGTGTTTTCTCACCTGCATGTTTTCTCTGAGATCTGTGGCCTCCCGAAGTGGCTGTGCAGCAGATTTAAAGACTTCATCTACAGCCTTGATGAGAAGTATCCTCATACTGGCATATTCCCGACCTCGTTTACCCTTGCGAACAGAAAGCCCCCTTTTGTGAGGCTTGCCACCACCACGCCGGTTAGTAATGGCAACATGGACGAAGACCCAGGCGTGTGGAAGGACTTCACCCGTCAGTGACTGGAGGGGAATGTGGCGGAAACCTGGCTGAATGCATTCAAACGGTATGGTGTACTGACCGATAAACTCGTCCCCAATGTAGTCGTCATCCAGAACAACAAAGCGCACCATTGCCAGCTCCGGAAGGTTAATCTGAAACTCGAAACTCTCATCAAAGATGGGGTTGTCACCATTCTGGCGAACTGTTTTAGTCCTTTGCTCTGCACAATCCGCAGGGATGCCATGAATTTCAACGTAAACATAGGGATCTACAACATCACCTTTGGCACCAGAGCCCTTGGGTTTGGGGAAATTTAGTCCGCTGATGATCTTTATGTGAAGGAGCTGCGGAGAAACTCCTGGAACTGAGTCTTTAGTATTGGCACTGAAATAAGACACCTGCTCCCTCATGATAGCCGGACGGAGTACATAGCCACAATTCCCGTTTTGTCTAAACCAGCCAATGTTGAGGTCCATCATGAGACCTGGCGTTTGATAGTTCATTGCTACAATCTGACAGCCACATTTCCAAAAGTCCTGCGGGTTCATGTTGCTGGAATCAATTCGCATTGGACTTGGGTAAACCCTTGCTAGAAACTTCTTGTTGTAATTAACAAAGTCACCAGGGTGGTCAGTGGCACACCGACTGGCAAAGACCTCATTGAAGGAGCAAAGCTCCCAGTGCTTCTGGTTCTGGAAAGCCATCTGAAAATCCTTAAATTGAACAGACTTGCATAACGTTACCAAGTCAGACAGATCCTTGGAAAGCTGGAACTTTTTAGGTTGAACAACTACTTGCTGTTCACTAGCCTCATTGTTCATCCGTTGAGACATTTCCGCACCTTCGTCCTCATCAGTCACCTCGCCTTCAGGTTCAGTGCAGTTGCTCGGTAGTTTCTTTCCTTTCAGGAGAATCTTTCCCTTTAAATCTAAAGGGGACGGAAGATAGTTGTCCTCTAGGTTGGGTGGATCTGAGTAGACTTTATCTCCTAGGATTTTCTTCAGGTGTTGAAATATTACCTTCTGTTGCTTCAAAGAACAGTGATTTTCCAAGCAAAGGAATAGAGGGAATTCTGAGGCCACAAATGCATACTTGTTGATAATGTCAATGACGTTACGGAAAACAATCTGCGAGGTCATTGTATGGCCTGTGTAAATGACTGGTTCATTATCTGGTCCATCCCACACATCAAGTTCTACACTCCTGCAACCCATCTTTAGGGCACGGATGTAGCCCGTAATGTCTGACGGACCCCTGAACTGATCCTCAATCAGGTAGGTATTGTGGGAAGAGTTTATGTAATAGTGAGAAAGGGGTTGGTTCATGTCTTGGCATACAGTTTTTTGTTCAGGATCAAAGATGTGGCAGTCCGCTGACATGAGGTAATTGGTAAATCCATCCAGGGAGAGCCATCCCTTGAGTTGCCCTTCCTTCGAGGGTTCGTACTTCTGAATAACTTCCACACTGATGTCTTCGCTCACTTTCGCCATGCCTTGCTCGGCCTCCAAAAATATCATCAAGTCCTTGGTGTCAAGAAACTCCTTGTTGCTTGAAAACTGCACCAACAAAAAATAAATCTCTGGTCTTGTACAGAGGTCGTGAAAGACTTCAATGAACTCTTCCTTGGTCACATCTGAGCTGGATTTATCTTTCGATTTGTGCAACTCTTTGAACTTCAGCTCTATCTTGACATTTTTTACTCCAGGACTTAACTTCTTGATCAGCTGTACGGCTGTACAGAGACTAATGCTTTTCCTGCCAACGGCGTCCGCTTCATCGAAGAGGTCGCCCAACCAGGACGCACGCATGTTATCCTGGCTGCTCTGAATCATGTTAAGAGTGTGTTTACCATATGATATTAAATACCTGAGTCCCGTCACCCATATATTTGCTACATCGGCTGAATTTGCCACTAAATCAAGCGATTCATAGTTCTCCCCATAGATGATGGAGAATGCACAGTCCTCAGAAATCTGGTCTGAAATTCCATTGGTCCTGAAGGTATCCGTGTTCTTACCAGTTCGCACCTCTTTAATTGATTTGACATCAATTTTAGCCTTGTCGGACTCCTTTTTTGATGGCTCCCACCGCAGTGACTGCATGTCGGCATCTAGAAGGAAGTAACGGTGGTAAACTCTGGAGTTGGAGCGAACCTTCCTCAATTCAGACCCGTCCACCATAGAATTAATGCAGTCGCTTGCACTGCTTATCTTCTTCTCTGTTGGCATGCTACTGAATGACACCGTCTTTTTCCTTTCCTTACACCGCCTGGAGCCATCCTGTAAAATAAAGAGTTTATCATCAGTATTGAGCTACTTAACAAGTTCAGTACAATATACTTTCCACCAAACTTTCAGAAAACATGCTGAGGAATGTTTTTAGATACATTTAATATGATTATGAGTTTACGTTTTACGCATATTTCTTTAAAAATGCATTTTAAAATCTTTTAATAAACATTGATATAAATAAACTTTCTTTTATTAAACGGAGTTGTTTACCGAAAAGTAGTTTGCTTCATAAATTGTTTGGATAAAAAATTATAAATAAAATAACGCAAATGCAATTAAATATAAATGCAAACTGCATAAATAAACACAATTACATACTGAGATCACAATTTGCATATTTAAAATCAGTATTGCACTTTACTATAAATGGGGCCAATATTAAAATCACAGTGACTAAAATGTAAACCACAGCATAAAAAATACAATAAGCAAAAGGGTAATTCATTCATTCATTTTCTTTTTACCTTAGACCCTTTATTAATCTGGGGTCGCCACAGCGAAATGAACAGGCAACTTATCCAGCATATGTTTTACGCAGTGGATGCCCTTCCAGCTGCAACCCATCACTGGGAAACATCCATACACACACACACACCACGGACAATTTTAGCTTACCCAATTCACCTATACCACGTTTTTGGACTTGTGGGGGAAACCGGAGCACCCGGAGGAAACCCATGCAAACACGGGGAGAACATGCAAACTCCACACAGAAATGCCAACTGACCCAGCTCAAACCAGCGACCTTCTTGCTGTGAGGCGATTGTGCTACCCACTGCGCCACCATGCTGCCCCGCAAAAGGGTAATATAAAATGTAATTTAAAATTACACAAATGCACCTATAAATAGATGCACATTTGCATATTAATTCAAAATGTTCATATTTAAGACCAGTAATGTGTCTACTGAATTTGACTATTTACTGTATGTTAGTAAAAGGGGTAATAGAAAATATAATCATGGGTGCATATATGAAAATTTGCATATTAAGCTCCCAATTTGCATATTTACAATAAAGGGGACTAATATTCATCTGACATTGACTAAAATTGAAATTACAATACTTGCATATTTTCTGTGTAAAATGGGATACAAAATAAAAAAATTATAATTACATGAATGCATCTGTATATAGATGCAAATTTGCATATTACGCTCATAATTTGCATATTCAAGACAAGCAATGTGCTTTACAAAAATGGGGTCAATATTGATCTCACGTTGATTAAACTTTAAACTACAGCATTTGAATATCTATTGCATGCAAATTAAAATGGGTAATATAAAATGGGTCAAATTGCAATGCACGCTACAGTCTTCTTGTTGCATTATCTCTTCTGGTGTGTGCTGTAATCACTGCTGATGTTGTGACCGAAAAAGAACATCAATGTGTCCTTTTCTTTTATACCACCCCAAGCCTAGAGGCAGGAAAATATTGAGCTAAACCAGGCTTAATTAAGAAAATAATTACAACCATTTCACAAAGCACAGAGCTGTTCAAGTCTTCACTGGTGTTAGAAAACTGCTAAATAAATTGAAATCTGCTTTTCTGTTATATACTATAAATACTAACAGCAGAATATCTGTCAGTTAATAAATAAACATATTTTATTACAATGCACAGTCAAAAATGGATGCAGAGCTTAATTACATTCTACTCTTTCAAGTTCTTTTAGATTTGATTAACTGAAATATAGCATTACAAACACACCATCTGAGCAAATCACTTTATTATCAATATAACTGAATTCTACTTTCATATTTGCATTTAAATAAAAGTATTAAGAGTAAGAAAGCATGTCTTGAAAGTGACAAACTAAAAAGAGTTTTAAACATTTTGCAAAAATAATCAGCAGTATGTGAACTTACAAAAAAAAAAAAAAAGTATATATACTGTGTATATATTTGGGGTGTGATGAGATGCTTACTCCACGAGACGAGACATGCAGCTAAAAGTCCTACACGACGGTAATAGTTTGATTACAGCGTTTACATGTCTGTACTGCACTTTAATAATGCGACTGAAATAGGAATACTCCACGTCTTAATTCGATTTGTGTTTACGATGATTATGACTTTAAGCACATCTAAAGTGCTATTCCACCGCATAGTTACGAACCATGGTTAATTTGGGTAGCAGCAGTTGTAGCAGCCTTTGCTTTTGGACGTGGCAACTCTTGAACTCAGCTGAAAAAAGTGGTTACGTCACACCCGCCCAAGAAAACGAGATAACCTTTCACCTCAACGAGAAATCAGCCTGAGATCTCGTCACATCCCTAATATATATATATTTAAGTATATAGCATTTGTTTGTTGCATGTATAGGTTATTTATCCAAACTTGACCAATCAGACGATCCCTTGCTATCTTTATTCATTAAATAAAATTATTGTTATTGCGATTAGTTGTATATGAAATATATATATATATATATATATATATATATATATATATATCGAAGAGAGGTGCGATAAAATAAATATATATTATGCGCTAAATATTCATATTTTGCATGCATAGGTTTATCCAAATCTGTCCAAATCAGATAGGGTCTTGCTATCTTTATTTATCAAATAAACTGATCATTATTGCAATAATAATAATATATGTAATGTCTGTTTCGTAAAAAAAAATGCAATAAAGAAAAAAAAAATTAAAATGCTAAAAGTAAAAAACAAATAAGTGTTTTGCACATTTTCCAAAGGAATCAGCAGTAAATGAATAAAAACAAAAATGTAACCTGCACAATTATGTATATACTTTAAATATTATAATATTTATTAATATTATTTAAATTTGTAACTGTTATTTGAGTCTTCTTTATAATTAAAATTTATATTTTTGTGTTTGTTTAGGCCTATAACATCTGTGAAATAAATAAATAAATAATAAACAAAGAATAAAAGTTGTAGCTTATATTATATAAAGAATTAAATGTATTGATTTATCAACAAACAGGTATTAATGCATCATGTGTTTTTCAACTCACCACAATGTCCATGACTTATTTCTAGGTAAAAAAATTTATTAAAATAAAATAAGATGATTAATGAGTAGTATAAAGGTTTTTATAACATAAAAACTGCACATTTTGGATCAGTCAAATAATTAACAAATAAAAGCATAACAGCCTACATATATATGCAATGCTATAAGATCATATAAGGTCATTTGGCTCATCTTAAAGAGCGTGCACGGCTCAGGATATGCAAAATAATATTTGGTTGAGTGGTTGGCTCCAGGGACTGTGACCTCCAGAGACTGAAGATACGACACTGACAGTATGACTGCGTTTCACACGAGTCTCTTATATAACACATTGCATCAGCTGTGACAGCACGTCAATTAACAGCCTTTAATTCAATCTAATTACAGAACTTTGAGCTGCAGTCATTCTTACATCAAATAACAAGTTCCTTGAGAGTTTGTCTAGCTTCTTCTGTCAATAATCTGATCGTTTGCACGGCAAAACCTTTAGATAAGTCTAGTATTGAAGTTAACAAACAAATCTGCCTGCTCCAAAACACTAGGGATGGGAGATATAATTACTATATCTTGGGCTAACTCTCACATTTTTGGAGGATTCTTAGCAGTATATTAGTTTGTTCAGGGCTGTAAAGTGTGACAAAATAAAACAATATATAAATATTGTATAAATGACCTCCAGTAGCACGTGCAGTATATTGTATTACACATGTGCTACTGTAGTTCATTTATTCATGCCCTGAACAAACCACTTCTAGATTGTAGGTTTAATCTTATTGTTTGCAATATATTGGTAAAAATCCTCCACAAAAAAATCCAAGATACAGTAATTATTTTATGTACTGTATGTATACTGTAAGTGCATGAAACATATATATTTTTTACTCCATACTTTAATAAATGACCATGATTTTAACAGTAAAAACAAAACTGTGAAAAATAAAAAATAAAATCTGTTACCTGATTAACAGTAGGTTAAATTACTATATAGTAAATAACCATAAATTGACTTTATTAGAATTCCCTGCACTTATGTTTTTTTGTTGACATTACTATGGTTCTTTTTGTTGTTGTTTTTTTTCCTCATCAACGATGTACATTAGAGTTTTATGTTACATCTAATGTTGATAAATAACGTTTATTGCATTACTTTACTGTCTTGTGTGTTAAACCTCAGTCAGATTACATGATTTGTATTGTCGGTAACGAAAGTCACTATGTCAGTTTATGCGATTTTGTCTTGATAAAATCTTAACTTGTCCTGGGTAACAAATGTGCCAGACTACACGTTCCTTCACGATCAGTAATCCCGTGAGCGTTATTTCTCAAAGCAGTCACAAGTGTTGCTATAACAATATTTCTTATTTTATTAATTTCAATCTTATGTCAATCTCAATAAATTCATGCTTGCTGACAACTAGGCTACATTATTTAGGGCATTCATTATGACATTGAGTTTCCCAGGGATGGGTTGCAGCTGGAAGGGCATCCGCTGCGTAAAACATATGCTGGATAAGTTGGCAGTTCATTCCGCTGTGGCGACCCCTGATTAATAAAGGGACTAAGCCGAAAAGAAAATGAATGAATGAATTATGACATTGATAGGATCAAACGTATATTTCCTTTTTAATATTAAGATATTTTCTTTTAAATCTAAATGTATATTTTCCAGCCATGGGTTGCTTATTAAACACTCCCTCGCCTGAACTTGCTGCGAGTGAGACGGAGAAAATGAAAGCACATCAGCACCAAGGAAAAGTCATGCTCAAGACAAAATAATGACATATTAAACTATTAGCAAATATATGACAGAGGTTTGTGATACAACAATTACAGTGAAGCTTTAAATTAAATCCTTATTTGCCATGGAGCGAAACAAATCATCCACCCGCACAGCTGTGTAGTGGACGGGCACAAACAAAAAAATAATTTGTATATTTGTCTTGGAAAAAATATATTTTTGAAACCAATTTCGTTTGGTATAATTTGTATCTTAATTTTTACGTCTTTTTTGTTGGTCAGTTATCTACTAGATAAACAAGAATAACGAATAACATCTGAGGTGACGTTCTTCAAAACCAGTCCGCGCCAAAACACAAACTGGTTTGTTAAAATAAATCTAGCCTTAATAAAATTAAAGCTAAATATTCACAGTTTCAATGGGCTGCATGGTGGCGCAGTGGGTAGCACGATCGCCTCACAGCAAGAAGGTCGCTGGTGGCGTTTCTGTGTGGAGTTTGCATGTTCTCCCCGTGTTCGCGTGGGTTTCCTCCGGGTGCTCCGGTTTCCCCCACAAGTCCAAACACATGCGCTATAGGTGAATTGGGTAAGCTAAATTGTCCGTAGTGTATGTGTGTGAATGAGTGTGTATGGATGTTTCCCAGTGATGGGTTGCAGCTGGAAGGGCATCCGCTGCGTAAAACATTTGCTGGATAAGTTGTCGGTTCATTCCGCTGTGGCGACCCCAGATTAATAAAGGGACTAAGCCGAAACGAAAATGAATGAATGAATTCACAGTTTCAGATAAACTTATATTAAACTGTTTTCATTTTTAATGACAAAATCATCCATTTCGCTGGTCAGTTTCAATTTAATTAGTTTAATCAAGTAATTTAAATAAGCAAGACAGGCTTTTACAATGTATTCGCAGCACTGAACGTGTTTCCAGATTACCTCCAGATTACAGAGAACAAACTTGTGGTGTCTGCATATTTGTGCCAGTCTGTCAAATAAAATCGCTTAAAACACTTTAATATTTTAGAGAAATTAGTTAAAGTTTGCATAAGCAATGATTGATCTTATCAACCCGAGACCCACCCATAAGTAAATATGCAGCCTATTTTTTGATTACCTGACCCACGGATTAACGGCAGCAATCGCAGATATAACTGAGAAATGATGTGCTCCAATGATTGTCCATTGTCACCCACGTGATGCAACTCGTCGTGAAGATCGGGGAAAAAAGTAAACATGCTAGACTTTCTGCAATGGTGTTGTGAGGTGTCGCAGACATTGTATCGGTTTTCGTGAACTGTGCCACATTACACAAGAAGAAATTATTGAATCTTGTGTCATGACGCCTATTTGTCGTTTATGAATCCCTACAACACCCTACGTCAAGGAAATCGTGCCAAAATCGTGTGATCTGACCAGGGCTTTACCAGAGTAGTGTGAATGACACTGAGAGCCTTCTTAATTAGTCATTACATCTACAATGTAGATGCTAATACTTCAAAACATTGGTGTGTTGACATTGTTTAAATTAATGAAATACAACAGTGTACCCTAAATTAAAAAACGATTCTATAATATTGTTGCTACAATTTTTACTGTTAATAATATGGTAGACGCAATTCTAAATTTACTGTAAACTACTGTATTTCATTAAGTTACACTAGTTTTTATACACATTTTACTTGCAAATTCACTCTATAACATCAGTCGCGTGTTTAAAATGACTTGTTTTGTGATCATGGTTCCGTCTGACAGATTAAGGAAGAAATCATTATTTTATAGTATTCTATACAGTGATTAAGGCTATGTATATTAGCAGAGCAGAGAGATGAAAATAAATACTAATTTATAGCAGCGATGAGAGGAAAATGACAAAAATAAGATTCAGAATATGATTTGGTTCATTTATTTATTTATTTAAATTTTTTTGTTGTGAAAATTAGATTTCATTAAGTCATAAAAAAACATTTTACCTGTTTATTTTAGTATCATAATTACATACCGTTGAAGTTAAAATTATTCGCCTTCCTGTGAATTTCTTTTTCAAATATTTTCCAAATGATGTTTAACAGAGCAAGGAATTTTTCACAGTATTTCCTATAATATTTTTTTCTTCTGGAGAAAGTCTTATTTGTTTTATTTCGGCTAGAATAAAAGCAGTTAAAAAATTTTTTAAGGTCAATATTATATATTACAATTTTTTTGGATTGTCTACAGAACAAACCATCATTACACAATGATTTGCCTAATTACTCTAACTTGCCTAATTAACCTAATTAATGTAGTTGTGCCTTTAAATGTCACTTTAAGCTGAATACTAGTATCTTGAAAAATATCTAGTAAAATATTATGTCCTGTCATCACAGATAAAGATAAAAGATAAAAGAAATCAGTTATTAGGAATTAGTTATTAAAACTATTGTGTTTAGAAATGTACAGGCAGGCTAATAATTCAGGAGGGATAATAATTCTGACTTCATATGTATATGATTTAAAAAATGCTAATAAAAATAGGGAAATGTTATATCTCAGGAAATATCGTTATCACAATACTCAACCAACAGTATCACGTATTTTTCCACGATTGTGCAGTAAAAAACAGAGAATATAGTGCTTTATTTTGAAGCCTACACCACCCTTCCCTATGAAACACTGAACTTTAGTGTGTTTTATGCATCAGCAAACACAGGCACTCCCATTGTCCCATGGTAACCCTTTGTCCCATGAGAGGTCAGGCCAAAATCTGGCCCTCATCCATCCGTATGGCCCTCAATATGACGGAGCCGCGGCACTTACTGAGAGTAATGGCCCATGCGAATGTCAACAGCTTTGGCCCACTGGAAATTTACTCTATAGCTGGGTCAAAGGAAATGTGCCTTCCTGTTGGAAAGAACTGAGCTTTGGAGGTTAACCTAATTCTGCATAGAGGGAATAAGCCCGCAATAATCATAAAACATCTCATGTCATTTCTGAAAACCCCCCAAAAATAAGATGTTTTTTTTAATATTCTTTTCCAAGCACCGCACTCCCCAAAGCAACATGTAATATTTTTAGACTGATAACTTAATATTCTGCTATTTATTAAAAGATATATAAGATGAAAAGAGCTTTCAAGCATCAAAACAAGTGTAGTACAGCTTTAAATTTTGTCTTCAACTCATACATTAAAATGTGTCTTGTTTAAATAATTTGTTTTATTTTTCTGAGCAAAAAATAATGACTATCATACATTATCATGATTTACAATAGGCATTTTTTATAAGAGGTTTTAGAACAAGAATCATTTGATGACATTTTAAAGTGATTTAGGGTCACGGTGCACCAACAAATACACTACAACTGATATTTTTCAATCTTTACACTTTGACCTCATCCTTCAAACCACTGTTTAGCCTATTTGTCAGCAATAATTCTGTTTAATTTTAGATTTTACAGTATAACTAAATGTAGTATGCTCAATTGTTCTTTTATATATTTGATTAAGTTAGAGTCAGAATAAATATGTTGTCATGAATCATAAAAAAAACATTTCATCATATTTTAACCTTTTATTTTCACAATTGTTATTTGAAACATTTAAGCAGACACTTTACTTGCATTTAATATGCTTACAGTCTATAAAAAGCCACATTTTGAACCATATATACTTCTCTTTTTGTCACTTTCATTATCATTTTATTTTATTATTTTTAATTTATTTATATTATTTTATAAATGATTTCTATATTATGCGTTTTTCAAAAAAAAAAAGCCACAGCAAATATACAAAAAAGATGAAAAGTTTGCATTTTATTCATTCATTAATTCACTTAGTCCCTTTATTAATCAGGGGTCGCCACAGCGGAATGAACCGCCAACTTATCCAGCATATGTTTTACGCAGCGGATGTCCTTCCAGCTCCAACCCATCACTGAGAAACACCCATACACTCCCATTCACACACATACACTACGGACAATTTAGCTTACCCAATTCACCTATAGCGCATGTCTTTGGACTTGTGGGGTAAACCAGAGCACCCGGAGGAAACCCAACACGGGGAGAACATGCAAACTCCACACAGAAATGCCAACTGACCCAGCCGAGGCTTGAACCAGCCACCTTCTTGCTGTGAGGCGACAGCGCTACCCACTGTGCCACCGCGCCGCCCTAGTTGAAATTTTGTAGGTTGTAATTTTGCAATATTTTGCTTGAATTTAATTGTATTTTCTTTCAATTTCTAAATATGTTTGGTGACAAATATTATTTTAATAAATATATCTGTTTAATAAATCTGTTTTGTTTAAATGCACCAAAATACATTGCCTATATTCACTGAGAAATGGATAAAAATATTCATTTTCAAAATGGGGTGTGCTCAATTAAGCTGAGCACTGTAACTAACGTGGTTCAAAGATGGATCTGCGACAGAGAAACTACGATTTTGGGAAACACTCATCACTACATCGTTCTTTTCCCAAATGATGCATCGTACTATGATAGTTCAGCCGTGAGTTATGTCGTTGTTTGGGAAACGCACCCCTGAATAGTAGGTGTACTACTAACAAATTACATTTAAAAACGATCATAAATTGACATTTTTTACATTCAAACGTGATGTCAACGACAGATTTACATACTAAGAGGTGATTGGACAGGTCTTTGCACGTGGAAGGTAATCGGAAGCGTACAAAGGTGGAACATTTTTTGCGTTCTTGCAGTTGTTTTTCTCACTAAATCAATATTATTAATGCATATTCTGAACCACGGATCACATTGCGCACCAAACCATGGGAAAAGAATGGGTCAATTCTTTTAAAGAGAACCATTGCACCCCTAATTTTACTGTTGCACAATAAACTAATAGTTCTTTTGCGGTTTTGAATGCTTTAAGCTTTCCTCGAGCAAATCCAAATGTTTACCGTGATAAAGCTTTGACATTCAACACGCAGCTCATAAATGTCAGCTATACTCTTCAAGCACTTTAGAAGGTTTATTAATTTGCAGATTGCTGTAGTATCATTGAGTCTAATCTAATGTACCTCATCGCACTCACAAACCGCCAAAGTTTACTGACACACAGTCAGCCATTATAGTGAATATTTAGTCAGAAAATCGATGTATATGTATTTAATTATCCAGCACAGAAGTCTGTTTTCAGCTAGACGGGATGCGGGGATTGTGTAAGGGCCAGGAGGCCTGGAAAAACAGCGCTCCACTCTTACATAATGCACATTCTTCACGTCTTATGAAAAGGCTTTTGAGGAATTAGCTGAAATATTATCTTACGCTTTCACTGTTACTTGACACGTCCAGGAAACGACTGACTAGAAAAAATAATCATTATTTTTTCAGACGGTGATAAAAATAATGTGTCGTGCATCAACACTGCTGACCACATCTGTAACCGATAAGAGCCTCTGGCAAGATCAATTGTGAGAAACAGACCACCATCTGAGACTCGAGCCGTTTCAGGTCATGTCAAACAACACTCAACACCAGACTAAGAATAGCTTATTTGTTTGAAATTGATGGAAAAGTGGATATGATTGAAGACTAACATGCATCTGATATGTCCTGTTTGTAGAAATTCACTTAAAGACTAAAATGGTAAAACAGTAAAAGACTTTTTGAAGCTTTTAATATCTCTTACGATCATAAAGGCTACGTTTATTTATGATTGCACTTTAAATATCTGTTTTCTAGTTTGATTTAAAAATGTTACTTATTACAATGATGCAATACTGGGTTTTCAGCATCTTTACTACAGTCTTCAGTGTCACATGATCCTTCAGAAACTATTGGAATATGCTGACTTGCTCTCAAAAACATCAATATAGACATTGCACGTTCTATACAATGTGCAAGCTGACCTTACAGTATGACACTTACTTTGCAAACAAACCAACAACAACATGTGTGATTATAATGCAGGCAGCATTTGATTGCCAAAACATTTCCTAATGAGATTACAACAATGATTTTTTTCCCCCCTATTTTTAAGTTTATCTAAGCTTGTAATATGCTTACTATGTATGTGGGACCCTTATTTTAAAATAGGACCAGGCATTATAGAGCTCTCAGGTAATGCCACCAGAAATGGAGTAAAATTTGTGGAAAAAGCGAATTATAAATTTATTCAGAGCACCCAGAAGAGGCATGAGGTACTATATATGTTGTTAGTTTAATGTGTATATTGTGAAATGTGTCATGTACACTCTCAGAAATAAAGACAAAACCTGTCACTGGGGTGGTACCTTTTCAAAAAATACATTTTTATCTTACAGGGTCACATATGTACCTTAAAGGTACATATGAATACCTAAAAAGTACAAATGTGTACCTCATAGTACCTTAAAGACACAAAAGTGTACCCTAAAGATACAAAATTGTACATTTAAGGTACCAATGTACACATACAAGGTACAAAAGTGTACTTTTTAAAAAGATACCACCCCAGTGACAGATTTTGTACCTTTATTTCTGAGAGTGTAGGTTTGTAATGAGGCAGCAAACACAACAAACAAAAATAAACAGCTGAATATTAGTGCTTAATGCACGTTTATCATTGTGCTCTTATCATTGTGCTGTGATTTTTTTCCTGTAGTTTCTACAGGTGGTTTGTAAGGCCCACTCATCTGTGTGAAACTAACTTCATAAATGCACAATTGTTGTTTTTTTGAGAATTATTTTTTGTGTATGTGTGTGAGAGAGCATCAGAAGAGCTCATAAATATTCACAACTTTTTTGGATCAGCCAAAAAAAAGGGGAGGAGATTTTGTGTAATGATCTATTTTGCTTTCTATTTATTACAAAAACAGTACTGCAAGAAACTTTTGTTTTTAACAAACAGAACTTAGAACCTGTAATTTTACTAAAAATAAAATGAAGAAATAATCAGCTGAATAAAAATAAATTGTAAAATATTCAGTACTGTGAAAAATTCACTGTTACTACTACTGTTGCTGATAATGCTAAATGTAGAAATCTAACACTATAATTTGTACAACCCATTTATTTTTAGTATCATTTTCAATAAAGGATTGTTATTCACTCATAAAACTTCATGTTTCATTGCTGGATGTATGAAGAATTATTCAGTGGCAATAATGTAATTGCTGCCTACAACTTTCATTTTTGAGCACATGACGGTGATTTTAATCTTTACCATAAACATCAGTGGTTTTATCTATAAACTGTTATCCCAGTATTTCTGTGTTATTTAACTGTTTGTAACTTCATAACTAACTCAAAAGACTGAAGACTGAATCTCTTTCTTGATTTTTGCGTTTTTCAAACAGATTTGAATGCAGCAATTGGAAGGATTAATAAACATGCAAATCACCATCATTTAGAATGTTGCTTGGGTGTTGAGATCCCGATCTTTTAATGATTAATCGTGCAGCTTACACTGAATGCATTGATGCAGGCTAAACAAGTAGTGACAGAAAACACCTTTAATGAAACCCACCACATTCCGAATAACCTACCACAACTTTCTCCGTCATCATTATATTTTACAGGAAAGCCTAAATGCTTTCATACATGTGATTTGAATGACGCGAGAGGCGATCTCTCTGTGATCATTACACATTTAGGATTAATCTACAAGTAAAAAAAAAAATTATTAATTCGCCGGTCACGTGTGTTCCGTACCGTGGGTTGTGATCCGTACGAATCACGGATCAACCGTGATCCGTTACACCGCTATTTTCAATATATGGGGTAATTCCTGTGCTTATAAATGAGCATATAAATCAATTTCGGGACAATTTTTGTATTTTCTCCCAAGCCACATACCTACTATGTAGGCATCAGTGAACAATTTAACACAATGAATCATGCACTCTATGGCACCTTTAAAATCTTTCCATACTGTAGCTTGAATTGAGTGATGACCATCAACCCAAATTTATCAAATATGTTCTTCTTTTCGGGCGACACGGTGGCTCAGTGGTTAGCACTGTTGCCTCACAGCAAAAAGGTCGCTGGTTCGAGTCCCGGCTGGGTCAGTTGGCATTTCTGTGTGGAGTTTGCATGTTCTCCCTGTGTTGGCATGGGTTTCCTCCAGGTGCTCCAGTTTGCCCCTACAGTCCAAACACATGCGCTATAGGTGAATTGAATAAACTGAATTGGCCGTAGTGTATGTGTGTGAATGAGTGTGTATGGATGTTTACCAGTACTGGGTTGCAGCTGGAAGGGCATCCGCTGTTAAAACATATGCTGGATAAGTTGGCGGTTCATTCCACTGTGGCTGAATAAAGGGACTAAGCCGAAAGAAAATTTCGGCAGAAATCATACAACTTACTGGTGAGTAAACTACATTTCATTTTTGGGTAAACTATCCCTTTAAGAGTCACTGGTAAAAGAGTTGTGCCTGTGCGCATTTCAGCCAATCGGCATCATCGTGTCTTGATTTTTCCTGTGGCTCTAAACTTGTTAGTCACATGGCATTTGGTTTGCAGAGTGTTGTTGACAGGCCTACAAAAAAAAGTCCCTTTCCAAGCAGTGAAACCAGCATCAACAAACAGGACTAATGCAATATTTTAGGTTCATAACTTGAAGGAAACTCCCACCTACTGTAGTCTCATAATCCTAATTCTGTTCTCAGGAAAAGCCTCAGCGCATGACTAAATATAATCCGCCTGATCTGAAGGGGAGAAAAAGGGGAGAAAAATGTTGAAGGTCTCGTCTGGGAAGAGGTTTGACATGCTTTGACCTTTAGGTGTGGGTTTTTTTTCTCATGTCTTGTTGTGTCCTTCCAGAGGATTTCCCCTTAACTCACATCCCCGGGCTACAAAAAAAACAAAAAATACAATACTCTAAAACCCCCTCAGCATCTGAACAGCCATTTTATTATTTCCTTCAAAAAAGGAAAAAGTCTATTTCTGGCCAGTTACATAATGAGCCCCTTTTAAGGCCTGCTGGGATCAGGTCAGCCGTTTCATTGTTTTAATGCACACAGTTTTGATTACGGTTCACATGAACGGCGACACTGCTCATTAAATCACATTACTCAAATGAAGATTTAGGGAAAAGTATGTCGCTTTTAAAGGGAATTTGACAGGTCAATTTCATATGATGAAGTATTATATGACTTCAAACTTGAGTTTAGACCGTAGGAATTTGCTAAAACTAATACCTAGTAAAGAAATCACTAAAAACCACCTTAGAAAGCAGAAATAATAGTCTTAAATGAGATACTACAGTAAAAACATTGTTATTTTAGGAACTGTGCTATTTAAAATTTGATTTTGATACAAAAAAAAAAACCGATTGTCTTATTATACTGTGTATTTAACTGATATGTATAAATTCACCTCTAGTATTTTGCGTAACAAAAAATGTAAAACTCTACTATATTATATTATTATTTACCATAAAAAATATGAATAAATAGACTAAACACACATCAAACAGCTTGGTTACTTTCATGGAATTTATAAAAAAAAAGCAAGGTGTTTGTAAACACACACACACACACACACACAAATTACGTTTGTTTATAATATCTTAACAGGCAGGTAATAAGCCACTAGTTAAGGGGTTAGTTCACCCAAAAATGTCAATTTGCTCACTATTCACTCACCACCAAGTAGTTGTAAACCTTTATAAGTTTCTTTCTTCTGTTGAACATAATAGTGAGAATTTGTACTTAAAGGGCACCTATTGTGCAAAAATCACTTTTATAAGGGCTTTAAACACAGTTGTGTGGTAGCAGTGTGTGAATATAGCCAGCCTCTAATGGTAAAAAATAATTTATTAAATGTTTTATAATCACACTTGATAAAAACTGTGTTAAGAAACACTTTGATTGACATTCTCCCTTTGATTGACAGTCCCCAAAATGGCACAATTTGCATCAAAGCCTAAAAGGATCAGTTTCGAAGAGCTATAAAAAATTATTTGTGAGGTATTCTGGGCTGAAACTTCACATACACACTCTAGGGACATCAGAGACTTATTTTACATCTTGAAAAAAAGGGGCATAATAGGTCCCCTTTAAACTAAATTATTGCCACATTATCTTATTTACCATTAAACCTATAAATGCATTTAAAAACAATGCAATCAAACAGAAAACTCATACATTAATGAAAATAAAAATCTCGGATTAGCAACCCTAATTCAATTAAGCATTTCAAAATTACTTTACGAATAAATTAAGCATTCACAAGCAGATGGTGATCGCTCTTTTTGCTGTCGGCTCCTCAACACTGCAAAATGTGTTAGATATTTTGTCTAGCTTTTAGTCCAAATATCAAAACATTCTTAAATCAAGAAGCATTTTCTAGACAAGCAAAAAATATTGTCTTGTTTTAAGAAATAAGATGCCAAATTTAAGTGAGTTTTTCCTTAAAACAGAGAAAATAACCGCCAATGGGGTAAGCGAAATAATCTAGTTTTTCCTTTTGACATTAGATTATTTTGCTTACCCTATTGGCAGATTATTTTCTCTGTTTTAAGGAAAAACTCACTTAAATTTGGCATCTTATTTCTTAAAACAAGACAATATTTTTTGCTTGTCTAGAAAATGCTTCTTGATTTAACAGGGTGTCCGCTGGGTCTTAAAAAGTCTTAAATTCACTGAAAGAATGTCTTGTAGGTCTTGAATGTATTCCATGTCCATGTAAATTTATATTTAGTTAATTATAATTAATAAAACTTCTTCTTTTAAAGGAAATCTATGTTGAAAAAAATGCTAAGAAATACTTAATTAATTTTTTTGATAGACCAAGTAAAAAAACTTTTCCACTGGCCCAACCAGGCCATTACAAAAAAAAAATCCTTAGCATTTAGCCCTGTTTAAGTCTAAAATTTCATTTTTAAAAAGGTCTTAAAAAGTCTTAAAGGTCCCATGAAGTGCTTTGAAATGTGCATTTTTATTCAATGTTTGACGTAATCTCAACCGAAACACGAAGAAAGGGCGGGACATAGAGTAGCTCCTCCCCCTTTTTAAAAACTGCCAATAGCATTTTGTTTTATTACCGTTCTGCCAGCGAGAGTGGTTGAGCTCAAGCGCAGCAAATGAAAAGCAAATGAGAAGTGTCTTGAAGGGGGCGGGGCATGTCAGATACTAGAGCCCATTTGATTGGTTATGATTTAATGAGAAACTGAAGTATGAGGTGAGGTGAATAAAATCGTTGATCCGTTTAGGTGGAAGTGACAAACTGCAAGCTTTACATGTTCATATCAGTTTTATATCTTCTAAACGTGAATTTTGTCACAGTTTTGGAGCACACTAGCTTATAGATATCTTAAAAACTAACAATACTGATAGTAACATCTAAAAGACGTTATTTAAATTTCATGGGACCTTTATGAAAACCTGCAGAAACGAGAATTGTTAGAGATTTGGACTAGAAACAAGACAAAAAATCAAAGTAAGAAAAGCTGTAAACTAGGGTTGCACGATATTTGAAAAACCTAACATTGCAATATATATTTTTTATTTTGCGATATATATTGCGATATGAATACAATTTCACCAGATGACTTAATATCTTTATTTAAAGAATTTATAATGTTAGATCGATTGGGACGATTCTGCAGTGAGAGCGCATCTCCATAAAATCTTCTAAACAATTTATACAATTTTTGGGGTCCCCCGACACATTTTTGTTTCGGTCTGTGCTATTTGCAGTGCGTTTCTGTATTTGCTTGTGTTGTGAGTATTTTCATGCACGTGTTTAGTCAGA
>CAIGQV010001633.1:28048752-28064872 GCA_903798115.1 Danio jaintianensis | reverse complement strand
TAATAATAATAATAATAATAATAATAATAATAATAATAATAATAATAATAATGAATGATGATGATAATAATAACAATGATAGTAATAATGAATGGTGATAATAATAATAATAATGAATGAATGATTATGATAATAATAATAATAGTAATAATAATAATGAATGCTAATAATAATAATAACAACAACAACAATAATAATAATGATAATGATAATAATAATAATAACAACAACAACAACAACAACAACAATAATAATGCTAATAATAATGAATGATGGTGATAATAATAATAACAACAATAAAAACAACAATAATGATTATGATAATAATAATGAATGGTGATAATAATAATAATAATAATAATAATAATAATAATAGTAATAATGAATGCTAATGATGATGATGATAACAATAACATTCATTCATTCATTTTCTTTTCGGCTTAGTCCCTTTATTAATCTGGGGTCGCCACAGCGGAATGAACCACCAACTTATCCAGCATATGTTTTACGCAGTGGATGCCCTTCCAGCCGCAACCCATCACTGGAAAACATCCATACACACTCATTCACACACATACACTACGGACAATTTAGCTTACCCAATACACCTACAGCGCATGTCTTTGGACTTGTGGGGGAAACCCGAGCACCCGGAGGAAACCCACGCGAACACGGGGAGAACATGCAAACTCCACACAGAAATGCCAACTGACCCAGCTGAGGCGCCACCGTGCTGCCCATAATAATAACAACATTATTATTAATAATAATAATGAATGATGATGATGATGATGATAATAATAATAAATTAATAATAATAATCATGATAATATAATAATAATATCAATGAATGATGATAATAATAATAAAATAATAATAACAATAAATGATAATAAAAATAAGGAATTATAATGATGATAATAATAATAATAATGGTTGTGATGATGATAATATTAATAATAATGAATGATGATGTTAATAATAATAATAATAATAATAATGAATGATAATAATATCAATGAATGATAATAATAATAAAAATACTAATAAATAATATAAATAATAAAAATAATAAATGATAATAATAATAATATTAATAATAATAAATGATAATAATAATAATGAATTATAATTATAATAATAATAAGACAAAGATGAAGAAAGGCTTATTGAGCAGAAAATCGGAATATTGGAATGATTTCTGAAGGATCATGTGACACTAAAGACTGCTGAAATTCAGATTTAAATTGCAGAGATAAATTAGATTTTAAAATATATTCAAATAGAAATCAATAATTTAGAATTGTAATAATATCTCACAATATTACAGATTTTATTGCATTTTTAATCAAATAAATGCAGTCTTGGTGAGCATAAATATTACATTTGAACTAGTGCTTACGTAATATTATGCTCCATTCCATTTCATTCTAAATATAAACATGCTCTCTTTTCCTTAACTTGTTTTTAAAAATGAATCTATCATAAAATTAATCCATATGACACCAGTGGCTTAATAAATGCATCCTGACATGAACTGATGTTTTTTTTTTTCTAAGAAAAGTATTCATAGTAAAAGCTGGGAAGAACCAGTATATTATTTTATAATATAAAGGCTGATTTATACTTCTGCGTCAAGCGCATGCGTATGCAGCCTTCGCACGGTCGCATAGTCCTCACTGTGGCTGATGCTGATGCGCACCTCTCAAAAAATTTAACTACACATTGTAACAACGCGTAGCGCAAGCTCTGTGATTGGTCGGCTTGGTAGCAGTGACGAGTGTGGGCGGTGCTGAGAGCCGCAAGCCCGATGGTGCGAGTGTTCACAAGTGTGGAGTCCCATGGAGGAGCTCCAGATGGAAACTGTTGTTTTGTGTTTACCTTATGATTAAAGTTGTTGCACGTCCGCCGGTTCCCGCCTCTGAATGAACTTGTTTTAGCTACTTGTACATTAAGGTAGCGTTCAGAAAAAACAAAACACCCACGAAGAAACTCGACACAGAGGAACATAAAAACCTACTGTCAGCTAGCGTTTCGGAGGTGTTATTCCAGAGCAACACAAACAGCACGCAGAAGTGTAAATGCACGACTACGCGCAAGTAATGCGCAGTGGGTCCCGCCGATCACTCGATGCAGAAGTATAAATCAGTCTTAACTCTGAGTAACTTTTTCAAAAGCTTTCAATTCAGTAATTTCATTCGCTAGTCTTTCAAGATGGCAGCAAGTGAGTCTAGCTTAAACTTTTAAAGTTTGAAATATAAACTATCATTTTACTTTTAGTGTCTTCTGTAAATCATGGTAAAAATGTGCAATATTCATTTTTTTAAGTTCAGAAAAATTCAAGTCCAAGAACGTCTCAAGTCTTTTAGCATCAAGTCTGGAGTCAAGTCACAGTTCAGACAAATCAAGTTTAACATAAGCAAGTCAAGTCGAGTCCTGATAAATTTCAAGTCAATTCACATTGCTAAAATAAATAAAATGTTGTCACATATTTCAATACAAATATTCTCTCCATGTCTAAACACACTCGACATGTGCACTGTTTGAGTTTTAAAGCATTAAAGGCACAGACGCCGATTTGTAGTGGTGCTGCTGACGTTACAATAATTCACTTTTAAAATGAATGTCATTTTTGCTTATTATTATAAAGTTCAAGTCATTAGCCCCTTTCACACATACAGACCTTTCCGGCAATTACCGGCAATTTTCCGGAAAGGTCTGTATGTGTGAACAGGCCCTTTTTGAAAATACCGGTAAATTCGTTCCGGCAATTTTCCGGAAAGAGAGGTTGTAACATTACCGGTAATTTGCCTGAATGCTGCTCTGTGTGAACGCAGATGGAAAATTCGCGCTGACGTGAGACGTCTACTCCAGCCAATCAGAACAATCAGACGCATTCACATCCGCTCTGTTTATGAAAATAAAAGCCTTTGAATATTTTTCCAGACACATTTATCTGCTAGATGTTAGTCAGATAACGTTTCTATGTTCTGCTTCAGTTGCTTGACCCGTGTGCACGTGAAGAAATGATCCGGTGAGCGCCAGCACACACACATATTATGTACATCTCGACAGCGAAAGTGTTCCTCCATATGTTTACATCGAAGTTGTTCACAATACTTATCCATCCACAGAATTTGTAATGTAGTCAAATGTGTAAACATTTAGCTGCGGTTCGCGCTTCTGCCTTTGGATGTCTCTGGGACAAAGCAGCTGCATGAATGCTAAAGCTTTAGATAAAAGTGAAGCCATCAACAAAAGCCCGACCCCTTCTATGTGTACAAACACAAGCGCAGCCGTTTAGAGGCCGTTTCTGGTTAATGATGTCAAAATTTACCGGTATTTTGGAATGGATGTGTGAATGGTCTTTTCCGGAAAAATTACGGAACGTCCTTGCCTATGTGAACAGCGCTTTTTTGAATTTACCGGTAAAGTCGTTCCGGTAATTTTCCGGATATTTACCGGTATCACTTTGTAAAAGAGGCTATTGTCAACTCAATTTAATTCAGGTTTATTCGTATAGTGTTTTCCACAATAATTGTTGTTCCAAAGCAGCTTCACAAAAGTTGTATGTTACATTACAATCAAAATCAGAAAAGTTCAAGTGCTGTATATAGCGTGGACACCTGCAGAATTTATAGTGTCATTTTCTGTTCTGTGTAATTTGTGTATTTATACATTTAAGAACTTAAGAACTCTTCCACTTAAAGGAGACCTTTTATGCCCTTTTTTACAATATGTAAAATAATTATCTCATGTGGCTAGAGTCTGTATGTGGAGCTTCAGCTCAAAATACCCCACAAATAATGTTTTATAACTATCTGAAACTGATCCGAATTGTGCCATTTTGGTGACTGTCGCTTTAAATTCAAATGAGATTGTGCTCTTTTTTTTTTAAGAGGGCGGAACTACAAATGCCTATGTGTCAGCATAGTGGCAGATTCAAAAAAAAGTGTAACGCCCTATGCTAATTAGGGAAAGATGGTCACTAGTGGCCGGGGCTTTCCCCCTCTGATCACACATACAAAGGGCGTATGTCAATCAAAGTGTTTCTGCAGACTGCATGTATCAAGTGTGATCATAAAAAAATTTAATTTATAAATGTTTACCATTAGAAGCTGGTTATATTCACAGACTGTGTTTAAACCCTTATAAAAGTGATTTTTGCATAATATGTCCCCTTTATGTAGCCTACGTCCCTTTAATATGTCCCCAAGTCTCAAGTTTGATTGACATTCTCCCATTGTATGTGTCATCAGAGCCCCGCCCATTTGTGACGATCTCTCCTTCATTAGCATAGGACGTCAGTCTTGTTTTTGAATCTGCCACTATCCTGACACATGCTGCCATTTGAAGCTCCGTCCTATTTTTAAAAGAGCTTAATCTCATTTGAATTTAAAGCGACAGTCCCCAAAACAGCCCAATTAGTATCAATGCCTAAAATGAGCAGTTTCAAAGAGTTATAAAGCATTATTTGTGTGGTATTTTGAGCTGAAACTTCACATACACACTCAAGGGATACCAGAGTCATATCTTACATCTTGTAAAAAGAGACATAATAGGCCCCCTTTAAATTCACAAATAGGATTTAGTTATCTATAATAACCCTCGAGCTGATGCCGTCACTGATTTCAGCATCTGATCTGAAAGCATCTCTATCTTCATAACTGGATTCTGCTGACTGCATGAGGAAAATGCCTGACAGGCTGAGTTTTAGGGCACACAGACTGGTCTGAATCATCTCTTTGTTGCAATCCTCATGTCAGCAATAACAGCCGTTAAAACTGCTGCTTTAGTCGAATAAAAGAGAATAATGAGTCTATGGGACGAAACGGAGATAATGTGTTAAAAAACAAACACCTGCTTTCAGGACGGAGGTGTTTACGGCTGAAGAACAAAAATAGCAACTCATTATAGTGAGAGGGTCGCCCTCAAATTACTGTCAGGTCACTGTTTTCATTTCAAATAAGAGATTTACACTAATTTCCTCTTAACCTTGCGCTTCACCTATGCAGCTCCATGTTGTTAGAGTTTCTAAATTTGATCTCAGTCGCAGGCTTAATGTAGCCTACGCCCCCGAGAGACTGAAGCGAACATGTCCGTTAATGATGAAACCACATCCTCTCACAGCAGTGAACAAAACACGCTTATAGAAAACCGCCAGTTAGGACATCGACAATATTCGCAAGCAAATTACTCACAGGAACTGACTCTACCTGCAATACAATTGTGGATTTTATTACCTTGTTGCGCTTAGAGGGATTGTTTGCTCATAAATGTCATCTGTGTTCATCAATCTGTTCTGTCGTCATTTACTCACCCTTTACTTAATGTTCCAGACCTGTTTGAGCTTGCTGACACAAAAGAAGATATTTTGAAGAATGTTGGAAACCTGTAACAATAGACTTGGATGTCAAAACATAAACTATGGATGTCAGTGGTTACTAATGTTTAACAATTTTCTAAATATCTTCTTTTGTGTTTAACAGAACAAAAAAAGCTCAAACTGGTTTGCAACAAGTCAAGAGTGAGTAATGTTTTTAAATGAATTATTCACTCCAAAATGAGAATAATTTACTCATCTTCAGGCCACACAACATGTAGGTGACTACGTTTCTTCAGTAGAGCATTAAGGAAGATTTTTTTTTTTTTGCTCAAACTGTGGTTCTGGTTCAATAAAATATAGCTACTGCCACTTTAAGAGTCCAAAAACATATACAGGCAAAACCAAACTAATGCCTTATTTTGGTACTAATTAAGTGGCTTAGGTTTTATTGTGATTTTCTCAATGTACATTTGTTGTGTTTTGTATTTAGTTCAGTTTTATGTTTACTTATACTTTAAGCTTAATATTTTCTCCAATAAAAAGCTGTTTTTTAATGCCATTAACCATCATTTTGAGGGGTTTTTTTTTTTCTTAAATATAAGTTCAGGCATTGTTTTTTCACTAGTACTATTTTAAAAGTATAGATTTGGCATTGTATTATAAAACAAACTAAAACAAATGAAACTGAATATATTTCACATTTATGTTTCACATTATTCTTTGTGCAAAGTCAGTCTGCTTAAAAAAAAATGTCTGTTTAAAATTCTGTGTCCAGTTGGACTTATCTTGTACTTGAAAGCTAAAATACATCCTTAGTAAAACTGCAATTCGTATATACAGAGAGAAAATTACCATAATAACAGTCCGACGCTCACATAAACTACCATCACCATCAAATTAACATGATGGATCTTGTTGGATATGTGGCTTAGCAGTTAATGCATGTGCTGCTGGGGAAAATAGCTGGAGATTTCTATAATCTCAGTTTAATGAATGGGCAGCGTTTCAACTGGAGTCCATTCACATGCCAGTCAGTTTATAGTATGGAAATGAAGCTGTGAAAAATCCAACGTAAAAACATGCATCGCTGATTCATATGCGAGATAAAGACAGCCGTGCTGAGATTTCCTCAGTTCATCGCAGGACCGAATGGAAGTATATAAAAAAAGTGTTTTCAAGCATATAGAGGCCCAGAGAGGTCATATATTATCATTTTTTCTTCCTAAATACAAGATTTGGATACAAGCAATTTGGCTGTCTGCACCAAATGCGACGCGACATGACAGAAACATTTAAATACCAGCCATTCATTTCAATTTCAATTTCAGCCACTGCACTCCCGACGAAATGGTAAGGATTATAATCTAATTAATACATATTAAACATATTAAACATATTACATATTAAACCTAAACATCATTAAAAGTACATAGGCTGAGTGATTGATGTTGTTGGCTTGCACTGACTTTCATTTTCAAACTGTTTGCTGTTTTATTTTCAAGATCCGCTTTCAGTATGGCAATAAATGTGATGTTTAAACTCACATTAGTAGCATTTAACACTGATTAAAGCACATAATCAGTACCTGAGGTGATCTTTGTAATAACCGGTTTTAATGTTGTTTTGCCATGATGTTGCAGAAATAAAAACTAAAATAGTTTCTAAAATAGAAATTTTGCTTGTCGCCATTGCAGATGGTTAGGACAAAAATTTTAGTTTTAACATGAAAAAGGTGCTGCGTCGCATATAGTATAAAGCCCTAAAAAAAAGACACGGTGTAAAAGCCATATTTGGAAAGGATTAGTTTTACTGGGGGACGTAGAGAAATTTCTGTTTCACAGACGTACATTGTGATTTTAATCCCATCCGAATCTGCCATGTCTGTCTTTTTCCTGACACAACCCCTGTAAAAATTCCAACACTTTCATTTTGACTTAAGATTATTTTGCTTTCCCCATTGGCATAAGATTATTTTGCTTGTTTTAAGTTAAAACTCACCTAATTTTGACTTATTATTTCTGAAAACCAGACAATAATTTTTGCTTGTCTAGAAAATGCTTCTTTATTTTAGAATTTTTCGATATTTGGACTAGAAACAAGACAAAAAAAATCTAAATGAAATCTAATATAAAGTAAATGAAGCATTTTTTGCAGTGTAATGAACATGGAAATGTTAGTGCAAATCCATACATGAAATGACAGACTTGAAAATAATAATGTCGTTTGAAAAACTAGTCCCGTCAGAATATGGCTTTAGTCTTTTTCCCCCTAGTCCACATTTATAGACTTTTCAGTCTAAAATAAAATAAAATAAAATAAAATAAAGTAAAAATAAAATAAAAAATAATATATAAAATAAAATATAAATAAAAAACTAAAAAAAAAATTTTTTATAAAAAATAAATTTAATAAATTAAAATTAAATAAAATCAAATAAATTAAAATAAATTAAATTTTTAAAAACTAAATACAAATTTAAAGTGTTAAAAAAGACTTTAAAAATGTTGTTTTTTAATCTTTCTATCAATAGATTTATATTTTACAAACATTCAAAAACATTCTTGTGCATTAAATAATCATAATAAAATGATTTCTGAAAAGATCATGGCACTCTGAAGTAAACTGGAGCAATGATGCTGAATATTCAGCTTTGCGGAATAAACTACACTTCAAAATAGCAGAAAACAGTTATTTAAAATAGTAATATATTATATAATTATAACTATTTTAGGTCACACTTTATATTAACGGACAATTTACGCTATTAACAAACCATTCGATGTTTAGCTCAGTAATCTATTTATTAGCTGCTTATTAATTAGTAAGGTAGTAGCTGGGTTTAGGTACACTGTTAACGATTTTTGTAAATTACACAGTATTAAACTGTAATATGAACTGTATTTTACTGTTATGCAGTGTTACTGTATTTTAAAGTTGCACTGTGAAAATCACTGTATATTGTACTGTAAAGATATACAATACTGTGAACACATATACAGCAAGATAAATGGTGCTGTAAATGTGAATACAGTATTTTTGCTGTAATTCATAGTACATTACTGGCAAACTGCCGCCAGTAAGTTACTGTAGATTCTAACAGTGTATTGAGTAGGATTAGGAATGTAAAAGAAGATCATACTTTATAAATAGTTCATATCTTAATAATAGTCAGGTAATAAGCCAGTAGTTAATGGTGTGAATTATTATTTAAACTACTTAAAGTGTTACCGTATTTTACTGTATTTTTTATCAAATAAATGCGGTAAAAATGACAAATTAAAAACTGTTGAATAGCAACGTATGTGCATATATTTTGCTGTTTTTAGTGGTGCTTGTGTGGGCGTCTCGAGTTCGAATCAGGCTTGTGTCATTCATTTCCTGCTCCCTTCTTTTCTCCTTGTCATTTCCTGTCTGCTCTCTAACAATCCCTATTATTAAAGCAGCAAAAAGACCAGCACATGACAGATCTTGTGAGTGCGAGCATAACTGTAGAAAACACAACAATGAATCATCGGGTGGCATTGATGACACATAAATTAATCAGTAGCTTTGCTTAACCCTTCTTTCAGGGATGCTTTGAATACTAACAATCATGTCTTGTGGATAAGACAACTCAACATGATGAGAGAGAATCTTTTAGCTTATTTATTTTTTTAGATTTATTTCTGCTAGATTTTGCTGTCTGTATATTAGGGTTGTCACGATACTGGAATTTGATACCAATCGATAGTGAAATTTTAAAAACGTCCATTTTCTGCGAACATTTGAGCACTGTTGAGCGCGTTCTTAAACAGAGCTGATTTGCCGTTGTGTTCATGTGCTCAACAGAGATGACTGTGATTGGCCGTGACGGTCATCAGTTCACTGAACTCACCGCTGTTTACTGAGTGTAACCACAGATACAGGCACACTGGAGGGTTTCAAAGCTGTGAAGATCAGTCGATTCATTAGCGGACCGCTCGTATGTCAGCCTTTAAACAGACCAGCTGATCTTCGCTGCTTTAAAACGCTCCAGTGTCCCTGTATCTGTGGTTACAGTCAGTAAACAGGGGTGAGTTCGATGAACTGATGACCTTAACGGCCAATCACAGTCATTTCTGTTGAGCACTTGAACAATTGAATTGAATAATTGAATTGTTTCTATAGACCATTTTGAGGGATGTAAACAATAACAATGGTCCTAATGTATTTCCTGTATTGCATTTTTAATTTCCATAGCTTTCAAGAATCCAAAAAGGTCCACATATTGATAAATAATGTTATGGCAGCCATTTTAACATTAAGATATGATTAAATTGCCTCTTGTTACAGTTGTGAAATAGTTTGGCAACAAGCAGGAAATGTTCATGGGCTAGTGACATCAGCACATTGAATGGTCTATACTAAAGATAGATGAGTTACCGTAGTCCATAAATTATAACTTGATGTACAGAAACATAAATAAATAAATAAATAAATAAATAAATAAATAAATAAATAAATAAATAATAATAATTTGTTAAATTTAACAAAATAACTAAACTATTTATAAAATCTACATTATACTAAAATAAATAAATTAATAAATTAATTAATTAATTAATAAATTGAATTCAAAAATTATAAAAATTGATTAATAATAAATTAATTAATAATAATTAGTTAAATTTACAAAATAACAAAACTATTTATAAAATCTACAACATTATACTAAAATAAATAAACAAATTCATTTGAATACAAAATTACTAAAATATTAATGATAATAAATAAATGAATAATAATTTGTTAAATTTAAGAAAATAACAAAACTCTTAAATAAAAAATAAAAAATAATAAAAATAAATAAACAAATAAATAAAATGCAAAAGTGTTACAATTTTAAATGTTTGTAAAATATAGCAATAAACAATTTATAAAACTAAAATACCTATACTATAAAATAAATGTTACCGTAGTCCATAAAATATAACTTGATGTACTGAAAGGTAAAATCTACAACATTATACAAAAATAAATAAATAAATTAATTAATTTAATTACAAAATTACAAAAAATGTATAATAATAAATAAATTAATAATAATTAGTTAAATTGAACAAAATAATAAAATGTTTTATGAAATCTACAACATTATACTAAAATAAATTAATAAATACATTTGATTGCAAAATAATCAATAAATGAATAATAATTTGTTAAATTTAGGAAAATAACAAAACTATTTATAAAATCCACAACATTATACTAAAAAAATAAATAAAAATAAAAATAAAATAAATAAAAACACTTCCAAACTGTACAGAAACGACATTCCAATCGATATGGTTCAGTATCCATCAATGATGTCTATGTAGGCTACTACTATGTAGGCTACTACTAGGGCTCAGAGTCTATTTCTGCATATGAGACATATTTCTTTCTGAGTACAGAAAAATATATAATTACTGAGAGGTTATATTTATATAAGAAGCATTAAATATTTCACTCTCGCTGTCGGACTCCAGAGCCTCATTAGAGGAGTCCATGGGGATGGTGACATCTACTTATAAGTGCTCATGACAGATTCCCCCAGTTCACAGTCTTCCCCAAATGTCCACACTTTACCCTCATTTATTTTTCTGCAAATTACTCTACACTTCACGTCAAAAGACATTAATTCATTTATCATAAATCCCCTCACAGACTAAAGACACATTATCATCAGTCTGGGAAAAGGCGACCTTCCCTTCACGGTTGTCTTTTTTTTTGACCTAGAAGAAGATGCATCTCAGCTGATGTTTACTTGACTGGGGAACAAATGTGTTTACATTAAAGGGGACATAGCATGAGAATATGACTTTTATTGTGATCAAGTACTGTAATTGGCTCCCTTGTGAATCTACGTGAAAAAAGGCCACTCCTTGTCTCTTTGCTTTGTTAAAGGGATAGTTCACTCAAAAATGAACATTTCCTCACCATTTACTCGCACTCAAGTGGTTCTAAACTTTTATAAATTCTGCTCTTCTGTTGAACAAAATAAAACAAGATATTTTGAAGAATGTTGGAAACCAGCAGCCATAGTCATCCATAGTAGGTATTACGCCCCAAGTCTAGGGGAAAACAACATGGGCATAATAAACGGAAAAAAAAGTGTTGTGGGTGGTGGATTTCCCAAACAAAAAAAAGAAACTTAATACAAAAGATCTCCTTCGGTCGACAACCAAACTCGGGCACTCAGTTGAGAGTAATTGAATAGATTTATTATAGAAAAATTATAGTTTAAATGAGCATCTCTTCAGGGGGGCCACAGGCCAAAATAACAATCCAAAAAATCAACAAGGTAAATGAACTAAATTACCTATAAATATTTAAAGAAAAATACAGGAAGCTTACCTTTCTCCCTAAACATAAACAAAGTCAAAAGTAATCAAATAAATAGGCAGGCCACCCCTACAAGCTCAAACTCTCAAAATTTTGTAAGCATACAGCACATGAACAATTGTACAAGACTTAAAGGTTGGTCATCGGCCGAAGGGGTGGGGAAAATCTAGGAGCTCTCCACCCCCAGCAACCGTCGCACCACAAATGAGCTCCCTGGACCCTTCCTGAAGTTCCTTTTTATAGGCCTCCGCGACCAGCAGCCAATCAGAGCTTGGATCACATTAGAATGGGAGCCTATGGAATAACAGAAAACACCACAAGAAGGCGGGACAAAGAAAAAGACACATACAATACACAACAACAAAAAATAAACAAATAAACTTTAGCCGTAATAGTAGGGAAAACAAATACTATGGAAGTTAATGGCTGCTGCTTTCCAACATTCTTCAGTATATCTTAAAGTCTGTGTGAACCGGAAGTTGCTGAGACTTTTATTTTAGTATGTTGCTGTGCTTCCAACTGAAACAGAATATTGAGTAGGAGGCGGGGCTTTCTGTTGCGCATACTAATATGTATTCAAGGTGGCATGGTGGCTCAGTGGTTAACACTGTCGCCTCACAGCTAGAAGGTCGCTGGTTTGAGTCTCAGCTGGGTCAGTTAGCATTTCTGTGTGGAGTTTGCATGTTCTCCTCATGTTGGCGTGGGTTTCCTCTGGGTGCTCCGGTTTCCCCCACAAGTCCAAAGACATGAGCTATAGGTGAATTGAATATACTAAATTGGCCGTAGTGTATGAGTGTGAATGTTTCCCAGTACTGGGTTGAAGCTGGAAGGGCATCCGCTGTGAAAAACATATGCTGGATAAGTTGGCAGTTCATTCCGCTGTGGCGACCCCTGATGAATAAAGGGACTAAGCCGAAGGAAAATGAATGAATGAATGAATGTTCGGGCAACAGTGGTGCAGTGGGTAGCACAATTGCCTCACAGCAAGAAGGCCGCTGGTTCGAGCCCCGGCTGGGTCAGTTGGCATTTCTGTGTGGAGTTTGCATGTTCTCCCCATGTTGGCGTGGGTTTCCTCCGGGTGCTCCGGGTGCTCCGGTTTCCCCCACAAGTCCAAAAACGTGGTATAGGTGAATTGGGTAAGCTAAAATTGTCCGTAGTGTATGTGTGTGAATGAGTGTGTATGGATGTTTTTCCAGTGATGGGTTGCAGCTGGAAGGGCATCCGCTGTGTAAAACATATGCTGGATAAGTTGGCGGTTCATTCCGCTGTGGCGACCCCAGATTAATAAAGGGACTAAGCCGAAAAGAAAATGAATGAATAAATGAATGAATGAATGTTCATCACTTGGTATATTTAAAAGCTCCAGGAATCCATTTATTTGAGCTTTTGAAATAAAAGTCTTCAGTGAACTTTAAAAACAGCAACATACAACTAACAAACAAAAAAACTAAATAAAACACCAACATAAGTACAGGTCCACAGATACATCGAATGCTAATGCCTAAATCCTGTCTATTAGCTATAACACCTGAGAATGGGAAAATAATGGTGCATTTGGTAGAAATCTAGGAATCAATAATCCCCCAGAGTCTCCTTACATGAAGGCAAGGGGAAAAAACCCCAGAAATCTGATCTCTGAGATAGTAGAACAACACTGTATCTCTGACATACAGAGGAAACACTGTGAAAGTGGAGAAGAGCGAGATGTCCATGTCTGAGCAGCTGATGGATTCATTTAAAGCATTGAGTGACTCTTGTGTCTGCACAGCGAGACTCTCACACCACCATCACTCACTTCACAGATAATGACAAAACACTGACAGGCACGAACACTGGTCTAGACCAGATCTCCAGAGCTTTATCAACTGCTAGTTTAATGGTTACACTATTGCTGGATTTCAGGAAGAAAAAAAAAAAAGTATAAATGCTCAGATGAAACTGTGAAAGGCTGTCGCTCAACAATAAGTGGATGGGTTATGGATTTTTAGTGGAGTTGATTCAGTGTGGAATTGAAAAAAAAACCTGTGAGACATGAAGTGATAATGATAATAAAAAATAGTAAATAATAATAATAATAATAATAATAATAATTCCTTACATTTATATAGCGCTTTTCTAGACACTCAAAGCGCTTTACACATTAGGGGGAACCTCCTCATTCACCAACAGTGTGCAGCATCCACCTGGATGACGCGACGGCAGCCATATTGCGCCAGACCGCACACCACACACCAGCTGATTGGTGGAGAGGAGACAGATGAAGCCAATTATGACATGGGGATGGTTAGAAGGCCATGATGGACAGAGGCCAGTGGGCAAATTTGGCCAGGATGCCGGGGTTAAACCCCTACTCTTTTTCGAAGGACATTTTTCGAAGGTCGATTTTTAACGACCACAGAGAGTCAGGACCTCGGTTTAACGTCTCATCTGAAAGACGTTAAATGCTAAATGCTAACTAGGCATGTTTGTGAAATAAAAAAACGTTGCATCAATTAATATATGTTGTAGGGGAGAGCGGGGACGAAAGTACCATTTTTCATAAAAACCTATTTTTAAAAGATAATGCTTTAGACAGAAATATATTTTTGCTGTGGTTACTAACTCATAAGCAGCTACGTTTCCATCCACCTATTTTTATGCACATTTTGGATGTGCGCATAAAAAAAATTGGTTGATGGAAATGCCAAAATGCACATATATTTTGAAAATGCGCATAAAAAACGGATGCCCATAACTGAGTAGGATAAACTTTTTATTCGATAAGAAAAGATAAACTGCGATAAAAACATAAAAATTCCAGTATGCGCATTAAAAAAGGTCATTGGATTTTTGTTATAAGAGATCATGTGATGATACAAATATGTGCGAATGGACAAACCAGCAGGCTGAGCACATTGTAAAACATCTGAAATGTTGTTTTGGTCATTCTAAAACGCCTTAACGATTCAGCATTAGTGTTATTATATTAGTAATTACCTCCAGAATTATTAAGAGCGTCTGTGCTCCACATCTCACGTCTTCAAACATCACCGCGCGTTCATTGTGTGTCAGGATCGTCTGAGGCGCAAGTCATTTATTAAATAAAGAAAAGATTAACACAGCTTCTCTACCGCAGCAAATTCTGTTTTTACTGTTGATATTTGGCGCCAGTTAATCAGGAAGTGACGATTTTGTTCTCTTTGACTCGTTGGATGGAAACGCTGCTTTATTCACACCTCTTTTATGCGATAATCCAGTTTTGTGCATAAAGTTAATTCACATTTTTGGATGGAAACATAGTGTGGTCTATCAATATTAGGTGGTATTTTGAACGAATGTAGAACAACTTCAAAATAATTTCACTTTAAACAAAAGTTGCACATTGTTACATTTGACCCTGTCAGCAGGGACGAAAGTAACACAACCATATTTACAAGATTTACTGGCTTAATCTTGTTTATTTTAAATATATCTGACTATGACCATCATCATAACTTCACTCTTCATAGTCATGTGATCCTTTAGAAATCACTATAAAATAACTGATTTGACACACACGCATGCACACAAATACCACAATTAAGTCAGAACTGATATATATATATATATATAGACAATTCCAGTTATAAACAACAACAAAAAAACTTAATAAATAAAAACTTTAATTATTAACTGACTATTTTCCATGCTATTTCTAATTAAATTTTTATTTTTGGACCTTCACTAAGACACTACATTTGTGGTTGGTTGATTGTAAACTCAGCAATGAAATCCCCTGCTCTGATTGGCTGACAGTTTTGGATATTAACAGGGCTAAACAGGCAGTAAAGCAAGATGTCGATCTTCTCTGGAGGCAGAGCTTATCCACCATATTGCATCCTAGAGCACAGGTGTCAAATCCAGTTCCTAGAGCTGCGCAGCTCTGCACAGTTTAGTTCCAACCCTGCTTCAACACACTTACCTGTAGGTATCAAACAAGCCTGAAGGACTCAGTTAGTTTGATCAGGTGTGTTTAATTAGGGTTAAAGATAAACTGTGCAGAGCTGCGGCTCTCGAGGAACTGGATTTGACACCTGTGTCCTAGAGCAAAACATTCTGGAACCATTTGTTTTGTCAGACTGCCTACAATTTTTGCTGATTTTAAAGAAACCACAAAGTCTTAAGTTCTGAAACTTGCGGGATATTTTTACAGTACTATGGGCTCTCGTATGTCAAAAGATCAAGATAATTTTGGTTTCTCACCTTATGACCCCTTTAATGGTGACACCAAAGCTTGATATGACAAGGAAAAACTCAAAATGCTCAGATGAAACAAAATGTTGAAGAACGGAGGATGGGTTTTCTGTGTGTTTCAGAAAAACAGGAGTCAGAATTGGAATTGTGGGATATTGCACTGGGTTGCCAGGTCTTGATCACTCAGTCTGGCTTTATCTGGCAAAGATGACTGATTATAACAGTTCATCATTTATTGCA
>CAIGQV010001633.1:28023277-28033676 GCA_903798115.1 Danio jaintianensis | reverse complement strand
TAAGAAGAAAAAAAGATTGATAAATTAATTAAGGACAATATAAGGCATACGGTACATTCAAACAGGCAGAGAAGCTATTTGAAAATCCGAGGGTTCAAAAAATCAAAATACTAAGCAATTAATACTACATACTAATACATACTAAAAATGTCCAAACTAACTTTTCAAGGTTAAAAGTTGTTGGATGTAAGATCAAGGTCTCATAAAGCAATTCAAAAGCAAAAGGGGAAAATCAGAAATAAAAACATGAATCACAAAATACAGAAAACTGCTAATTTTCGCATATTTTTTACTGTGTGGAGCAGTGTTCAGTGTAATTATTTACTAAGTAACTTGTTTTTGTAATTAAATGTATTTTCCACTTAAAAAGAAAAGTAAGGGATTACTCTGACTGTTTTTAGTTAATTACAGTTAATTATAATATATTACCCTTACATAAATTCCACAGTTCTGTATAAATCAGTTCAGAGAAGCAGAGTAATCTATATTTTGCAGAATAATTATTTTGCAACTGAAGTACATTTGGCATTTATCATTTATCAAAACAACGGCATATGCGTAAGAAGAAAAAAAGATTGATAAATTAATTAAGGACAATATAAGACATACATTCAAAGAAGCAGAGAAACTATTAGAAAATTTGAGGGTTCAAAAAAATCTAAATACTGAGCAAATCGCCTTTAAAGTTGTCTAAACTAAGTTCTTAGCAATGCATATTACTAATCAAAAGTTTTAATATACACTACCAGTCAAAAGTTTGGGGTCAGTATGATTTTTAAATGTTTTAAAATGAGCTTATCCTGCTCCCCAAGGGTGCATTTATTTAATCAAAAATACAGTACAAATTGTAAAATTGTGAAATGTTGTTGCACTATAAAATAAATCTTGAAAAGTAGTTGCATTCATTCATTTTCTTTTCGGCTTAGTCCCTTTATTAATCTGGGGTCGCCACAGCGGAATGAACCGCCAACTTATCCAGCATATGTTTTACGCAGCGGATGCCCTTCCAGCTGCAGCCCATCACTGGGAAACATCCATACACACTCATTCACACACATACACTACGGACTTGTGTGTGCTTACCCAAGCTTACCCGAGCTTACCCAATTCACTTGTACTGCATGTCTTTGTGGGGGAAACAAGAGCACCCGGAAGAAACCCACGCGAACACGGGGAGAACATGCAAACTCCACACAGAAATGCCAACTGACCCAGCCGGGGCTCGAACCAGCGACCTTCTTGCTGTGAGGCGATTGTGCTACCTACTGCGCCACCGTGACGCCCAAAAGTAGTTTATAATTTAATTTAATAATTTATTCCAGTGATTTTAAAGATGAATTTTCAGCTTCATTACTCCAGTCTTTAGTCAAATGATCCTTCAGAAATCACTGTAATATTATTTATTATTATTATTATTATTAGTAGTAGTAGTAGTAGTATTAATAGTATTAAAAGCAATAATGACTGGAGTAATAATTTCATTTGAAACTACATACTATAAGAAAACAGTTATTCATTCATTCATTTTCTTTTCGGCTTAGTCCCTTTATTAATCAGGGGTCGCCACAGCGGAATGAACCGCCAACTTATCCAACATATGTTTTACACAGTGGATGCCCTTCCAGCCGCAACCCAACACTGGGAAACACCCATACACTCTTGCATTCACACACATACACTACGGCCAATTTAGTTTATTCAATTCACCTATAGCGCATGTCTTTGGACTGTGGGGGAAACCAGAGCACCCGGAGGAAACCCACACCAACACGGGGAGAACATGCAAACTCAGAAATGCCAACTGGCCCAGCCAGGGCTCGAACCAGCGACCTTCTTGCTGTGAGGCGATCGTGCTACCCACTGCAGCACTGTGACGCCTAAGTTGTAAACTAAATTAATTTCCTAATTCCATTTGATTTTTTTTTTTTAACTATAACATTAACAATACGGCCAAGAAAACAGTTATTTAAAATTTTAATAATTATTTAACAATTTAACCTTTTTTTTACATTTAATAAATGCCGCCTTGATGAACACAATCATTTTCTTTAAAAAAAAAAAAACTGATCCCAAACTTTTGACCGGCAGTGTATGTTAATAGTAGGAAATTTACAAAATATCTTCATGGAACTTTTTTGGCATAAAGGAAAAATCTATAATTTTTGCACACAATGTATTTTTGGTTATTGCTAAAATTATACCCATGCAACATAGGACCATGGTAACAATTCAAAACCTAGCATAATTAGTCTACAATCAACTATCTACAAAAAAAGGAATTTTGACAAACATTTCTACATTGAGCAAATTGTTCTAAAAGCCATACATTATAAAAAATACACTTTTTGACTGTACAATGGCATAAACCCAGCATGATCCTTAAAAAAAAATGCGAGTGCTATTAGTAAATGTAAAAGTGTCAACCATCAACAGCTTCTCAGCATTAGATTAGTTGTTTTCTATATTTCTAGGGTGTTGCAGGTCATTTCTCGGCCATCCCTGTGTGGTTGCTGAACTGTTGAGAGTGGTTTTCTCACATTGCTGTAGTGCAAGGGTGTTCTGGGCGGTTGCTAGGCTCTTCTGGGCAGTTGCTAGGTACTTAAAGCAACATGTGGGTCAAAGATGAAAAGGGCTTTTCAAGTATCAAAAAATGTGTACAATGGTTTAACATGTCTTTCCACGTACCTTAGAATGTGTCCTGTTTGATTGCAGTTTTTTGTATTGGTTTTTATATACATCTTTGGTATGCGTTTTTTGTAACAACATATGTAACATGTAACAATATCTGGACAGATATAGACCAAGAGACATGTGAGACCAATTAAAATGCTTAAAATGCTGATTAACAGACAATTTAAATCTTTTTACACATTTGTCGGCACATTATTTTTAATAATTTATACTATCTTAACATTTAGTATGATGATTTATTCTTTTATATATTCTAAAAGGTACAGCTGAGTTTGTTGTTTAATTTTTGCTTAAATATATAGGTTATTATAAATTATTAAAGCTATTTAAAGTGCACCTATGATGAAAATCAACTTTTGTAAGCTGTTTGGACAGAACTGTGTGCAGGTATAGTGTGTCCACTGTCATATTGGGGTGATATAAAGACAATAAGTCTCTTTTTTAAAATTTTCTGACGTTAAAATAGCATCCAAATCCCTCACATTTTGAGGCCCACCGCAACGTGACATAGAAGTGCGGTTTCCCCGCCCATCGAATTGATTGACAGCCGAGTATTAACATGTCTCTGTAGTAACGCGTATAATTATATGAACAAGACAGGATGTGCGCAAAGCAACCGGGATTAAAAGATCTGTTGAGTTCGCTGTGCTCATCAATCATCATCAAATGTGATCAAGGATGAGTTTTACAAGTTTAAAACTTTCACATTTTTAAGCAAGTTTAACATTTTTAAAACAGCGCATGTTTGTAATAAAGACAGTAAAATCACTGTAATTCATCACCACAGTCGCATGTCAGTACAATTATAAAAGAAGACGCTTCAATTCGGATTGTGGATGTTAAATCAGGTTTATTTTGTACATTAACATAACGGATATCCATACAGCAGTGGGTATTAACGTGTATTCTGTCACATTTGCGTGCAAAAACATTGCGCTGTGTGTGCGTGAACTTTTTTTTAACAACATTGTGTGTGACTCATCGAAAGGCTTGAATTAACTTCACAATACATCAAATAATCATTGGGAAGGTTCTTACTGTAATATTTCTCACAAATGTTACGTGAGATCTGCTTCCTTCATGTCTGTCACTGTGTTGTTTATCTGATGCAGCCGAGGCGGAGATTGAGGCACACTCTTACAGGCACGTGGGAACGGTGGCCGTGGAGAACTAGCATTAAAGACACAGGCAACAAAAACAGCTACATTGTGTTTAGAGCAGAAAATCCAATATTCTGAAAGGTGTAATAAATAATCTGATGGGTGTTTTGAGCTGAAACTTTACAGACACCTTCTGGAGACACAATATACTTATCTTAAATCTTGAAAAAGGGGTAAAATAGGTGCCCTTTAAAGTTGATACTTGCATTTTTGTAAATTTGATTTAATGCACAAACCTTTTACCTACAGTGTGTATTTAGAATTTACAGTAGATAACGTACATTTAACTTGGTTCCTTTCCTGTTAAGTGGCTAAATTAAGCTATGGTAAGCTGTTTATTAAAGATTACTTAACACCAACTAACAACACCAGGCACTATTATTTCCCCTTTTTTCTTTTTTTTTTTAAGAAATATGCATGCATGTCAAGACAGATGGCTGTTATCAACTTGGTGCTGTTGCCTAATATTCAGAAATGTGCTGAAAAATCTGTCCTTATGGCAGTAAATCATCCCAACACATGTGAAATGTTTCATGTCTCTCCTATTGCAGACTCTTTGGTGTGAACACTAGCTATGTTTCCATTCACCTATTTTATGTGCATTTTGGATATGCCAAGATGCGCATCAATTTTGAAAATGCGCATAAAATAACGTATGCGCATAACTGAGTAGGATAAACTTTTTATTGAATGAGAAAAGATGCGCATAAACTACGATGGAAACACTTACCTAACAAATTCCAGTATGCGCATTAAAAAAAGTCATGTGATTTTGTTATAAGAGATCATGTGATGATAAAAATGTGTGTGAACGGACAAACCAGCAGGCTGAGCACATTGTAAAACATCTGAAATGTTTTGTTCATTCTAAAATGCCTTCACCATTTCAGTATTAGTGTTATTATATTATTAATGACCTCCAGAATTGTCAAGAGCGTCTGTGCTCCGCGTCTCATGCCTTCAAACGCCACCACGCGTTCACTGCGTATCGTCTTTTGAGGCGCAAGTAATTTATTAAATAAAGAAAAGATTCACGCAGCTTCTCACTTTCTGAAATAAAGGTACAAAATCTGTCACTGGGGCAGTACCTTTTCAAAAGGTACATTTTTGTTCCTAACAGGTCCTTAAAAGGTACATAATAATACCTAAAAAGTACAAATGTGTACCCCACAGTAACATAAAGGTACAAAAGTCAACCTTAAAAGTACAAAAGTCAACCTTAAAGGTACAAAAGTGTACCCTAAAGGTACTAATGTCCACCAGTATGGTACAAAAGTGACAGATTTTGTACCTTTATTTCTGAGAGTGTACTGCAGTAAATACAGTTTTTACTTTTGATATTTGGCGCCAGTTAATCAGGAAGTGAGGAAAGCTCAGCTTTTTTTGCACATCTTTTCATGCAATATTCCAGTTTTGCGCATAAATTTAATTCGCATCTTTGGATGGAAACAGCTACTGACAGCAATCCCTTCACAACCTTCTGACATGTTTGACATGTTTATTGCAAATGTGTTAGCATTGATGTGTGCGTATTAAAAAACATTAGTGGACTACAACTATGTAAAAGGGGCTAATGTAATTCATAAACTTTAGTTCTTAGTGACACCAGTGGCCATTAAGTGAACTGCAGTCAACATCTTAAAGGGATAGTTCACCCAAAAAGGAAAATTTAAGTTAAATACTCACCTCTGCCATTGAAGATGTAGGTAGAAAATATTTCTTTTTTTTTGCTGAATCTGTGGTCCTTGGTGATTCACATGCATGACTCTATTCTGATAAATTAATAAAATGTCCAGAAGCTCGCACTCACTACACTGTGTGCATGCAGAGAACTGTTTGCCCAGGCTGTGGATTAAACGTGCAGTATATAGGATAGGATCAACTAGTGGTTGAACTAGGTATTGCAGTCCAAATACAAAATATTGAAGAGGGTTTTTTTCATCCGGCTTCTCCGACAACGACTGGACGGAAACAGGTTGCCAGATTGACAACACCAACAGGAGCGAGCATGCCTGACGATCGAGCGTTAGTAAGATGCTCGGCTAATGTTTTTGTTTGTAATATTTTCATTGTGGTGGCTCAGTGTTTAGCTCTGTCTCCTCACAGCAAGAAGGTCGCTGGTTCGAGTCCCAGCTGGGCCAGTTAACATTTCTGTGTGGAGTTTGCATGTTCTCCCCGCATTCGCATGAGTTTTCTCCGGGTGCTCCAGTTTCCCCCACAGTCCAAAGACATCCCCTATAGGAGAATTGGGTAAACAAAATTGACTGTATATGAGTGTGTGTGTGTTCCCAGTAATGGGTTACGGCTGGAAGGGCATCCACTGCATAAAACATATGCCAGAATAGTTGGCGGTTCATTCTGCTGTGGTGACCCCTGATGAATAAGGGACTAAGCCGAAGGAAAATGAATGAATGAATGAATGAATGAATATTTGCATTGTTTGCATCTACCTCATGTGGATTTTTATAACTCTGAATCTGCGTCTCATTTTAAAGGTTGCTACTGTCCTGCGCAAGTTGTATTATTGGCCACGCCCACATACATTGAGGCAGCCTTCATGACTGAAATGAAATACACTGTGTTTTTCGCCAAGGCAACACTGGTTGCTGAAATATAATTGGTTTAACTGGCAGTGGGAGGAGTTAAATAGACCAAAACAAAGACAGACATTCTGACATCGAACTTACATTTTCAAAGGAGAATAACTGACTTTAGCATTGTTTTTTAGATAAACAAGTATGTTCACTTAGCATGTTTCTTGAATATCTGCATGTTATTTTTATGTTTCAAAAGAGACAAAAACTTACTTGAGGTTATTAAAGGGATAATGAACTACCAGTTTTTATTTTGTACTCTCCACTGATAAAAAATTCCACTCATAATTTTATTAAATATTTTTTACATGAAAAACATCTTAATTTAAAATTAATTTGATTATTGTCTGTATTTTTTTGATCCCTCATCAAAACACTTTTTTTTGTAGACTTGAAGTAAACACTCACTGCTCTCTCATTGGCTAATAGTAGGAGTTGATCATCTGCAGAGGCGGGGCTTATACTATTACATCATAGAGTAGAACATTCCATTTTCAGCCGTTTTGTCAGATGGCCTTTATATAAGCTGTTTTTAGAGTCACAACAAAGTTTTGAGCTCTATAACTTACAGGATGTTTTTATAGTACTATAACCTCTTTTCTGACAAAAGATCAAGGAAGTTTTGGTTTCTCAGTTCATGACCCCTTTAAAGTTACACTACTATGGTAGTTTGATCATAAAGTCTATTTGACATCTGACTTTTAGAAAATATATTACATACATAAAATGTTCAATGGTTCAAGCAATGTTTACATGTTTCATTAATGTATTGCCTTCAAGTGGCCGAGCCATGCCATCTATAAAGGATTAATTCACATCATAATGGAAGTTGTTAAAGATTTATGACTGTTTGGGTACGTTGGGACACACCCTGACACATGTATTGTCCTCAGGCGGCCATATTCACTGTGTTTGATGATTATTTGTGATGACACCCCTAGCACCCTACAATAATGGTTCCTTTACTTAATGTATTTACTAAGATTAACTATATGAACAATACCTAATACCTATTATGCAAAGATCACTTTTATGAGAGGTTTAAAAAAAAACTGTGTGTGGCAACAGTGTGTGAACATAGCCAGCATCTAATGGTAAAAAAATAATTAATTGTATTTTTAATAATCACACTTCATAAAAACAGTTTGTAGAAACACTTTGATTGACATTCGCCCCTTGTATGTGTCATCAGAGTGGGAAACCCCCACCCACTAGTGATGATCTCTCCCTAATTAACATACACAGTCCTGAGTGAGAAGCAGCCTTGCGCCGTTAGAGTTTTAAATCTGCTGCTATGCTGACACACAGGCGTTTATAGCTCCGCCCTCTTTTTTTTATAAAGAGCACAATCTCATTTGAATTTAAAGCGACAGTCACCAAAACAGCACAACTGCATCAAAGCCTAAAAGGGTCAGTTTCAGAGAGTTATAAAACATTATGTGTGTGGTATTTCAGCCTGATCTCACAAGAAAACATAACTATTTTAAGTTTTGTCAGTTTAGTGGCTAATTCAGAGTTCAGTCATACGAAATTGTACGATTTTAAAAAGGAGATGTGGCACCCAACCCCACCCCTAAACCCAACCGTCATTGGGTGGTGAGCAAATCGTACTAAATTGTACGAATTAGATCATACGAATTCATACGAATTAGCCACTAAATCAAAACGTTACGAATTGCCGTGAGATTGCGTTGGGTATTTTGAGCTTAAACCACACACACACACACACACACACGCACGCACGCACGCACGCACGCACGCACGCACACACACACACACACACACACACACACACTCTAGGGACATCAGAGATTTATGGCCCCCTTTAATGTTAATTTAAACATTTACTAATGCATTATTAAAATCAAAGTCATGATTGTTAACATAATTTAATGCACTGTCAAGAACAATGTTTAATAAGAACAAACTAAAGGTGAATAAATACTGTAATAAATGTATTGTTAATTTTTGGTTTATGTTTGTAAATATATTAAGTAACATTAATTAATGAAACTTTTTGCATGTTGTGTCAACATCTTTATAATACTGTTTATCATCGTAAAAGCTTCATGAATCACTTAAAAAAAAAACGCACCATCATTTAGGCTAGTACATGTGAGGATGAAGCCCTTAACATAACAGAAACACAATTTGATTAAAGAATAGTTTGTTATAACAGTGGTTATATCAGTTGTTCACAGTGTGGAGGTTTACTATTTGAGGTGAATTATCTTGTCTTTAAGACTGACTAAACATTTATTTTGGCTGTTTATTTAGCCACAGCCATATCACCCTGCAGCCCAAGACCAGTTACTCACCGAAGCTAAGCAGGGCTAAGCCTGGTCAGTACCTGGATGGGAGGCCACTTGGGAAAACTAGGTTGCTGTTGGAAGTGGTGTTAGTGAGGCCAGCAGAGGGTGCTCAACCTGCGGTCTGTGTGAGTCCTAATGCCCCAGTATAGTGAAGGGGACACTATACTGTCAGTAAGCGCCGTCTTTCGGATGAGACGTTAAATCGAGGTCCTGACTCTCTGTGGTCATTACAAAGCCCATGGCACTTCTCGTAAAGAGTAGGGGTGTAACCCCAGTGTCCTGGCCAAATCCCTCCAAAGGGCCTTACCCATCATGGCCTCCCAATCATCCCCATCCCAATATCACCGTCTCTCCACTCTACCTATAGCTGGTGTGTGGTGAGCGCACTGGCGCCGTTGTCCTGTGGCTGCCGTCGCATCATCCAAGTGGATACTACACACTAGTGGTGGTGTGGAGAGACCCCCCCCCCCCCCCCCATGATTGTGAAGCACTTCGGGTGTATGGCCATACACGATAAATGCGCTATATAAATACACATTACATTACATTATTTATTATGCCATATTTTGGTACTCTGTAAAAAAATATGTATACGTAAATTAGCAGTTTTTCCATATTTTGTGATATATTTTATATTTTTCCCCATTTGTTTATGCTTATGAATTGCATTGTGTGACCTTGATCTTTCTTCCAACAACTTTTAACCTTGAAAAATAGGGAAAAGTGACTTTTTTTTATTTTTTTATTTATTTATTTTTTACTTTTTTTACTTATGCTACAAAAACCTTGTAATAAACTGCCAGGGTATTTTCTGTTATTTTACAGGCTTATTTCTCCATATATTATTTCATATACATTATATTATTTCAAAAATGTCAATTAAAGTCACTTTGTTAAACTGTAGAGTTGAATTTTCAACATCAACAGTCGACAGAGCCGAGATCAACATCCTATAATGCAATTCACAACCGCAAATAAATGGAGAACACTTGTGAATCACAAAAACTGTTAATTAACAGATATTTTTTTACAATGTAGGATCTGAAACTGAGAGCTAAATTTCACAAAGATCCACCTAATAAGACAGCAGTGTAGTCTACATGAAGGCCTGTTTGTTATTTAACCACCCTGAGAAGTAAAACCCGCCTCTTCACATTGTGTTTTGATGCACGTGACCTTCACATTTCAACAAGTGCCTCTCAAACAGGTGAAAGTTTAACAATAGCATTATTATATATTAACAGCAGGCGCGGTGTAAAACAGTACTGCAGCGGCACCTGCTGGACAAACACTGTATTACACAAATGTTCCCATTTCAGGAAACACCGTGTACTTTTGCATTAGATCTCATGGGTAAACATATGATTTCACCCTCTGCATGGATTTCCTTGATAATTAAGCAAATCATGCATTTGTATTTTAAGTGTAAGAGCACATGAACTATAATTATCATCATCAACATCATAATCATAATAATATGTATTATATTATATTATATTATATATTTTATTAATACATTTGCACTGTATTGAAAATGTGTAGGATTTTAATTATTATTTGTGTCTTTCCTTGAATTGGTTAATTGGAAGACCATGATATAATATAATATAATATAATATAATATAATATAATATAATATAAT
>CAIGQV010001633.1:27998663-28009107 GCA_903798115.1 Danio jaintianensis | reverse complement strand
AAAAAATAATGATGGTTGGGTTTAGGGAAGGAGGAGGGCGGGTTAATTGGTGCTTTTGAAAAAAATTGACGGTTGGGTTTAGGGAAGGAGGAGGGCAGGTCAATCGGAGCAGCCTCTGCTGGATTTACGCGAGAAGAGCAGATATTTGATATCTCATATAGCTGATTAACCATGTGCATGGTTGATAACAGCCTTCTGAGCCTACCAGTAGGCGCAGAAGGCCCCTACTGGCCCATATCTATCAGCTGATAAACCACTGATAACGCCCATTCAATCAACTGATAACATTCGAATTCGCTGATGTAATATCATTGCTCCTGCTGCAGCCATGGTACAGCAGCAAAGTTCCTTGATCATTAAGTTTATTGCATGCGAAATTTTTGTACATTTAAAAAATAAATTTGGCCTCTCATTGTGTCAATCATATTGAAACACTGCCTCCAAAACTTTCGTCCGTCATAAAAAAAAATTGAATCAGGTTACATTTTTTAAAGTTTATCACATCTGAAAAGGCAATTTGAGCGGTGTTTTGGCAATTCAGGACCGCCGTACAAGTGAAAGGCAAAATCCAAATGGTATCGGAGAAACTAATCCATTTGGTCTCGCAACACAAAGCCCTTTATGATATGGAATATATAGATACAGCATACAAAGACTAATTGTAGCAGGTGATTGCGGAACAGCTTGGAAACCAAGATGGTAGATAAGAATTTCAAAATAAACAGACAACAAAATCATCTTCACTACACGAAGACTCCATTTTGTATTGTTTATTTATTAGTACACATCAGACTCTGTGTGCAAGGTTTGTGTGTGTGGTGAATTTTTCGGATTTAAATACAAAAAAAAAGAACACATATGAAAATTTTGGACTTCAGTGTGAAAAGACCTTTACGCTGGAATGAGTGTATGGTTCCTAGCCATATCGGCCTAGAAAATAGCAATGTTTAATTTCCTGTTGGTCTTAGTACAGCAATGTAACTATAGTACAGTCAAGCTTTAACTAAAATAGGAGAATTATCAAAAGTCTTTGGTCATTTTCGAGCGACATGCTAATAGTCTAATCCGATTCAATGATCTATGCTAAGCTAAGCTAATAGTGCTCCCGCCAGACCCAGAAATCGGCTGAATGGATTCAAAAATGGTAAAACTGTAGAGGAGTTATAAAAAATGAGCCTATTTTCAACAAAAGTGGAGTGTTCCTTTAACAAATTCATCACACACAAGAGGACAGCTTCACCAATTGGACCCTCGGCTTAATTTGAGTTTGAACCCCAGGTATATGCAACATGTAGGCTGAGTTGAAATGCATTGTGGGTCACATACCATTGAGCATGCGGCTGCTCGGTGGTCCGTGTGTCATATTACACTTATTAATCCATCCTCGAGCCGACTGAGCCACTGCATCACTCCAGCTCTGAAAAACACCAGCACAAACGCTTACAGTCAGTCCAAAATGGGGCTTTCCCCCTCTGATGACACGTACACAGGGAGAATGTTAAACAAAGTGTTTCTGCAGACTCTTTTTATCAAGTCTGATTATAAAAAATAGAATTAATACATTTTTGCCATTAGAGGCTGGCTGTAATCCCACAACTGTGTTCAGACCCCTTATAAAAGTGACTTTTTCACAATAGGTCCCCTTTAAATGAATCATTATTACCTATTTAGTAACACATTATTATGAAAGCAACACAATAACATTTTCAAGCATTTGTAAGTACTTTATCTAAAATCGGAGCACTTTTTAAACCTCGAAAGTGCTAGATTAAAATTCAAGCATTTTCAATACAATACAATGCATTATTTATTTATAAAGCACATTTAAAAACAAGCAAAGTTGACCAAAGTGCTGTACATAGGAGTACTAAAGACAGAGAAGAAAATAAAATGTAAAAGGAAACGTTTAACAAGAAAAAGCAATACAAAACAGTAATCAAGGAGCATTTAAATTCAAGCATTTTCTAGGATTTCCAGCAAGAAACCCTTTTTTATTTCTTTATTTGTTTGTAAAGCGATTTGGGCAACCCTGGTTGTATAAATGTGCTTTAAAAATAAACTCAAACTCCAAAATCAAACTCAGACTTAAATGCATATAAGAATCACAGGAGACGGACTGACCATTTTCAACATGTTACTGGCCGACGGCTGCACTGCCCTGCGGAAAGCATTGTGCACATCCACAATCTCCTGCTGGACAGACGACAGCTCTGTGCAGACGCCTGTGAGGAGACATGTCAAAATTCATTCATTCATTCATTTTCCTTCGGCTTAGTCTCTATTTCAGGGGTCGCCACAGCGGAATGAACTGCCAACTATTATGTTTTACGCAGCAGATGCCCTTCCAGCCACAACCCAGTATTGGGAAACACTCATAGACTACGGACAATTTTAGTTTATTCAATTCACCTGTACCGCATGTGTTTGGGCTGTGGGGAAAAACCAGAGCACCCGGAGGAAACCCACGCCAACACGGGGAGAACATGCAAAATCCACACAGAAATGCCAACTGGCCCAGCCAGGACTCAAACCAGCGACCTTTTTGCTGTAAGGCGACAGTGCTAACCACTGAGCCACTGTGACATGCCAAAATAAATAAAGAAATTCAAATGACGCATAACTTTTTTTTTTTTTTTTATGTGTCAGTCGATTTTGGGCTTTTTGGCTGTTCATAAAGTGTTTTTTTTTTTCAGTTTAAAGAAAACTTTATCAATTTGTGTCTGCAGATTTCAATTACAATATATATTTATAAAGGGCGTAAAGGGTCCAAATTAGTTTTTTGAACCATAAATCTCCACCAAACTTCATATCTATATTCTGACCTGATATGGAAAGCCATTTAGAAAAATATAAATAAACGCATCCCTTTGTAAAAAAAAAGCTTTCAGTTTTATTGCAAGCCATTTTGACTTTTATTCATTCTCAGTATATGAATTCTTGATATCAACAATTCAGTTCTTGATATCAACAGTTTAATTCAAGTAGGCAAGCCCTTTTGACTTTATTTTTTGTTTTTGCTTGACAGGATACGATTTCTGGATATCAACTATTACATTTCTGCGAACGATGACATCAATGTTTATATCAAGAATTAACATTGTTACTAGCTGAAATGTATTTCTTGATATCAACAATTAGCGTTCTTGAAATCAACAATTCATTTCTTGATATCAACAATTAGCGTTCTTGAAATCAACAATTCATTTCTTGATATCAGGAAAGTTGATTTCAAGAATTCATATCCTGAGATTGCATAAATGTCAAAATGGCTTGAAATAGAACTTTTTTTATACAGAGGGACATGTTCATTTATATTTTGCCTGATTATATACAAGATTTTCTATTTAAAAATATGAAACAGTATTTATTTTCTGGCTGTTTCTATTCGCTGTGTTTTTGAGTGATAAAAGATTCCCAAAACCCCCTCTGAAAAAACTTTGACCCTAAAATGAAACAAGAATTTTTAACCTGTTTTAACCTGTCTATATAATAGACTCTTTATAAATAATGCCTCTTTAGTGTAATTTTTGAAATTTAATGCAAACAAAAAACTAAATTAATTATATATATATATATATATATATATATATATAAATATTTATTTATTTATTTATTTATTTATTTATTTATTTATTTATTATATTCAATTCTTTACTGTATCAATCGAATGGGAAGTATGGTGATAATTATTAGTTGTGTTTTGTTAGTTTGTTTTAACCCGTGCCTTATTGCATATTAATTAGCGGTAGTATGAAAATATATGCTTACCTGACTGGGGAGTCCACCATAGAATTGAGACATGCATTAGATGGATACATTTGGTTAGTTTATTTAGTATATTGCAAATACTAAAAAGGAAAGAATCTGTTCAAGTTATTGTAGATAAAAATGCTATTTATTATAATCAAACTCACCACGCTACAGGCAGAGCTCATATGGAGAAAACCCAGGAAACAAACGACCAACGCAAACATTGTGTGTCCTTGTGTCCAGCTGGCATTAAAAAAAATAATAATAATTAACATATAATGCAAATACATGTTTTAAAATGCATATAGTATGTAATATATATTCTGAATTGTGTCCTTTCATCGAGCAGATTGTGAAATAATGTTCATTCATTTTCTTTTCGGCTTAGTCCCGTTATTAATCTGGGGTCGCCACAGCGGAATGAACTGCCAACTTATTCAGCATATGTTTTACGCAGCGGATGCCCTTCCAGCTGCAACCTATCACTGGGAAACATCCATAAACACTCATTCACACACATACACTACGGACAATTTAGCTTACCCAATTGACCTATAGCGCATGTGTTTGGAATTGTAGGGGAAACCGGAGCACCCGGAGGAAACCCACGCCAACATGGGGAGAACATGCAAACTCCCATCTTTAAAGTTTAAACAATAAAAATGTCAAATTAATTATTCTAAAATAATATTAAAATACATACACAAGTTAAAATTATTTGCCCTCCTGTGAATTTAGTTTTCTTCTTTAAATATTTCCCGAATGATGTTTAACAGAGCAAGACATTTTTCACAGTATTTCCTATAACATTTTTCCTTCTGGAGAAAGTCTTATTTGTTTTATTTCGGCAAGAATTAAAGCAGTTTTTAATATTTTTTTAAACCATTTTAAAGTCAATATCACTAGCCCCCTTAAGCAATATGTATATTTTTTTCGATTGTCTACACAACAAATTCAAAATAGTCTTAAAATTGTTCAAAGAAGCCCATTTTGTAGTCCTATTTAAAAGCATAGAGTTCATATTAAACAAAGCAGCATTAATAACTCATGAGGCGAGGTGTCAGAGATGCTGCACTCCAGTCATTCAGTATTTATATATTTCTTTATTTGTATTTTAAAATTAAAATAATATATATACTCTATCCTCCCATCTTACAGAGTGCAGAAGTATGACTATTGTTAAACAACAAATATGTAAAACTAATTATTCTAAAATAATATTAAATAGGGCTGCACAATATGTCGTTTCAGGATTGATATCGCAATGTGCCAATCTTTAATAGTCACATCGCAGGATCTGTAATGTCAAATTGGAATTACAATTAACCAGAAAACACAGTTCAGAATATGCAATTTGTGGAGTCGGTGCAAAGTTTAACTCTAGTTTAATAATATAACAATTATAATATTTAAAAAAATTATATAAAATAGAGAATGTGCCGTTTGGGCACAGGAAAAATTATAAATTTTGCCACTTTAATGAAGATTAATTGTGTTTAGTTATTTAATACAATAGAATAAAGACTATTCAGTGTTATTTTACATTTGATTATTGAATTTCTGTACTTTAATACTGTTAAAGTTCAAGCAAAACCATAACGTATTGTTTATTTATTTATTTTGACGTTTGTTCTGTTGTTTTCATCTGCTTTTATTTATTTTTGCATAATTTTGTATATTTATGCAGATGCACTCAACTATAAATCATTCCAGTCAGTATAAAATAAGGAATTCTTTCCAAACAGAATCATCTTGTAGATTTATTTTCATATCGCAATATATATTGCAGAAAAACAAAACATCGCAATGTCAGTTTTTCCAATATTGTGCAGCCCTAATATTAAAATACATACAGTTTAAGTCAATTGTTCGCCCTCCTGTGAATTGTTTTTTTCTAAGAGCAAGGATTTTTTCACAATATTTCCTATAATATTTTTTCTTCCGGAGAAAGTCTTATTTGTTATATTTCGGCTAGAATTAAAGCAGTTTTAAATATTTTTAAAATCATTTTAATATATATATCTATAATTTTTTTTTTCAATTGTCTACAGAACAAATTCTAAATAGTCTTAAAATTGTTAGAAAGAGCCCATTTTGTAGTTCTGTTTAAAAGCATAGAGTTCATAAAAAACACAGCAGCATTAACAATAACTGACCTGTTCATATGAGTCGAGGTGTCCGAGATGTTGAACTCCGGTCACTCGCTATGTTTTTTATACTCTCAGCATCTGAATGGGCTGAAAAATATACCTCCATGTCAGCGGTGGCATGTGACAGCACTTGAGCCGAATGCTCACAAAACAATACAAAACCGCAGAGGTTATTAGTGGAAGCAAACACAAGAGTGTAAACAGGAGCTTTAGTTTGAGTTTGATGAACACCATGAATTAGCTGGCAGAAGAATGAGTCCAAGTGTCTAAAGAGCCTGCAAACAAAGCAACAATGATCAATGGAGCGGACGACGTGGCACTGGACCAGACCGTGTACACCGCTTATTATATTTCCTATTGTGTGGAACTATTAGTCAAAATAAAATAGAAACTGTAGACTTTACTTTCTCTCAATCATCCGCATGCATTCAGAAGGTGACAGAGTGACGTTTGCCATTGTGTGCCGAACTTCATCATGCAAACAAGGGATTTTTTTGACAATTTAAAAACAGTTTCAGTCTGACTAAGCAAAACACCAAAAATAAATATCTGTTCATAGTGTATCTGCAGTGAACAACTCACTGATTCAAAAGGTCCTGTCAGAGCGAGTCTTCAATGAACAGTTCACTGATTCAAATGATCCAGATAGACTGAGTCTCCAGTTAATGATACACTGATTCAAATTATCCAGATGGATTGATTTTCACTAATTCAATTGATCCAGTCAATGAGTCTCAAGTTAACAAGTCACTGATTCAGATGATCCAGATAGATTGAATCTCCAGTAAACAATTCACTGATTCAAATCAAGATAGATTGAGATTCAAATGATCCAGTCAGAGCGAATCTTCAGTTAACAGTTCACTGATTCAAATGATCCAGATAGATTGAGTCTCCAGTTAACAATTCACTGATTCAAATGATCTAGTTAAACTGAGTCTCCAGTAAACAACTCACTGATTCAAATGATCCAGATAGATTGAGTCTCCAGTAAACAATTCACTGATTCAAATGAGCCAGATAGAGTAAGTCTCCAGTTAACAGTTCACTGATTCAAATGATTCAGTCAGAGTGAGTCTCCAGTAAACAATTCACTGATTCAAATCATTCAGTTAGACTGAGTCTCCAGTAAACAATTCACTGATTCAAATGATCCAGATAGATTGAATCTCCATTAAACAATTCACTGATTCAAATGAGCCAGATAGAGTAAGTCTCCAGTTAACAGTTCGCTGATTCAAATGATCCAGCCAGAGTGAGTCTCCAGTTAACAATTCACTGATTCAAATGATCCAGTCAGACTCAGTCTCCAGTAAACAATTCACTGATTCAAATCATTCAGTTAGAGTGAGTCTCCAGTAAACAACTCACTGATTCAAATGATTCAGATAGATTGAGTCTCCAGTAAACAACTCACTGATTCAAATGATCTAGATAGATTGAATCTCCAGTTAACAACTCACTGATTCAAATGATTCAGATAGATTGAGTCTCCAGTTAACAACTCACTGATTCATATGATCCAGTCAGAGCAAGTCTCCAGTGAAAAACTCACTGATTCAAATTATCCAGATACATTGAGTCTCCAGTTAAAAATACACTGATTCAAATCATTCAGTTAGAGAGACTCACTGGCTAACAATTCCATGATTCAAAACATCCAATAAAAACTCATCTATTTACAACCCTAAATTAGAAAAAGTTGGAACAGTATGGAAAACGCAAATAAAAAAAAGAAAGTAGTGATTTCTAAATTGACTTTGACTTGTATTTAATTGCAAACAATAAATAGTTTTTCAATACATTTTTTTGGTTTGTTATTTCAATTTTGGTTCTTGCAACACATTCCAAAAAAGTTGGGACAGGAGCAATTTAGGGCTAGCAATCAGGAAAATTGGTTAAATGATGTGATTTGAAACAGGTGATGTCAACAGGTGATTGTAATTATGATTTAGTACAAAAGCAGCATCCAAGAAAGGTCTAGTCCTTTAGGAGCAAAGACGGTCCGGGGATCGGCAGTTTGTCAACAAATACATGATAGTTCAGAACATCATTAAAAGATTCAAGGAATCTGGAGAAATTTCAGTGCATAAAGGACAGGGGCGCAAGCCTAAGCTGAACTGCCGTGATCTCTGACCCTTCAGGTGGCACTGCATCAAGAATCTTCATTCATCTATAAGCGATATCACCACATGGGCTCAGGACTACTGCGGCAAACTGTTGTCAAGTACTACAATACATAGTTACATCCACAAATGTCAGTTAAAACTGTACTGTGCCAAAAGGAAGCCCTATGTTAACAATGTCCAGAAGCGCTGTTGACTTCTCTGGGCTCGGAGGCATCTGGGATGGACCATCACATAGTGGAAACGTGTACTGTGGTCAGGTGAATCAGTATTTCAGGTATTTTTACCAAAGAAGAAAAGGATCATCCAGACTTTTCCCCGCAACAAGTCCAAAAGCCAGAGTCTGTCATGGTGGTATATGAGGTTGTGTCAGTGCCCTTGGCAAAGGTAACTTGCACTTCTGTGATGGCACCATTAATGCTGAAAAGTACATAGAGATTTTGGAGCACAACATGCTGCCATCTTTTCCAGGGACGCTCATGCATATTTCAACAAGACAATGCAAAACCACATTCTGCACGCATTACAAAGTCCTGGCTGCAGAGGAAGAGGATACAGGTACTTGACTGGCCTGCCTGCAGTCCTGACCTGTCTCCAATAGACAATGTGTGGCGCATTTTGAAGCTCAAAATGTGACAACGAAGGCCCTGTACTGTTGCCAACCTTAAGACTTGTTTGCAGGAAGAATGGGACAAAATTACACCTGAAACACTTCATCGCTTGGTGTCTTCAATCCCTAAACGTCTTTTAAGTGTTGTGAAAAGGAATGGAAACATTACAAACTGGTAAATGCTTTACTGTTCCACCTTTTTTTGAAGTGTGTTGCAAGAACCAAAATTTGATTCTCCAGTTAACAACTCACTGATCCAAATGATCCAGATGAAGTGAGTCTCCAGTGATTCAAATAATGAAAAATGATAGATTGAGTCTCTAGTTAACAAGTGACAAATTTTACCAATAAAATAAAATGCTGGTTTGACCAGGATAAGTAAAACTAACATAGACAATAATGAAGCAAATTAAGGATCTTTTTTTTGTGTGGGTTTTAGGATGATTATAATGCAATAGGACATAATCTGGCCTTTCAAAACAGGACAATCCATTGCATAAAATCAACCCTTTTTCCATCATTGTAGATCTTTAGATGTGAATTTAACTATTCATTCGCTTGTCTTAATGGATCCCCGGGATTGTTTCATATATTTAATATGATTATTCTCCTTTATAAGGAGCGACGGGTTTATATTCTTAACGTTTTTGAGCACAAAGCCTCTCGTGAGCACAAACGCTGAATGATAAATGCCATATTTACATCAGGCTGGGCAATTCTATCATAAAGATCATTCTGGATATTTTATGTCAGGTGAAGGTCAATCATTTATTATACTGCTTTTTATTATTCTCTACTGTACACCCTAAGAGCTTTACAAACAAATCAGGGGGATCAGCAATATAATTATGAAATGTCTTATTATATTTACATAATGACACAATTAGGAGTTAATTTTACAATACTATTCCAGTCTTTAATCAATATTTAATGATTGTTTTTATTGTACGCATTGTAATATGACTATATATCTAAAATATTATTTGCTGGTTAAACTGTATAGTAAAGTTCCATTTGTTAATATTGTAAACTAGTTAATAGTAAAAATATATAAGCTATCTTAACAAACACAACTTTTGAGTTTAATAATGTGTTAATAAATATTATTTAATGGCCAAAATTAACTATTAATGTACTGTAAGGCTGTAAGTAACTTTAACAAAGATTAATAAATACTGTGCTTATTGGTAGTTATTAATTAACTACCATTAACTAAGGGACTATTATAGTGTAAGTGTAAGCTAATATAATTATAAACTATTCTCAACTTGAAAAATATTGAAATAAAAACTATAAATAAACATCTCTCCTTTTTTCATTTAGTTTAACCAGAAGTACTAAATAATATTAATATTAAGGATAACAATAATAAAAATGGGGCTGCACGGTGGCGCAGTGGGTAGCACGTTCGCCTCGCAGCAAGAAGGTCGCTGGTTCGGGCCTCGGCTGGGTCGAATATTAATATTCGTATATAATATATTAATATTATAAACTGTAAATCAGATGAACTTTTCTAGTCACCTCAACTTACATCAATCAAACTGACTAAACATATGAAGTTAAACATTGCATAACTTTAAAAATGTAGCTGAAACCTGATTTACTTATTAAAATAAGTTAAAGTAACTTCAAAATATTTGTTGTGTTGACTTTTGTTCTTAAAGTTTTTACAGTGCAGTTTACTTGAAAACGTATATGGTTATTGCTTAAAATACATTGAACATTATATTTCTAAAATAATATAATAGAAAAAATTACAAAAATAATTAAAGCTGAATACAAATAATCTATCAGGATTATTCCACTAA
>CAIGQV010001633.1:27973432-27996678 GCA_903798115.1 Danio jaintianensis | reverse complement strand
TACCAAAGTAGAGGGAGGGGGAGGGGGGTGAAATACGGTAGTTTTCAGGAGAAATAACATAACGGGAGGGTGGCGGGAGATGGGTCTGAAATACGGGAGACTGCCGGGAAAAACGGGAGTGTTGGCAGGTATGGATACAGTAGGTTGGGGCTAGATTATGAAGAGATTTATATACCAGTAAAAGCACTTTGAAATCAATTCTAAATTGTATGGGCAGCCAATGGAGGCCCCTTAGAATGTGGTCATGTTTCCTACTATTACAAATGAATCTAGCAGCAGCGTTTTGGACCAACTGAATCCGAGAAATTTGTGACTTTGAGATGCCACAGCAAAGTGCATTGCAGTAGTCTAACCATAACATAATAAAAGCGTGGACAGCCATCTCTAGTGTGGTGGGATTTAAGAAATGCTTGACTTTAGACAGCAAGTGGAGTTGAAAAACTGGACCCAATAACCGAACTGATATGTTTGTCTAGTTTCAATGACTCATCAAGAACGACACCCAGATTTCGCTCACGGGGGGATCTGAAGGTAGATAAGCAGCCCAGATCTAGGCATGTGGCCTGAACGTTATCAGTAAGGCTGAAAACAATCACCTCTGCCTCCTGTAAAAAACCATCAGAATTTAGATACTGATGAAGTGGGGATTTATGACTTAATGCAAAATAAAACAACTCATCTGGAGAAAACAAACTATAAAAATATGTATTGCATTTAAAATCTACAGACACTAATTGATCAAGTGTGGAAGGAAAAAAAACACTTAAAGGATAGTTCATCCATTCTGTTAATATTTTATCATCATTTAATTGTCACAAACCTGTTCCAGTTTCAAATGATCCATTTAGAGTGAGTCTCCAGTAAACAACTCACTGATAATCCCTTTCCGAGTGAGTATGGACTAAATTGTGTACTTCGTCTGCCACTGGTCTTGCCATAATGTGCTAATTACTGATAACTTTAATCTAAGTTATATGTATTTTATTATAAATGAGAGCCTTTGAGGTGTCTTGAGTGGTTTTGTTGCTGACAGCAGAGGTTTGTTTGCAGTGTGTTTACTCTTGTCCTGCTGCACCGCACACTTTTGTTTTCTTGAACAATGCAGTAAGTGAAGTGTTGAGCAAAGTCGTGGCGCTCTTTACTTTCACAGGATTACGCAGTGATTAGTCCGCAGTAAACGCAGTAGTAATTACGCAGTGGGAGGCTCATTCTGCCCTGTCTCTCCTTCACTGAAAGAGACGTGTTTGCTTGACTCACCAAACAATCTGGCCTTTGTTTTTTTTTTGTGTTGTTGTTTTTTGTTTTTGGTGTTGATTTTAATTGACCCACCGTGAGGTCCAGAGGTTTGAGTGTGTTCTTTTTAATTAGTACAAAACGTTTCATTACTTGTGATAATTTGCTCTGATTAGAGATCTAGAAATAGTGCTGGATATTTATTCGGGTCTTTCTGTTTATTTTCTGCTTTTAAAAAACACTTTTAATCTGCCTATTAAATCATGTGCATATTAAGTCATTTCTGCTTCAAATGTTGTAATGTTAAAGAAAAAAAGATCAAACGTTAAATATTTGATAACATATATTTGTTAACGGGGCGACGTGGTGGCGCAGTGGGTAGCACGTTCGCCTCACAGCAAGAAGGTCGCTGGTTCGAGCCTCGGCTGGGTCAGTTGGCATTTCTGTGTGGAGTTTGCATGTTCTCCCCGTGTTCGCGTGGGTTTCCTCCGGGTGCTCCGGTTTCCCCCACAAGTCCAAAGACATGCGGTATAGGTGAATTGGGTAGGCTAAAATTGTCCGTAGTGTATGTGTGTGAATGAGTATGTGTAAATGTTTCCCAGTGTTGGGTTGCGGCTGGAAGGGCATCCGCTGCGTAAAACATATGCTGGATAAGTTGGCGGTTCATCCCGCTGTGGCGACCCCAGATTAATAAAGGGACTAAGCCGAAAAGAAAATGAATGAATGAATGTATTTGTTAACATTAAATATATATAAGTATAAACTTTTTAAGTAAGAACCTTAATTTCCAGTATAACAAATAGATTAAAAACACTTTAATGTTAAGACATAATAGCATTATTTATTATTATTTTTATATATATTTTTCTTTCTTTTTTGTATATAATCTTGTATTTTATCGAAATTAACATTGTATCATATATTCATAGATGCGCAATATCACACTCATAGCAGTGCGATATGGCTGTATATCGGCACTGGTGGGAGGCGTGCGTTGGCTCGTGACAAAGTGATGACAAAACAGGTGATTTTGCTCACATTTTAAGATTATAAGGCTGAACGGCATGAGATCTCCCAGTACTTCTCAGAATTTCACCAAGATTAACCCAGAAAAAAAAGCAAACACTACTAGATTACTATGGTATGAATACAGCAATATAAAATACAAATGAGAGAGATCTACTTAGAATGTCACGTACCTGTTCTATAACGATTACAATGAGAGAATCGTTTTTATCCACCGGCTTGTTATGCGGTCTCTCTCGCCATCTTGTGGCGGAACAATATAACGTCAATTTCAGTGCTCAAATCGTGTTCAATTATTAAAAAATTTGTACTGCAAAAATATTTTTTCGTAATTATCACTGCAATTTATATCAAATGAATGTATTGATTAATAACATTTAACAAACAACATTATAAAGATAAGTAAATCAGTCAAAAGAATAACGACCAAGTTTTCATTCAGCAATAAGCTAAACTTAACATTGCAGTCAAATCTATTTGCTCTGGAGTAAATAACAGATGACTGTGACCAACATATTGCCTTTAGATATAGCCTAAACAAATAACATTTTACAGTAGACTAAAATAAAGACACCCACCATACATCTGAATAAGTAGCCATCAGAGGAGTGCCCACGATATGACAGGCTGATGGCCACCAACGCGCTAAAAGTCCCGAATTTATGAAAACACAATTTCAAATAGGCACTATCCTTATAAATAAACTGCATAGTTGCAATCCAAACAACTACATTCTCGCCTAAAAAAAGCCTCAAAAGTACATTATGTTGCCCAACAGCTGCAATATTTGTCAAACTGTAGTCCTCTGCTTGCCACTCGTGTGGGCGGAGTAATACACAAGGGGGAAGAGGCTGTACAAGTGCTGATATTACTTTAATATCTCACGGCTATCAGCCAATCATATTCGAGAACAAGACAAAACTGTTGTATATAAAATATTAATTATAAAATATTAAACCATATGAAATATTATCATTTAAAATGTACACAAAGATATTTGTATCTATTTATAGGTCTTTAAATGTGTTTGTGTGTTATCAATAAATCATAAAATATTCTAATATAAAAAACAATTTATAAAATACTTATGTACATCGTAAAAACAGTCTACATCATACAAACACACACATCCACAGAAAGAAAGAAATCCAGCGTTTGAATCAATAATTCAGCAGCCTACCTCATGATGAGCTGTTATCAGCGATTTACTGGAGACAAGGATCAGTCGCCAGCAGGATTTCCTGATTCAGAAAGATTCATATTCTTTCATCTGGGCCCATGTCATTAATTTGTGTCCCGGGGTCGACTTGTGTCCTCATAAACCCGCCATCAACAGCCTCTGAAATGCAAACGTCAGTCATCAGGAGTGCTTGAAGACAACACTTCCCATTAAAAAACAGTCAGTTGTGATGAAACGCAGCCGTGTGCTTTTCATCAAAGAGATGGATGTGATGGATGAAATGACAGTGATTACGGTGTGGTTTTTTTTGCATGTGCGTGTGTGTGTCTGTCCCGTCTCGCACAGACCCATCTGAATAATGGATTCAGAGCTATATGGGGCCACGTCTGGGCTTTATGAAAAATACATCTCTCTAGCGGGATGGCAGACATGGACCCTTTCACCCTCAGATCAGCCCACTGCCACTAAACCTCCCTGGAGGAGATGCTGACCACGCTGAAGTCCAAGAAACTATCCGCTGTTAGCCTTCAATCAAGCACACTCCCAAAAGAAAAATGTATATAGTAAATACTGTAGTGTTTGTGAATTTTACTATTGTAAATTGTATATGTATTGTATCTGTTGTGGTGATTTTATAGTTGCTGTGGTGACACATGAAATATATAAACAAATGACAACACACTGCAGTTCTCTACAACTAATGGGTGTATTATACTACAATTTACCAGTTTCATTCATTCATTCATTCATTCATTTTCCTTCGGCTTAGTTCCTTATTTATCAGCGGAATGAACCGCCAACTATTCCAGCATATGTTTTACGCAGCGGATGACCTTCTAGCCTCAACCCGTTACTGGGAAACACCTATACACTCTCGCATTCAAACATGCACTCATACACTACGGCCCATTTAGTTCATCCAATTCACGTATAGCGAGGAAACCCACGCCAACAAGGGGAGAACATGCAAACTCCACACAGAAATGCCAACTGGCCCAGCCGGGACTCGAACCAGCAACCTTCTTACTGTGAGGCGACAGTGATAACCACTGAGCCACCGTGTCGCCACAGTCTACCAGTTTACTGTAGTAAAAACTGAAGTATCATATAATTTTGGTGGATATGAACAAATCCGATTTATTAAACAGATATATTTATTAAAATTATATTTTTGTCACCGAATATCTTTAGAAATATAAAAATAGAACATTTAAATTCAAGGGAATTATTACACAAAAAAACAAACTAAATTTTATATATATATATTTTGTTTCTCTTGATTTTTTTTTCCTCTTTTTCATTTTTTTATTTAATATTTTACCCTAACATCAAAATTTGTGTGTCTCAATTTTTTTTGTCTTATTATCACAAGTTTTTTTTTTTTTATTAGCTCCAGATTTGGCTTCAATACTGACTAAACTATGCACAAATATAATATTGTAAAGGATACTATTAAAAATATTAATAAAAAAAAAAAAATGCTGAGCAATGTGTATTTGTGATGTTTACACTAAACAGAACACACGAAAAGTTTTATTCATTTCTATATCATTTTAATTATACTTTTATTATAGTTCAAGCTAAATTATTAATTTCTACAGTATAAGAAGAAAAAAGAAGATATAACAGGGTTTAGATCCAGATTAACTTTATTTGTTTAGGTACAGTCAAATCCAGAATACTTGATTTTCATTTTTATAGTTCTGTTGATTTGAAATGAACATTAGCACATTTGAAATGAAATGCTGTAAATATGAGGGTCTGCGCTTGATGGATAATCTCATTTTAGTAGACATACTGTAATGGTTATGTTGTATTCCTTATTTGTTTCTTTTTTTGTATGGTATTAAAAGATGAATGTAAAATTGAAGTATTTCGTGTAGAATCTACAGTAACTTATTGGCAGCAGTTCGCCAGTAACTTACTGTAAATCAATTACAGCAAAAATACTGTGTTTACATTTACAGCACCATTTATCTTGCTGTAGCCTGTATGTATTTACAGAACGGTATGCATATCTTTACAGTAAAATTTACAGTAATTTACACAATGTGACTTTAAAATACAGTAACATACTGCATAACTGTCCTAATGTAAAATACAGTTCATATTACAGTTAAATACTGTCTAAATTACAAAAATCGTTAGGGTAGTATAAAATACTTCAATTTTACGTTCACCTTTTAATACCATACAAATAAGGGTCTGCAAATAAGGGTCAAACAAATAAGGGTCTGTGCTTGATGGATGATCTCATTTCAGTAGACATACTGTATGTTAAAAGGGTAATTTTACTATACTGTATTCCTTATTTGTTTATTTTTTTTGGATGGTATTAAAAGGAGCATGTAACATTGAAGGAGCTACAGTAACTTACTGGCAGCAGTTCGCCAGTAACTTACTGTAAATCAGTTACAACAAAAATACTGTATTTACATTTACAGCACCATTTATCTTGCTGTATATGTGTTTACAGAATTGTATGCATATCTTTCAAAACTGTCCTACAGTAAAATACGGTTCATACTACAGTTAAATACTGTGTAATTTACAAAAATCGTAAGGGGAGGCTACAGTCAAATTCAGGATGCTTGATTTTCATTTTTATAGTAATTTTTATAGCTCATATAGGTGTAAATATGAGGCTCTGTGCTTGATGGATGATCTCATTTAAAAGGGTAATTTTACTATGTTGTATTCCTTTTTTGTTTGTTTGTTTTTTTGTGCAGTATTAAAAGATGAATGTAAAATTGAAGTATTTTCACTGTTAACAGTTTCCAGTAGCAGCAGCTGTTCGCCAGTAACTTACTGTAAATCAATTACAGCAAAAATACTGTGTTTACATTTACAGCACCATTTATCTTGCTGTAGCTTATATGTATTTACAGAATTGTATGTATATCTTTACAGTAAAATTTACACCAATTTCCACAATGTGACTTTAAAATACAGTAACATACTGCATAACTGTCCTACAGTAAAATACAGTTCATATTACAGTTAAATACTGTGTAATTTACAAAAATCGTTAGGGTAGGCTACAGTCAAATTCAGGATACTTCATTTTCATTTTTATAGTTCCGTCGATAATCTTAGCACATTTGAAATGAAAAGATGTAAATATGAGGGTCTGTGCTTAATGGATGATCTCATTTCAGTAGACATACTGTATGTTAAAAGGGTGATTTTACTATACTGTATTCCTTATTTGTTTCTTTTTTTGGATGGTATTAAAAGGAGATTGTAAAATTGAAGTATTTTCACTGTTAACAGTTTCCTGTAGAATCTACAGTAACTTACTGTAAATCAGTTTACAATTTTACAAGTTTACCTTTTATCTTGCTGTTTATGTGTTTACAGAATTGTATGCATATCTTTCAAAACTGTCCTACAGTAAAATACAGTTCATAATACAGTTAAATACTGTGTAATTTACAAAAATCGTTAGGGTAGGCTCAAATTCAGGATATCTGATTTTCATTTTTACAGTCTCATATATGGCTCATATAGGTGTAAATATGAGGCTCTGTGCTCGATGGATGATCTCATTTAAAAGGGTAATTTTACTATGTTGTATTCCTTATTTGTTTCTTTGTGCAGTATTAAAAGATGAATGTAAAATTGAAGTATTTTATATATAGTTAGCAATGGCCTGTAGAATCTACAGTATCTTACTGACAGCAGGTCACCAGTAAATCAATTACAGCAAACATACTGTGTTTACATTTACAGCACCATTTATCTTGCTGTATATGTGTTTACAGAATTGTATGCATATCTTTTAAAACTGTCCCACAGTAAAATACTGTCTAATTTACAAAAATCGTTAGAGTAGGCTAGTCAAATCCAGAATACTTGATTTTCATATTCATAGTCATTTTTATAGCTCATATGGGAGTAAATATGAGGCTCTGTGCTGGATGGATGATCTCATTTAACAGGGTAATTTTACTACATTCTCAAAAATGCCAGATTATTTCAACCCAATTCTGGGTTTAATAGGGACTAACCCAACTCCTGGGTTAATTTTTTTTATTAAATTAATAGGACCAAATTTAACCCAATGTTTGGGTTAGTCCATTTTTGACCCAATTTGGGTTGAAATAACCTGCCATTTTCTAGAGTGTATGTTGTATTCCTTATTTGTTTGTTTGTTGTATGGTATTAAAAGGTGAATGTAAAATTTAAGCATTTTATATAAACACTGTAATAAAGTATATTTTTCAAAATGAATTTGCGCTCTCTCTGAATCTACCTCTCTCTGTGTTTCTCTTATTATTTATCAACATTAGAACCACAGTAATGTCATAAGGGTCATGCATGGAAATATGGAAAGTCAATTTACGGTTATTAACCGTATTGTTAATCATTTTATGAATTTTTACTGTAGCATTTTTGAAGCTTTTACCGTTGAAATTACGATCATTTTTTTTACAGTGTATAGTCAAATCCAAAATCAGCACGTTTATTTTCATTTTTATAGTTCTGTTGATGAGCTTAGCACATTTGAAATTAAAGTCCACATGAACCGGAAGCTGCATCCGTTTTTTTTTCATTTACAGTTCCTAGACAAATGGAATATTAAATGAGAAAACAATGGGCGTGGCTTGTTTTTTCTACTGCGAGCTGATTGGATGTAGTAAAGTAGGCATTTCATACAGAAAGATCGGGAAAAGGGTTTGGCGAGAGTAATTACAACCTAAAGCCGGGCTCAGACTACAGGAGTTTTAGCCCCATTTATGACTAATGTTCACCTCCCGAGAATCAGAGGTGAATTCTTGTAGATGATGACTTGGATAGGTTCAGATTGTCAGTGCAGATTATCTGGTAATGTGAGACGTTTAAAGATAGAATCTCGCACCTTGCGATATTCTACAACACACATTGGAGCCTCCTCGATCAGATCAAACATGTTTGATATCCAGGATTTTAAACTGGGCCGATCACAGCTGTTCCAACTTATTCGGCATCACCAAAGCCAAGAACTGGGAAGAATAGCGTTGGTTTTAATATGTAAATATAGGCTATATCATTTTTTAAATAATCTTAAATTATCTTCTTTTTTTTATATGCCAGATTTAATATTATAAAAAATAAAATTCTTAATCACATGCACAGATGAATTGTTCAGCACAAAACTAGCAACGTGAGCTAACAAAATCATATAGTTAGGTTTAAATGGTGTAAATATGAGGCTCTGTACTTGATGGACGATCTCATTTTAGTAGACATATGCTAATGCTTATTTTTGGTATGGTATTAAAAGGTGAATGTAAAATGTAAGCATTTTATATAAACATTGTAATAAAGTTTGTTTTTCAAAATCAGTTCGCGCTCTCTCTGTATTTACCTCTCTATGTCTCTCTCTCTCTCTCGCTTTCTCTCTCTCTCAGCACCTCCTCCTCTTCAGTTGGATTCTTCAGTCGGTGGGCAGGAACTGAAGAATCGAGAGAGAGAGAGAGAGAGAGAAGTGTGTGTGTGTGGGTCAGCGCGGTCTGTCATCTCAGACAGTCAGAGAGAGCGAGACAGACGCACACACACACACGCAGCAGGACACAAGAGGTATGTCAGAGGATGTGGTTTCCCTGAGCTTGCAGAACATTGCACAGACATACTTTGAGCATGACCTAACAGCAGCGCGCAAAGTGTGTTTTCTGCGCTCCGTTTGCCGCCTGCCGCAGGACGACTGATTCACGGACTTACTATTATTGTTATTATCATCATCATTACACGACCATCACATCCGGCAGGACTCGTACCAGCTGCTCCTGTGGTTCATGCGCGGGATTACTGCGGACTCTATAACTTGGTGTCGACACCTTCACAACAGGTAAGCGTGGGTCTGGCTTTTGGTGTTATTTACACTCTTCTTCATGCTGTCTTGGAAGTAAACACAACGCGACTGCTGTCTGTGATAAAGAATCAATCACAGGAAGCCGCAAGCCGCAAGTTTTGCCACTGTGTGATGATGTGAAACAGCAAACGTCTCGATCCGTTATGACAGACACACACACACACGTTCTTCGTAAAGCTCATCACACAGATCAATGCTTTAGTTTGAGTCACATGCGGAAAGTGTGATGCTGCAGGAAGACTCTGTGCATGCTTACCTTCACTTCTAGACTACAGGATGTTTTTAATAAGATGTGTGTTTCTTTAGATTGAGGTAAAGTTGGTTTTATATTCAGACTTTATGAAATTAATCATATAGTTTCAGGAAAGTATTCGCTAAAGGGGGAAATCACATTAGCAGCCAAATGACTACCAAAGTACAACATTGTTGACACTGACAGTCAATAGTGCTAATGTTGTTTTGAAGTCATTGGATGCGATTTCAGACCGAATATTGAAAAGTAGCGCGGTAAACAATATAGGGAGTGTGTCACTGAACGAATGTCCGAATATAAGAGCAAGTTTACCTCAGTTGTCTTTAGCACTTTATTGTGGACGTTTGTCTGAAATTAAATATGTTGTGTATAAGAGTGATTTTAATGGTTGTCACTGTCAAAATCTGTTTCGTGTTGTTTATTTTGTGGACAGTTCAAGAGTTCCCACTTAGATATGCTTTAGCGTGAATAGCAGGTTTGGCATGCTGTCCCGGGAGAGAACCCTGAGCTCGAAGATAATTGAGCTCAAGGCTCCCGCCCAGTCAAGTAAGCATATAAAGGGGTTCGAGATCAGGTAGGTCTCGAGAGCTCCCCTTAGAAAAGGGAGGAAAAAGGTGGAGATGGGGTGGAAGGGGGGATTCTTCCGAAATGAAGATAGATCGGTAGAGGAAATCGGTTTTTTTATTGTGAGCTTGAATCGATCTGATTGGATTAATACTGATTACCGATGAGTAACCAGTCTTGCTCAATCATATCACGTGCTCCTCTCGAAATTAGTTTGTGAAACTTCACTTATAATAGGGTAATTAAAAAAATAAATAGGCGTGGCTAAATGTATACCCAAATGGGTATCACTTTACAATAAGGTTGTATTAGTTACTGCATTTTCTAAAGTAAACAAACAATGAACAATACAGTATTTGTAGGCCTGTCACCATATCGAATTTTTGTTGTAGGATATATTGCACCAAAATATATCGCGATAAATGATATTATTGTTTGTTTAGACCATTTTATGCCACTCATTATATAATGCCAGAATGACAATATCATCACAATGCAAGTACACTCTTCCAGAGAACACATCATATTTTATTCTTAAGAATATTTCATTTAATTATAGTCATTGTAACAGTTTATTAATGAGGCATTGGAATCAGAATGTGAAAACGTATATATCATAAACAAATAAATAATAAGAAATGTTAACAAAAAAAAGGTAGAGCAAGGTAAAAAGTAACCGAGGTTGCGATATCTGCTAGCAGATCTATTTTCAGTTGTCAGGCACCCACATGAAAATATACTATAGTAATTTATAGTAAATACTACAGTGTTTTTTTTACCATACCAACACTGAAATCTCTAATAGAGATAGAGAGGTTGCGCAATCAGCTAAAACATTGCTAGTATTGTTTTTTATGTGTGGGCGATATATATTGCATCACCAAAAATGATTGTGGTCATGTCCATGTGTTGTGCGATAAGTCCATATATTGATTATTATGACAGGCCTAAGTATTTGTTCATATTAGTTAATGGAAATACATTTGTTCATTAGTTCATGTTAACTTATGGTGCATTAACTAATGTTAACAAGTATGAATTTGGATTTTAAAATTGCATTAGTAAATGTTGAACTGTGATTAATAAATGTTGTACAAGTAGTGTTCATACTTTGTTCATGTTAGTAAATACATTAACTAATGCAACCTTATTGTAAAGTGTGACCCCAAATGCCTATAATTCTATATGGAAAACTGTATACACTTACTGTATGACATAATGTGTCTCTTATGTTCCTATTTTAGGAGTTTTTATCATTTATGTTTTATTTTTCTGTGTAGAAAAACAACAGCAAAAAATTAGGAAATGCATGAAGAATATCTGCACAGCTTTATTTCTGCATAACAATAATTAGCATAAATGTTGAGCTGCAACTTAAAGTAAAAATTTTACAACTGGAGGAATCCAATATATATAAATAAAATATATTCTGATTGATTTTACTAGGAAGTATGTAAACTACGTTTGAGTATTGTGCTGTGGCCTAAGGAAAGTGAAACATGCAGACTTGAATAAACTTAACGTAACTTCTGTGTTCACTCTAAAAGCGAAAATTATGTGTATGGTCATTTTTGCTGCGTGATCTGAGCAGTTTTAAAGTTGGCGGGAAATTAAACCCATCAGTTTTATAGATCTATATTACGGATTATTGATTAATGAGCATCAATAATACTTTGTGCATCATTTTTACTTTGTAATTTTAAATCTAAATGTCAATCTTACAGAGGAAAGGGCAAATTTGTCGTTAAATGCCGTCCATTTCCAAGAGTTCTCATATTACCCTAAATTATTTCTTTGTATAGAATACAAAAAATCTTTCTTTGCTTTCATTTAGTTTACTTCATCATTATTGTTGTTATGCGGAATGTGGTTTTCGACCAATGAGATTTCACTGTAGGCGGGGCTTCCTTTAGAAACACACCAGAAATTTTGTGTCCCGCAAAATTGTGTTAGTTTGTAATTCACAAAACTTAAAATAACATTAAGAGAATATTCTCCATGGAATGTTTATGCAATGCATTGGAAATATGAATGTTAGGTTTTTATATTAAAAATGATAGAACCCTTACATGATTTTTAAACTTTACCATATTAATTATGCAACAACTAGTGTTTCCAACAGTATTACTTTAGTATTAATAATGTGCTAGTATTTATTAATATATTAAATAAGCATTGTAATATTTAGAGTTTTTATTGTCTTTCATTTTAATAAGTGAAGTTATAGTCTTTAGGGATTTGGCAGAAAATGTATCGGTTTAAAGAAAATACACATATTCAACATACAATATTACATACAATATGCAACAATTCATACAAATTTACATTTCTATATATATTTTTATATTTTTGCATTTTAATATTTCTTCAGTCACTTGTAGCTTTAATTATTATTAGAGGAAATTCATGTAAACGTTTTCAATGTAATATTTTAAATAATGACAATCATTTTTGTTATTTGATAAATTATTTGTATTATTTATAAAATAAATTTTAAAAAAAGTATATATATATATTCTGTTTTATAATTATTTAAATGTACATTTTTAGTTTTTTTTAAATAGTTTTTGCACTTTTATTTAAGTTAGCTGCCTAGTAAAGATTTCTAATTAAAAAAAAAAATCATCTAATAATGGGCGGCGCAGTGGGGCAGTGGGTAACACTGTCGCCTCACAGCAAGCAGGTCGCTGGTTAGAGCCTCACAAGTCCAAAGACATGCGCTATACGTGAATTGGGTAAGCTAAAATTGTTCGTAGTGTATGTGTGTGAATGGGAGTGTATGGGTGTTTTTCAGTGATGGGTTGCAGCTGGAAAGGCATCCGCTGCGTAAAACAAATGCTGGATAAGTTGGCGATTCATTCCGCTGTGGCGACCCCAGATTAATAAAGGGACTAAGCCGAAGGAAAATGAATGAATCATCTAATAATTACAGTACACTTTATTTTATTTAAGCTTCATTTTAATTTCTAAAAAACTATTTTAGCAGTTTTCTTTTTAATAATAACAAAACCTTTTTTTTCTCGGTGTTGTCACATGACCTTGGAAATAAAAAAATATCTATTTAGCATGTATTTAGCGTCTATTTAGAAAACGATGCCTGTCAAATAATGAGTCAAGAACGGGTTAAACGTTTTAGAAACCCCTGCCAGAACTAGAAGGTCAATTCGAGTGCACTGCTTTCTGCCTTGTTCTCTGCTGTCCTTTTTTTTCCAAATATATCCCATTCATACAAGAGAATCTCCTACTGTACACACTATATGAACTAAACACAGTTGAATAACTATGAGGAGTATGTTAGTATGCTAATCTATACTACCAGTAGGTGGTCCTGCTGACGCCTCCCGTCGCTAATGTTGCCAGAAATTGCCAACACTCATTACAAATGATTGCCTTAAAGACGTGTATCGCTGTCAGTGTGAACGCCCTTTAAGAAAGGAATGTAAAAGCAGAGAAAAGTGTCATTAATCAGTTGCAGACGCCTCAGGAGTCGATGCACACAGAGCTGCTGTTGTGAATCTGGTGCATCACATCACGGGCTCGTCTCTGGCGACCCCTCGCAAAACCCACTGTTAGAGACTCACTGTTGCTGCTCAGCGTCATAAGGCCATCAGCAGGAAGCCTTTATTACTGCTCCAAGCTGCTGTAGGGAACAAAAAAATGCCCAATTTCTGATTTTTTTGGGAGAGAGAGAGAGATACAGTATTTAGCTTGTAGCTTGTGCAAAGGTCGCTACACTCACAAAAATGACATTTGCTGTTTGTTTAAAGTGCAAATGAAATCAAAACTGACCATGTGATTTGGCTATCTCACATTGCTAGTTTTGTGGTGAACAATTAATCCATGTATGTCAATAAGAAAAAAAAAAAGTGTTTGCCCTTGTAATCTAAAATTAAAATCTGAAAGTGCACTTCCTGTTTACATCTGTCTGAGGTATTGGGCGTGGCTAACATACTTAACCACGCCCCTCCAACTGTCAGTCAACAAACAGAAATGGTGAGCAGGAGGAATCTGTTAGGTTGTAATAACTCTCCCCAAGCCCTTTTCCCGATCTTTCTGAATGAAATGCCTACTTTACTGCATCCAATCAGCTTGCAGTAAAATAAAACAAGCCACGCCCAGTGTTTTCTAATTTTATATTTCGTTTCTCTAGGAACTGCATCACAATGCAAAATGTCGCAGCTTCCATGTCATGCCGACTTTACGTATTTAAATTAAGCTAAAACAACATAATTCTTGAGATTTTTTTTAGGGACATCTTAATTTTTTTATGTTCAAAGTCCACTTAAATTTGTAAAAACTAATAAGTAAAATTAATTCCTTCATGTTGTCCCAACACAAATCGATTGTGTGGAACCCAGCAATTTTTAGGGTGCTGTTGGTTTAAGGGGTAATGGGTCTTTCATCTGTTTTATCATCTCTGGTGACATTCAGAAATTTCGGTCTGAAAAGAGAAATGGCAGAAATTAAATTTCATTCAAAGTTAGGGTTACGGCTAACCCTAACATTCATTCATTCATTATTCTTTGGCTTAGTTCCTTTATTCATCAGGGGTCGCCACAGCGGAATGAACCGCCAACTTATCCAGCATATGTTTTACACAGCGGATGCCCTTCCAGCTGCAACCCAGTACTGGGAAACATCCATGCGCACTCATTCACACTCATACACTACGGCTAATTTTGTATATTCAATTTCCCTATAGCACATGTGTTTGAACTGTGGAGGAAACCGGAGCACCCAGAGGAAACCCACACCAACACAGGGAGAACATACAAACTCCACACAGAAATGCCAACTGACCCAGCCGGGACTCAAACCAGCGACCTTCTTGCTGTGAGGCGACAGTGCTAACCACTACGCCCTTAAACTTAAAATTGCATAATAAAATTACAATTCTGAGGGGAAAATAATTGTGAGAAATAAACTTAGAACTAAAAATAATCGTTAACTTTATTTATTTTTTTTATATATATATTTTTTTTAAATAAATTTTGGGATTTTGAGGAAAGGACAGTAGTCAACATCTGAAGTCAATCGAAAACGTTTCAAAACGAAGTTTTCCAGTTGTTTTAGGACAACATTGATGAAAGGTTTTGAACCGCTTCAAATGTTGTTATGCCATAGAAATTGTGACTTTGAGTTGTCATTTTATTGTGTAATTTTAAGCTTTGTGGGAGTTTCCTTTTTTTTAATACCAAATTTATCATTGAGTGGTGGAAATAAGCAACAGCTGACTATGCATAAACTTACTAAACATTAACAGACAGACTTTGTTGTCCGCTGACTTTGTTTATTTTGTTATAAATCACAAATGTGACATACAAACTCAAAATTGCAAGAAATGAGGTCAGAATGACAAAAAAGTGGTCCCATTTTATATTAAGTGACCTTAATTAATATGTACTTACACTGATATAATCATTTGTTACAATGTACTTATTGTGTATAATCAGGGTGTGAATTACAGGGTGGTTTGGGGGGGACTGACCCCCCTAATTAATACTTGATCCCCCTGAAGGACGTCAAAACAACATGTATGGGGGGTCAGCCCTCTAAATAGTGAGAAATAGTTTGCTCTGATCAGCATCTTTAATACTAATTTTACTAATTAAGTAATAGATAATATAAATATACATTTGACCACCCCTATAATGGATTATACCATTGTGAATGCATAATTGTGTCAATCAATCTAAGCCGATTGACATGGTAAGTGTTCACAAAACCCTTTTCTTGTAAAATAAGTGTTTGTTTCTACATATAGCCTAAAAGTAAAGTAAAATCAGATGTATAGTTTGACCTACAATATCCTCTGATTAGCTATTACAGAGGTTACTGTAGGTCAGAATGCACAAAATATCCAACAAAACAATGAAAACTTGAATATGTTTTATTAATAAAATGTCATTTAATTAGATTTACTTAAGCATGTATTACAGAAAATAACATTACTGTAAAAGGTGACCCCCCCGATAATTTGATGTATGATTCGCACCCTGTGTATAATTGATTAAATGATTATTTAAGATTATTTTTGATTGTAATGGAAGAGGTTGGTGAGGCTTAGGCCCCCTTTATCCAGCATATGTTTTACACAGCGAATGCCCTACCAGCTGCAACCCTGTACTGGGAAACACCCATACACACTCATTCACACTCATACTCTACAGCCAATTGAATTTTTATTCAATTGTGCATGTTTTAGACTGTGGGGGAAATCGGAGCACCCGGAGGAAACCCACACCAACACGGGAAGAACATGCAAACTCCACACAGAAATGCCAACGGACCCAGTCGGGGCTCGAACCAGCGACCTTCTTACTGTGAGGCGACAGTGCTAACCACTGAGCCACAGTTTCGCCCGGTTCCTTTAAATAAATTGAAACTGCATCTGTAATTACATCTTTAATTACACCGTTGTCCATCCCTTACCCCTTAACCCACCCTTAAATCGACCCATACCACCAAACCTGTCCCTAACCCCACCTCAGGAGCACCACAAGTGTTCTGCAATACATTATAAACACAGTAAGTACACTGTATTTATATTTTAATGCAAGTACATAATGGTTAATTCCATCTAATATAAAGTAGGACCAAAAAAGCCAAAAAGCACCAATAAGTTGCAAATTGGCAAAAGAAAGAGTCAGAATATGATCTATAAATGCAGAATTGCATGAAAACAGTCACAATTAAAAAAAAATTTCATGTTGTAGCAGAAAACGACCTTCCATAGATCTGTAATTTCCTTCACCTTAAAAGTCCCACGAAGCGACTGTGCAGATAATTGCACCTTTCTGACTCCTGCAGCTGTTGACTCTACCTGTATCATCATCATCCTGCTAGGAACGTGATTAATACGAACGAAGCTTCAATATTTTGGTAACCTAATTAGGACCGAGAATCCTCTCTTGTGCTCAATTAAATCTCATTCGGATAATTGGAACGCCTTAGTGCATTCCAAACTTAATTGCGACATTCTTCCGCATTATTTGTCACTTTTTCCTTTCCCCCTGTGATCTCTGGGCGGCTTTTTTTCCTCACGTACAATTAGGACAGACTCTTCTCTGAGAGAAAGTGTTCACCTCTCCTGTGATTAGACAGCCTACAAATCAGATGTCACATTCGCTGTCGGAGCCGCGCATTCGGCACCTTTTTTCTCAGCTGAGTCAGTTTGAGGAGATGAAACGCGGCTTTTTGCTGCGCGCCCTGATGGAAGATGAATGGTAATTTTTTTGTTCTTCTCCCGCACGAGGTGCCACTTTGAACGGATTACGCTTTCCCGGATGTGTGCGAAGATTAGCTTCTTCCCTCCTGTCGCAGCGACGAGCTTCTGCCACAAATATTCAGGCCGCTGGCGATGCCTAAGCACAAAACAGAGAACAATCAAAGCAGGGGAAAATATGCAAGTCTTGCAGGAAAAACACAGGCAGCGGAATAAAACATCTTTAATATTTCTTGAAGACTTGTCGAGTGGCTTGGAAATGAGCGGCTGGGAGAATCGCATGGGTATTGATTGAGTCATGTTCGAGATATAGTTCACCTGAGGGCAACAGGACTTGAGCGTTGATTGTTTTTATAGAGAAACAGATGCATACATATACATCCACATACATCACACATTGCAAAAAATATATACAGTACTGTGCAAAAGTCTGAGGCCACCACCAGCTTTGGGGGGCTAAGACTTTTGCACAAATCTATCTATCTAAAAGGTATGGAGCAAGCGCAGGGTCATTACTTTTGGGAGAACTATAGCTTTTAATATACAACCAGAAAATTTGGGAAATATGTACACAATGTTCAGTACAAAATTATGTTTGGAATCAATTTTTTTTTTTTGTTGAGTCTTTTTTGAAATGATGTGCTATTTATTATCAAGCCTCTTTCAGCATTTCTAAGAGTTCTTCCTTAGATTTAGCATGTTCTACCTTTCTTTTTCCTCTCTAGGTGAATCTTATTCTGCTTATAATATTGCCTATACAAACGGTATATAATATTCAGGTCGGGACTCTGTGGAGGCCACTTTATAACTGTCTTGGTTTCATGAGCTCTCCAAATATGATTTCATTACATTAACTGTGTGTTTGGGATCATTATCCTGCTGAAAAATAAAACTATTACAAATTAGGTGCTTTCTAGTAGGGATTATATGACGAATTAAAACCTGTCTGTACATTCAGGATTCACAATGCCATTAATTCAGGCAATATTGACACCAGCTCTGGTAGAAATGCAGATCAAACCAAGACAGAAACTTCAGTATTTTTCATTCATTTTTCCATCTTTCTCTATCTCTTTCATGATTCATTCATTTTCCTTCAGTTTAGTCCCTGATTATCAGGGGTCGCCACAGCAGAATGAACCGCCAACTATTCCAGCATATGTTTTACAAAGCAGATGCCCTTCCAACCACAACCCAGTACCAGGAAACACCCATACACTCTCACATTCACACACACTAATACACTACAGCCAATTTAGTTTATTCAATTCACCTATAGCGCATGTGTTTGGACTGTGGGGGATACCGGAGCACCCAGAGGAAACCCACGCCAACACGGGGAGAACATGCAAACTCCACACAGAAATGCCAACTGGTCCAGCCGGGACTCGAACCACTTGCTGTGAGGTGACAGTGCTAACCACTGAGCCACTATGCCGCTCCTTTCTCTAACGCTTTCTTTCATATGCCTTGTTCAAATGTCTAAAATCCGATTAGAATCTATATTTCCTGGTTACATTTTAATAAAGAGAATGAGAAGTAATATATAATGTCATTATTCCCTCACTAAAACCTCAAAAATAACTGGGGGCCTAAGACTTTTGCACAGTACTGTATATATATTAAGATTTTGTAATTGTACAATTTAATATGTTTTGTAAACATAGCTCTTTTTTCCAGTTGAATGAACTAGCATAACTGTTGTTTCAAGTAAAAATAACAAATAAAACACTATATCATCCACACTATATCAAACTAATTATTGAAAGCAACATTCATAAAGTAATATTACTTGTCTTTTTTTTTTATAGACGGGAACCTTGCTTTAATCAAAATATTCAAGGCATAGTTTTCCCAAAAATGTAACTGTACTCACTATATTTACTCAGTCTCATGTGTTTATAAACCTTTCTTCTGTTTCTGTAGAGTTCCTTTCTTCTGTTTAACACAAAAGAATCCTGAAAACCTGCAACCATTGACTTCCATAGTAGGAAAAAAAAAACAAATACTATGGAAGTCAATGGTTACCGGTTTTCAGCTTTCTTCAAAATATCTTCTTTTGTGTTTAACAGAAGAAAGAAACTCAGAGAGGTTTGGAACAAGTAACAAGTAATGAATGAGTAAATGATAACAGGATTTTCATTTTTGGGTGAACTGTCCCTTTAAGTAAATCAGAGTAGATTAGATTACATTTAGATTTTTTTTACTTATAAATGGATCACTTTCTGGTGAAGTGCACATGAAAAGCAGTTAAAAGCTTTCATAGCTATGTTTCCATCCAAAAATGCGAAATAACTTTATGCGCTAAACTGGAATATCGCATAAAAGATGTGCGAATAAAGCAGCGTTTCCATCCAACGAGTCAAAAAGAACAAAATCGTCACTTCCTGATTAAATGGCGCCAAATATCAACAGTAAAAACGGAATTTGCTGAGGTCGGAGAAGCTGCGTGAATCTTTTCTTCATTTAATAAATGACTTGCGCCTCAGAAGGCAATGCTGACACGCAGTGAACGCGTGGCGGCGTTTGAAGGCGTGACACGCGGAGCACAGACGCTCTTACCAATTCTGGAGGTCATTAATAATATAATAACACTAATACTGAAATGGTGAAGGCATTTTAGAATGACCAAAACAACATTTCAGATGTTTTACAATGTGCTCAGCCTGCTGGTTTGTCCATTTACACACATTTTTATCATCACATGATCTCTTATAACCAAATCACATGACCTTTTTTTAATGCGCATACTGGAATTTGTTCGGTAAAAGTGTTTCCATCGCAGTTTATGCGCATCTTTTCTTATCGAATAAAAAGTTTATCCTACTCAGTTATGCGCATACATTTTTTATGCGCATTTCCTAAATTGATGCACATCTTAGCGTTTCCATCAACCAATTTTTTATGCGCATATCCAAAATGCGCATAAAAATAGGTGGATGGAAACGTACCTATTGTCATCGTTGTTTTGGGTTTTTTTTGCACTGAAAACAGTCTCACACTCTCACACAACATACGGTCTCGCATATGCACACTGGTGTGGGTGGTTTGATCAAAATCTTATTCACACTTGAATACAAAGGCTCTATATTGGCATATATAAAAGAACCTTTTATCATCCATGGAACTTTACACTGAATAAAAATGTATTTGCATTATTAAAATGTTCTTTACTGCATTCCGGTCTGTTTTGACCTGCAGGAGAGAATTTCTATATCCAGGAGAGGATATACATTTCTATAAAATATATTGTTTTCAATTTTAGGAGCCTCAAAATGCACTGTGTTTTAAAGAAATACAAAAACAATGTAATGTGCTTTGCGTTTGGGTCATTTTTGACCCAGATACAGCACACTACTTGACAAAAGTCATCGATCCCAGTTGTAAGAGCAACAAATAATAACTTGGCTTCTAGTTGATCATTTGGAAAAGTGTCAGAAGGTAGATTTTTCCTATGAATCATCTGTTGAACTGCATCCCAATCATCACAAATACTGCAGAAGACCTATTGGAACCCGCATGGACCCAACATTCTCACAGAAATCACTCAAGTTTGGTGAAGGAAAAATCATGGTTTGGGGTTACATTCAGTATGAGGGCGTGCAAGAGATCTGCAGAGTGGATGACAACATCAACAGCCTGAGGTATCAAGACATTTGTGCTGCCCATTACATACAAACCACAGGAGAGGGCAAATTCTTCAGCAGGATAGTGCTCCATCTCATACTTCAGCCTCCACATCAAAGTTCCTGAAAGCAAAGAAGGTCAAGGTGCTCCAGGATTGGCCAGCCCAGTCACCAGACATGAACATTATTGAGCATATCTGGAGTAAGATGAAGGAGGAGGCATTGAAGATGGATCCAAAGAATCTTGATGAACTCTGGGAGTCCTGCAAGAATGCTTTCTTTTCCATTACAGATGGAGCTATTTGTGTCACTGCAGAGATGTATGGATGCAGTCCTCCAAGCTCATGGGAGTCATACACAATATTAATTCTTTTTCCACTGCACCATGACTTTATATTCTATACTGTACATTATTTCTGTTAAGTGACAAGACTTTTGTCTAAGCAAAGTCAGACCTTACTGTCCTAATTACATATTAAAAATCAAAGCATGATCATATTTTCATTTGGTAAAATAAGCATAATCTAGAGGCCTTTGCCTTTCATATAAGCCACTTCTGATGCCAAATGATCAACTAGAAGTCAAGTTATTTTTTGTTGTTCCTAAAACTTGGATAGGCGACAAGACTTTTGTCATAGTGTATATATGGGTGTACCTTTGGTAAACAGTGGAGCTGTGGACTGTCAGAGCAGATCTCATTAATATTCATGACTGTTCCAAATATGGTCAAAAGAAAACTTTTTTAATTCTGGGGTTATAAATAAGCATATAAAACTGTTTCTGTTTAATTTTTGAACATACCCAAGCCACAAACCTACTTCGTAGATATCAGAGGACAATTTAGCACACTGAATCATGGCACTCTATGGCACTTTTAAGCAAATCATAATTGAGTTATAAAATAAAACGGCATATAATCAAAATAACATTCAAAGAAAGTGTAAAAATGGTATTTTAGAGAAGCCCAAATTGCTTCTTTAATAGCACTTTTACAAAAAAAAACACACACACACACTGACTGCGCTTCTACCATCAGCGGGTTAACACCCGCTTCTTCAATGAAGGAAATTACATTAGTCTTGTAAAAATGAAATGGCATATAATCCAAATTAGAATCAAAGAAAGATGGAAAGCACGAGAGAGAGCGCGAAGATGATGATGAGAGAGAATATGAATATGAGAGAGAATCTCAAAAGAAAGCGAATAAAGGGGAGAGAAACAGACTGGAGAGATATTGCTCTCTTTTCTTCTGTTGAGTATGAAATCGTTGTCAAGGGGCTCGTTCCCATGGCAATTCCATCCGCTGTGTCTGGGTTTCCAGCGCGGCTGTGCCCAGACCTTGGACGCCGAGCTGGATGGGTTTTTCTAGGTTCATGCTGAACAAAAGGGAAAGTGTCCCCCCGCCTCCCATCCAAGAGCTGCAGCGAAAGGGATTTTAAAGACACAATCTGTCAGTGTGTCTAGAGTACGGCGAGATTGAATTCTGCCTATAATTGTGGCTTTTATTGTACCTGAGTTCGTATTTCGTCTGATTATCCATAAATAAGCTGGGGTCTGGAGCTTGTAGGGCTGTAAATGTAGGAGTGCTTTTCCCAAGACACCAATTAACCCTAGTATTTGTCTAAATTATGCTGTGACATTTTGTTTAGACTTGACTTATCTTGACTTATCAGGAAATGCGTCCTCAGGGTAAAACTGTTTTTGTTTCTCAGAGTGATTCATCCAGAAAGTAAAAGTAGTCGTGCAGTGTATTTTTTATACATTCAAAACTCGAAAACTTGAAAATAAAATGAATGTACTATTTAGTGTAAACTTTCCTCTCTGACACAGTTCAGAAGCCTAATGTGATTCCCAAATTATTCTACTCAGCCTTTTTCTTTGTTTACTTCATGATTTACAGGTTGACTGGCTTATTTTTGAAACTGATCAACTTTGTCTTGCATTATTTTACAGATATTTTTGGAAATATGAAAATATTAACCATATGCCATACCCCAGTGGAACTGCACTAATGCATATTCACATTGGGAATTTTATTAATATAATTATAGTTATTCAACACAATTATGAATTATGTTTCTTCTTTTTAGGGGCAAAAATGCACATGGAAAGCACAAAATCAGACAAAAAAAGAAAGTTATAACGCATATTGACATTGTGGATTTGATCAATATAATTATAGTATACACAATACATTTATGAGTTATATTTCTTCTTTTTAGGGGCAAAAATGCACAGGGAAAGAGCACAAAATCAGACGAATAACACAAATAAGAAGGATATAA
>CAIGQV010001633.1:27937849-27962836 GCA_903798115.1 Danio jaintianensis | reverse complement strand
CATCCATTCATCAATCAACCAATCCATCCATTCTACCATCCATCCAACATCCATCCATCCAGCCATCCATCCATCCATCCATCCATCAATGCATCCATCCATCCATCCATCCATTCATCAATCAACCAATCCATCCATTCTACCATTCCTTCCATCCAACCATCCATCCATCCATCCATCAATACATCCATCCATCCATCCATCCATTCTTTTAAATCAGGTTTCCATCCTAACATGAAGTACATCTTTTCAAAAATTGTAACAAAAAAAAGAAGAAAAAAATCCCAAATTTCCATCTATTTCCATCAAGTTGTTAGAGTGGCTGACTGTAGTATTGGTAACCTAGTAACCAACAGTAAACATGGCAAGCATAAAACAAGGAGTTGCATGGATGTATGTTCGCTACGTCAGAGTTTATTCAGCAAATGTTTTTTCTATCTCTCATTATTCTCATGAAACCTTTTTCACACAAGTCAAAAACCTCCTCAAACAAGCAGCGCAGATGGATCCACATTTCAGTTCGGCAACGCTTGACGTCACCCATTCAAAGTGAATAGGAACGTTAGCGCTGATGCCCCATGTGAATGGGCCATTACTTCTTAAGAATTTTTAGAAATGTGGACTAGAAACAAGACAGAAACTCTAAGTTGGAAAAGCATTTTTTGCTGTGTTGACGTTATTTTTCATTAAAACCCCTACCTCCATTTCAATTTAGAAAGTAAAGTTTTGTTTCATTGGTTTCATATCAACGTTGTCTCGAGACGTACGGAGAAATCCATTCACAGCATTATCACATTGACTAGAACTTGATGCAAAGTTAATCTCAAAGCCTCCTGACGTTTGATTGCAAACCCGAGCACAGTTTGAGACGAGATCACCTCTGAAACCCCAGCATGTGAAAACGTCAGTACAAATTACCAGAGCCAAATCACATTCCAGATGACTGACATCCCAAATGACAGTTTTCCAGCGCTGTTACAGTAATGACTGTAATAGAGCAGTGTGGCCATGCGATTGCTCTATATGTCCTTGAGTTGGTTGCGATGCCTGAATGTGTGTGCGCACTGGAGAACTGCTGTTGTGTTTCGCAGTATTGGCCCATATCTCACACTTCCCCCACTACGCTTCATTTCTTCGCACTGCCTCTATTATTGCAAATATATTGCTATTCATAAAGGACGAGTCGCAAAGCACTTTAAAGGAGGGGAGGAATGAGCAGCAAATGTCTCATCTACAAAGGAAAGACAATAAACTTTCTCATGCAAGACTGCCCGGGCTAGCTTAATGTTCCCCGACGCCATGCGGGTGCAAACATTAGACTGCATATTTGTTAATCGCCTCTATCAAATGTATGTGTGCATGGTCAACTGGCACCATTGCTTTCTTTTAAAAGGCATTGTGTGAACTGTCACGTCTATATTGGAGATCTGATCCATCATCTGTGTTAAGATGTTGTGATGGAATTGTGATGTGCACCAGATGTTAGCATTAAGGTCCCTTGAAATGTGCATTTTTATTTGATGTTTGACATAATCTCAACTGAAACATGAAGAGAGGGTGGGGCATAGAGTAACCCCTCCCCTTTTTAAAAACAGCCAATAGTGTTTTTATTTTTATCTATTTTTTATTATTTACTAGCTCTGCTAGTGAGAGTGGTTGAGCTCAAGCGCATCAAATGAAAACAAATGAGAAGCATCTTGAAAGGGGGCGGGGCATGTCAGACACTAGAGAGCATTTGATTGGTCAGAAGATTTGATGAGAAACTGAAGTATGAGGTGACGGGATAAAAAATGTTGATCTATTTAGGAAGTGACAAACTGCGAGATTTGGGTGTTTATATCGGGTTTATATCTTCTTAACGCAAATTCTGTCACAGTTTTGGAGCACACTAGCTTATAGATATCCCTAAAAACTAACATACTGATGCTAACATATAAAAAAAAGTTTATTTTTTATTTCACATGACCTTAAGAAGATGACGTGCATAATGCAAGCAATGCTATTAATTTAATTGACAGCTCTAATCATACAGAATGGGAAAATCATGCACACAATGTCTCAATTTTGTGTCTTATGCTTCTGTAAAATGTCAGCGATTGAACCAAAACTCAAGTTTAAGGTTTTAAAAGAGATCTCAGAAACCTGCAACCAAAAAGCCAGAGATTTAATTATGAAATCAGACATTTATTTCAGTCAAACTGTCCCTAGAATAAATGATCTGAGCTACTATTTATATAAGCTGTACATCATTCATTCATTCATTCATTTTCAACCGCTTTTCCGGGGCCGGGTTGCGGGGGTAGCAGTCTTAGGAGAGAACCCCAGACTTCCCTCTCCCCAGACACTTCCTCCAGCTCCTCCGGGGGGATCCCAAGGCGTTCCCAGGCCAGCCGAGAGACATAGTCCCTCCAGCCTGTCCTGGGTCTTCCCCGAGGCCTCCTCCCGGGGGGACATGCCTGGAACACCTCCCTAGGTAGGCGTCCAGGAGGCATCCGAAACAGATGCCCGAGCCACCTCAGCTGACTTCTCTCGATGTGGAGGAGCAGCTGCTCTACTCCGAGCTCCTCCCGGGTGACAGAGCTCCTCACTCTATCTATAAGGGTGCGCCCTGCCACCCTTCGAAGGAAACTCATTTCGGCCGCTTGTATTCGAGATCTTGTCTTTTCGTCATGACCCAAAGCTCATGACCATAGGTGAGAGTAGGAACGTAGATTGACCGGTAAATCGAGAGCTTTGCCTTTCGGCTCAGCTCCTTCTTTACCACAGCGGACTGGTACATCGACCTCATTACTGCTGCCGCTGCACCAATCCGCCTGTCAATCTCACGTTCCATCCTTCCCTCATTCGTGAACAAAACCCCAAGATACTTGAACTCCTCCACCTGGGGTAAGGACTTTCCTCCAACCTGGAGATGGCAAACCACCTTTTTCCGGTGGAGCACCATGGCCTCGGACTTAGAGGTGCTGATTCTCATCCCAGCCGTACAGTATACATATTTATATACTTATTATGCTTTGTCACACACTGTGAAAACAGTTACACTAAAAAACAATTATTTGCTGCTTGTTTAAACTAAAATGAGCTGAAACAAAACAATTCTGGAGATTTTTTTGGGAAACTTAATTGTTTTATGTTCAATCAACTTAAATTGGTTACGTTAATTAATGGATTTGTGTTAGGATAGCATGAATGAATTGTGTGCAACCCTTTTTTACAGTGTAGTTGACTATTTTTTTTTAAAAAGTGAGTAAACCCATATAGCTTTTAAAGCAATTAGTTGACTTTACGTAAAATGAAAGTAAACATTTTGTCTTAAAATGATTAAGTAAATGAACTATCTTTATAATAGTTAGAACATAAAACTATAATTATAAAATAATATAATTATAAAAAATGAAGTCAGCTTAACAGCCAGTTATAATGGGTTTACTCACTTTTTTAAGAAACATAACTAATCGCTTTTTAATACAGATATAAAGCTAAAAATCATATCACCATAAAAATCAAAAAGACTTTTGCTACTTGAAATAAAAGTATTCTGAATGAATGAATGTTCAAGCCTTGCCAACAAAATGAAAGCCTGTAAACAAAAAAAATACATGATTTTAATGGCACTGAGACTAAATACTGCATTTTAAACGGCTTTCAGGGGTCTTTTTTGTACTTTAGGTCTGAAGGGTCAGTATTTTTTGGTTCCTATTTTACATTCGATTCATGAAAGGAAGCAAGGCTGAAATATTACAATTTCAATAAAAACATATTTTGGCAAACCTATTACTGTTTCCATTAACACAAGCCCAAACGATAAATGTCCCTAAGGATGCACAAGGGTTAAAAGTCTGAATGAAAGTCTGTATGAATTAAGAAATTAAGATTAAGGTAACACTTTAGTTTAAGTAACAATTCACACCGCTTATACTGTCTTATTACCTGCCTATTATTAAGATATGAACTGTTTATAGCACTTATAAAAATATGATCTTATTTTACATTCCTAATCCTACCCAATACCTAAATCCAATCAATAAGCAGCTAATTGGTATTTTATTGAGCTAAAAGTCTTAGTTAATGGTTTGTTAATAGCGTGAATTGTACATTAAAATGTGACCAAATTAAGAAAACAGAAACAAAATCAAGCTATCAATAGGAAGTAAACAATAGTAATTAAAAACCTCATTCTTTGTTTTGTTTTCTTAGTTCTGCTTGTTGTATTGTAAAATCCAATGGTGATACAAAATTATATACAGAAAATAACAATTGGTACCTATTGGATGACGGACTAATAAAAAAATAAGTAAAAAAATATTAGTGAAGTGTATTAAACTTAAATGCCAAAAAATAAATTAATTAATACATTCTCCCTTATTTCAACCGCAAATCTCCATCCTAGTCTCGGTTCACTAGTCTAGTTCTGTAGTCTCTGGATGCTCATAATAAACCAGGTTGACCAAACACACATAAAGAAATTTCCAACTACACCAAATTAACAGTGTTTGTTGCCAGATTTTGTCAGAATCCATTTTCCCCAATGCTGCCGTCCAAAGCACCGCCCTGTAAGTAAAGTGAATGAACCTCGTAATAAGTTTTGAGGTAGACAAAAAAACGAAATACGCCAGTGTGGTGTTTTACATGCCCTGCACGTTTGTTATTCCCCTCAAATGTGATTTCAAATGTTCAAAATGTCAAGAGGAAGAGAAATAGAAAACACACTTACGGACGGCTCCTCGAAATCAGAGCTGTGTTGCCAATAGGGCCTGATATAATCATGGAGAGGGCAGATGATTAAAATGCAATGACACCTAATACCTTTATTCAGCCTGTCAGTCAATAACGGCTGAAGGACGGAGAGTGCAGGGTTAAACAAGACACTGCAAGTGAAGAACAACATAGGTACTATTACAGATGATTGATTATTGCATTAAGAATAGCAAACATTTCTGTAATACAAGTTTTCTAAAATGTTGTTTAAATACGCAAATATGCAGAACCATGATACGAACCAAAGTCCCTTTAATGGTGCGTTTACACCAGACGCAGATGAAGCATCCAGCACGAGTGATTTACATGTTCAATGCAATGCAAAGATGTGAATAGACATCCTGCGGCGTGATTTGCACAAATAAGGTGGCGCGAATGATGTGATTCCCGTGATTGAAGCGGCACGAGTTAAGCGTTATGCACGAATCGTTCGAGTTGGAAAATCTGAACTTCAGCAGACATTCGCGCCGCGTTAACCAATCAGGAGCTTGCTCTTGTAAGGGCGTGATTATGACGAAGTGCCTGATGTTGGGGTTTCAAAGGGAAATCCTCCTGCCGACACCGGACAACAGCTCAGCAAACTGGGCTCGGCTCAATCGGAAGCACCGCTGAAAGCTTCCATCATCCAGGTAAAGTTTCTGTAGGAGTTGATGAACTCACAGAGCTGGGTGCACCTCTGAAAGGATGTAGTGCACTCAGACACGACACTGAATGAATCTGAACTGTTTTTCAGCCTTCCTATAGCACATAAAGCACAGCTATTCTCTCAATAAAATCCATGTTAGCCAGACAGAAGCCCTGCCCATGACGCAGATCCGCGTCTATTGTGAAGTGAATTTGACTCGCAAATGAAGCGAATTTGATGCGCGAATGAAGCGAGTCAACTCAAAATGTTCACGCGTCTGTTTACGCGCAAATAGCGCGATTTATTCGTGCGTGCCGCGTCTGGTGTGAACACAGCATCAGGCAAGTCATTTCACTCGGCGGCCATCTTTGAAACACCTCTCAGGCATTATGCTCGGGCATTCTGTCTGAATGGAGAAACATCAAATTCTCCAAAACTGTTCGCCAAGCTTACGATTACATTACATATTTGGAATCACCAATAAAATTAAACAACAGCTGATTCGAATCAAACAAAATCAGCATTTTTGTCAGGTTGCCCAAGCTAATGCGCATACGCACTTGAAAGGAACGAGATCACGACACCAACCTCATTTATGGCCGTTCTACACATCATCCTCTGGATAATGCTTCGTCAGATCTGCTCTTCTGAAGTAATCCACAACTTGGTCTTGATGGTGAATCTCCTCCAGAAATGACAGCGACTCTATGTTTACAAGTTTGTGGGTGTTTGAGTAGTTGGTGCTCTTAGGACAGGATGGAGTGTACCTCGCGTTCGTTTCATACAGATTACAAAACCAAAAAACTTTTGTTTTTAAGTGTAGTTGGTTCATTTCAAAGTACAGATTTCAAGCTTTATTTGGATATATTTCTTATGTCTGTGAAGCAAGTATTCGCTGAGATTCCAGTGTGTTTGTTGACCACACAAACTGTCGTAAAAGCACACATCTGGTCCGAGCTTCTCCCTGGAGAAAAGTCAGTCTATAGCGATCGATGATTGGCTCCTGTACTAGTAGGCGGGGCTTCATTCGCCATATTGACCATTACACTTTTCCTCATTCAAAACTATACGAGTGACATGCCTTGTGTATGTCCCACCCCAACACTCAAAAAATGACATTTGCTGTTTGTTCAAACTACTTATTTAAATTGAGCTGAAACAACAGCATTCTTAAGGTTATTTTGGGACAACTTAATTATTTTATGTTCAATCCTTTGAAAATGTGTAAAAACTAATAAGTTAAATTAATTCCTTCATGCACTGTTAGACATTTTATTGTACTTTTGTGGTAACTTACTGACAGCATTCTTGCTAGAAATTTACTGCAACTGCCCCTTTACAGTAACTTACCTGTAAATGTGTTTTACAGTAGCAGGGCCCTACCGCAATTTCATTTTACAGCAAAATAGCCTTACCGCAACTTCTTTTTATGGTAAAATGCCCTTTACCACATTTTAAGTTTACAGTATGACCGTTTTTACAGTACTTTTACTGTAATTTATTTACATTTTACACTGGCGGTACAAAACCTTTATTTAATAAATTCCAAACAAGTGACAGGTTCATGTACAACCGTATTTTTACTATTTATTGTTATTATATCAATTTTAAACAGTTTACAAAATAAATTTTTATTGATCAATCTATTTTAAATACATTTTGTGATACAACGTGTTAATTCATTTTTTTCATTAACTGTCTCATTTTTGTCTTCATCTACAGTTACAGTACTTGATTACTTCGATTACAGTAGAATACTGCAAATTCCTAATATGCACTGTTACTGTAAAAGTTTTAAAATTACCCACAATGCAGTGCATATTACAGTAGTGAACTGTAAAGAACGAATGTGGTATTTTACTGGCCGTTTTTGCCAACCCAGGCTCATTCTGAAAACGTAGCCCTATATACATTTCTGGAGAGTGCCAAATTTTGTTTTCGCGAATCCACCAGAGGCCGCTGTGTACGCTTTGAGATCTCAAATTTCTCTCGCGAGTACCATTCACGACTGCTCTTCTCGTGTAAATCCACCAGAGGCCGTTGTCAACTGACTGACTGACTGACTGATCAACCAACCAAAAACCCCCACCCACCCCCTTCCCTAAACCCAACCAATAGTGTTTTAAAAACCACTGATTGACCAGCGACCACCCACTTCCCTAAACCCAACCGACAGAGTTTTGAAAAGCAATCCAGAAAAAGAAAAGCCCCCATATTTTTACCACGTTTTCAGATTTTTACCACATTCTCACCCGGTTATTTACTTATTTATTTGATTATTTGGCTTTTGTTTTTGTCTTACCTGCTTTCTGGAACCATTCTTCGCCGGACTCGAACCCCGTCATCGTGGTCAATTCCTCTCTGCATCTCAAGTCTGCCGACGTACAGTACATGGCGAGCTACTGGACAAACTGATAACAGCGGGAAAGCCATCCATACGATATCATACCGCCCCGTAGCATTTGTTTTAAAGACGAAATGCAGCCATACGTACTTCTGGCTACATAATTCGCGATCTCCAGAAATGTATATAGGGCTACGTTTTCAGAATGAGCCTATGTTGGTTTTTGCAGTAAATAACTGTAAAATTGCGGCAAAGTCTAACAGTGTGTTGTCCCAACACAAATCGATTGAGTTGAACCCAGCATTGTTTTTACAGTGTATACTCAAAAAAATGGCTTTTGATGCTTTTTGAAACTACTTATGTAAAATGAGTTAAAACAACACAATTCCTAAGGGTTTTTTGGGGGCAACTTAATTGTTTTATGTTCAATCCACTTAAATTTGTAAAAATGATTAAGTTAACTTAAGTTAATTTGTGTTGGGACAACATGAAGGAATTGTGTGGAACCCAGCATTTTTTACAGTGTGCTTGGCTCGACTGTTTGTGTTGTAATTAAAAACTGATAAAGTGCTGATAAAATACACCCTTAAAAGTCTATTATGTGTTTTTTCTTTAAATTAGACTGAAAAAAAACACTCTATGAAAAGCCTGACATCCCAAATTTGAGGAGTGCATGAAAAAGCAGTGTTTGTGCCTGCGGTGTTAAAGGAGCTGTAGTAGTGTGGTGGATTACAGCAGGTGCATGCAGGCGCCACTGCTTTTATTCTGCAGTCAAGCGGCATGAAAATTGAGTTGGAGGAGCGCGGCAGGAGTCACATTCAGATGAGAATTCACAGCCATTTGCTTCCCCACATTACCTGCCTTCAATTCATCTCTGCCGTGTGGACGAGAGCCACGGCGCTGATGATTTCGGGCCTCGACCCCTGCACTGCTTAGACCGCGGGCTGTGAAATAGAGGCCGTCGTCAGGTTAAGGGCTTCGGCACAAAGGCAGGCGAACCGCTATTATATTCGCTCTGACGCATCGATTCCTTCTGCTCTTCAGCGAGATGGTCCTGCGATAAAGATCAAGTGCATGGGCTATTCGTTTTTAAGTCAATTCAGATCCTGACAATACAAAGCTCCATACAATGTGGCATTTATTGTTACATGGAAACAAAGCTTTTTTTGTCAGAATAGCTATAATTATGAATCGAAATGTGCAACTAAACATAAACAGAACAACGTATTTCATGTCTCGCAAAAATGTAGGCTGAGGCACGTATTTCTAGGATTATTTGGTTTAAATTACTCCAGAGCTAAATAAATTGTGCTTAGAGTTTAGGAAAAGAGCCCTAAGTAATGCAAAACTGTAGACAGTGCCCTCTAGGCACATATTTATAGGATTATTCGCTTCAAATTATTTCAGAGCAGGAATATATATATCACACGAGTAGCAGTGTGATGTGGCTGTATATCGTCACTGGTGGGACACTTAGGCACTCTGTCTGCGGCCTTGCTCCAACGCACGCCTCCCATCTGTGCCGTTATACAGCCTTATCGTACTGCTACTCGTGTGATATTGCATATATATATATATATATATATATATATATATATATATATATATATATATATATATTGTTTTTTCCTCACAATATTATTACTCTACCATATTCTGTTATGGTACTTTTTTTTTGTACAATATATTTATTACTTTTTTTTTTTTTGCATATCACAACAGATTAGACAGTTATAGAATAGTAATCATGAAGACACAGCAAAGGTTTTACACCCTATTCTCCCTCCCATCAACCCATTCCCTTAAAAAAAAAAAAGGGATACGTTTAAATCAGATAAAGAGTGTTTCCCGAGTCTATGTATAGACCATGATACTCCCCTACTCCCTCTAAGCTTGTTCTTGTTGTAGCAGACTGCCAACATTTACATTGTACTTCGGGAAGTTATTAAAAGGTCTCCAGATATCTTCAAACACATTTTGTTTCTTTTTGACAATGTATGGGATCTTTTCCATTGACATATGTGACGCCATTTCTTTAATCCACTTTCCAATTCTAGGTTCATTTATATTTTTCCAATCAAGAGCAATAATACGTTTAGCTTGTAATATACACGTCTATGAATCTGACCTCTTTGCTTTGTAAGAGAGGGCTGACAGGATATATACCCAGGATAAAAATCTTAGGATCCAATGGTAATTTCTTTGATAAAATTTGGTCAATCATTTCAATAACACCTTGCCAAAAGGGTTTCACTTTCACACACTTATGCAATATAGCAGGAGTTATGTATGTTCGCATTAGCCATTTGTACTGTACGAGTTTCAGGCTACTGTTGATTGTTTGTATCTGAGCTTTCTTACATGCCTCATTCCAATCCTCTAGAGATATTTAATCTTCTAGATCTTCTTTCCATAACCTTAGTTTTGATTCTGAGGATTCGTTAGAGCCAGATACGAACAATCCAAACAAAGAGGAGATTAAACCTTTATCATAACATTGTCCTATGATTGCTGCCTCTACTAAGGAAATGTAAGGAATGTCTAATGAATGATTTTGAGATGAGGATATAAAACTTCTAAGTTGAAGATATTTTTTAAAAAATGGGTCTTTGGAATGTCAAATTTGTTTGAAATTGCTGCAAAGGACATAAATACTTCATCCTCATTGTACATATCTTGTACTTTCCTTAACCCTTTTTCAGCCCACATCTGAAATCCTGCATCGCTTTTTCCTGGTTTAAAATTAACATTACCCCAAATAGGACTAAAACGTGACCAGGAGGGATTTATATTCAAATATTTACAAGAATCAAACCAAATATTAATCATGTTCAATACAATAGGGTTGTCTGTGTTTTTTTCTTAGAAATTTGTGGTCTGCCGAATTATGGTACATTTTAAATTATGTTACATGAAAAAGTTATTTAAAACTGCTATGGTAAAATCATAATTTTTTCTTTTTTATTAGGAATAAATTGCATTTCAAAACATGAAACAAAAATAGTTGTTTTTTTTACCGCAATAATATTTACTGTAATATTCATTCATTTCTTCATTCATTTTCTTTTCGGCTTAGTCCCTTTATTAATCTGGGGTCGCCACAGCGGGATGAACCGCCAACTTACCCAGCATATGTTTTACGCAGCGGATGCCCTTCCAGCTGCAACCCATCACTGGGAAACATTCATACACACTCATTCACACACATACACTACGGACAATTTTAGCTTACCCAATTCACCTATATCGCATGTCTTTGGACTTGTGGGGGAAACCGGAGCACCCGGAGGAAACCCACGCGAACACGGGGAGAACATGCAAACTCCACACAGAAATGCCAACTGACCCAGCCGAGGCTCGAACCAGCGACCTTCTTGCTGTGAGGCGAACGTGCTACCCACTGCGCCACCGCGTCGCCTTACTGTAATATTACTGTATTTTTTTGCATCTTAAAAAAAAGCCAGGAAATGTGTGCTTATGAAACATCAAAGAAAGTAAAAGTCCTTCCTTGTATTTCGTTTCTGCTAATTAGTGCTACACACACGTAAAAAAAAAAAAAAAAAAATCAGTTATGTTTTTGGTGTGTTGTCAGAATCAAGAGTGTGTCGACAGAGTTCTTGTCAACAGGAAGTGCAGATCTCTGCAAAGTTCCTTCCTCTCTTTCAACAGACTCGGTGTCAAAGCTCTGCTGGCGGCGTTTGTTTCAGGTTAGATCTGCTTGTAGGGGGAAGAAACTCATCTTCCTCTGCTTGACATCTTTCCTGCGTCAGTCTGCTGTCGGCTAAATGGCTTTTGCCTCAGTGTAATGTCAGAGTAAAGCTCATTTACTGCTACACATCTCCACTTTGTCAGTATGAGGGAGAGCGGCTGGCGTCTGCATTGATAAAGCGCGGTGATAAAGCTGCTTTGCTTCACGCCGCTGGATTGCCCTCAGCCAGCGAGTGTCTGCTTTACGTCGTAGCATCTGTGTTGAAGAAGCGCATTGAACTTTCACAAGGCCCATCATCTCGCTTCAGACCCCAGCAGTATTGATTCTGCTCAAATGCAATCATCAGGTTTCCGGCGGTGCAGGGTAAACAACACAGATTTAACAAATACAGCTTGTTCAGGGTGTCTGCACGTTTCCAAGAGTTATATTTAACTCTTTTAACACCACACAGCATGAAATTTAAAGTCTGCATGAACTGGAAGCTGCGACCAATTTTTCTTTTGTATTGTGACGAATTTCCTAGAGAAACAGAATATTAAATAAGAAAACAGTGGACGTGGCTTGTTTTTTTTTTCTACTGCAAGCTGACTGGGCATAGTCACATAACCACTCATTACAACCGAGGTATGCAGAAGAGCATCTCTGAATGCACAACCCGTCCAACCTTGAGGCGGATGGGCTACAGCAGCAGAAGACCACACCGGGTGCCACTCCTGTCAGCTAAGAACAGGAAACTGAGGCTACAATTCGCACAGGCTCACCAAAATTGGACAATAGAAGATTGGAAAAACATTACCTGATCTGATGAGTCTTGATTTCTGCTGCGACATTTGGATGGTAGGGTCAGAATTTGGCGTCAACAACATGAAAGCATGGATCCATCCTGCCTTGTATCAATGGTTCAGGCTGGTGGTGGTGGTGTAATGGTGTGGGGGATATTTCTTGGCACACTTTGGGCCCATTAGTACCAATTGAGCATCTTGTCAACACCACAGCCTACCTGAGTATTGTTGCTGACCATGTCCATCCCTTTATGACCACAGTGTACCCATCTTCTGATGGCTACTTCCAGCAGGATAACACGCCATGTCATAAAGCGCGAATCATCTCAGACTGGTTTCTTAAGCATGATAATGAGTTCACTGTACTCAAATGGCCTCCACAGTCACCAGATCTCAATCCAATAGAGCACCTTTGGGATGTGGTGGAACGGGCGATTCGCATCATGGATGTGCAGTCGACAAATCTGCAGCAACTGTGTGATGCTATCATGCCAATATGGACCAAAATCTCTGAGGAGTATTTCCAGTACCTTGTTGGATCTATGCCATGAAGGTTTAATGCAGTTCTGAAGGCAAAGCGGGTCCGACCCGGTACTAATAAGGTGTACCTTAATGAAGTGGCCGGTGAGTGTGTATTAATAACATAGTGCCACTTTCATACTGTGGAAAACGTTCAGCACCAATGGCACGTTATATGTGGCTGTGAGTGTCTGTGGGCGTCGCTATGACAACACTGCACACTGGTCACCGGTCAAGCTGGTCATGCGAAAAATTCAGTAGTATCTGGATGCAGACTTGGATTTGCAAGCTGAGACTGCATATCTCAGAGATGTAATGTCCGACACAATGCACTCAATGGAGCTTGTGATGTCACTGTGAGGGGTAGAGTTAGGGATGGGGTTAGGTGTGCGCATTAAAAAGCATTTCATGCAGCTCACCTTGCAACTGCACCAAGTCTGCATCCAGACCCTTCTCGAAAAATTGTGAGATTCCGGTCCATGGCTGGTTGATCTGTGCATCTATAGTTCTTCATTTGTTAATGTACGGGTTGATGCAGTGGCAAGGCAAGGCATTTATATAACACATTTCATACACAATGGTAATCCAAAGTGCTTTACATAAACAAGAATAAAAGAAACAAGTATAAGTTATAAAATAAAAACAGCAGAGAATAAAATTATTAAAAACATATTAAAATGTGTTTAAACAGGTTTTAAAGGAATGAAAAAGAAAAGAAAGACATAAAAGTGTGATCTTTAGGATGTAGCACAGTGCTCATTCATTAAAGGCTCAGCTAAACAGATGTGTTTTCAGTCTTGATTTGAATGTGCCTGATGTTGGAGCACATCTGATCATATCTGGAAGCTGATTCCAGCAGTGGGGGGCGCAGTAGCTGAAGGCGGATTCACCCTGCTTTGACTTAACTCTTGGAATTTCTAATTTACTTGATCCTAATGCTCTCAGGGGGATCTGTTATGTTTGTATTTAGTGAACATATCTGTAATCTATTGAAGTCCTAGGCCATTTAGTGATTTATAGACAAGTAGTAATACTTTAAAATCTATTCTGAATGTGACTGGGAGCCAGTGCAAAGACCTGAGGACAGGTGTGATGTGCTCTGATTTTTTGGTTCTGGTCAGAATCCTGGCAGCAGCGTTCTGGATGAGCTGCAACTGTCTGACTGTGTTTTTGGGAAGGCCAGTGAGGAGTCCAATACAGTAATCCACCCTGCTGGTGATAAAAGCATGAACAAGTCCTCACTGGATACAAAGCATCTAATTCTTGCAATGTTTTTGAAAAGATAGTATGCTGATTTGTCAAGCCCACTCACCTGCATGGAGCACACCCATGCATCATACTATTATGTGATGCATTGTGTGTACTAGTTTTGAACTGAGAGAGTGTGTCTGAGCCTCGGACATTATCAGGAAGGGTATTCCAGAGTTTAGGAGCCATAAATGAGAAGGCTCAACCTCCTTTAGTAGACTTTGCTATTCTGGGTACTACCAGAAGCCCTGAGTTTTGAGATCTGAAAGTGCGGGTTGGATTGTAGCGAGACAGAAGGTTGGTTAGGTAAACAGGAGCTAGATTATTTACATCTTTAAATAATACTAATAATTCTATAATAAAAATATCTTGAAAAAAAAAGGTTAAAGGTTAAGGTCAATTCTAAAAATATCCAGTAAAATATTATGTACTGTCATCATTGCAAAGATAAAAGAAATAAGTTATTAGAAATTAGTTATTAAAACTATTAGGTTTAGAAATGTGTCCATTAAACAGAAATTGGGGAAAAATAATTTACAGGGGGGCTAATATATAGCAATTTAAATGCTTAACTAAGTTAACTTGTAAAATTATATTCAAATCATTATATTATATTATACTGTTAAGACTTTAAAGTTTATCACTAGGGGTTAAAGAGGTAACATTTGAAGTGACTCAGTTTGTGGTGAGTTGGTGGCAAAATAGCACGACAACCAAATAATTAAAAAATAAGTGAATTTATTTACAAAGGTGAAAAGTCAAACAGCAAAAAAATATTATATACAAGTTGGAATCTCACAAAAGAAAATAAATCAATGAATGTAGGTTATGAATGGGGAAAAGAGAATTTCAAGTGGCGCCAAATAAAACAAAGCAATATAACAAAAACCACAAAACTAGCTGATAATTACCCTCTATACTACCTAATAGAAAATAAATAAACAAAACATTGTTTGCACGCTATATCTAATACTACTCTTCTAACCAAATATACGTAGAAAACTTACAGTGGGTGGCGCTCACTTCTAAACTATTGTGTTCAGACAGTGGAGCTTTCTGCGTGTTGTGAGGTGTATGTCACGTGACATCTAAACTCCTTGTTTCCCAGGGGAATTCGGACACCAGAGATCAGGGATCGTGGAATACGCACATACAAGACGGTAACAGCGCACCAAAACAAGAAGAACAAGAACAAAATCAAAACTCTAAAGTCACATCAACATCATAGCACACAACACAAGCCAAAACACACACAAAAGGCAAGTGAGAGAAAAGCAAGCAAAAGAGAGAATGAGCTTCCCTGCTCGTGTCCCTTTAAACTTTGTGCTTCCTTCCTGATTTGCAGCGAAGGTGATGACGTCACAGGGATTAATGAAGATTGACGTCTTCACGGACGAATGAAAAACTGCAGTGGGAGATCCTGAGAATTTTGACACAGAGAGAGAGAGAGCAAGCGAGGGAGAGGGAGAGAGAGCGCACACACAAGCACATACTTATGGCCGTAACATATACATTATATTCATTCATTCATTTTCCTTCGGCTTAGTCCCTTTATTAACCTGGGGTCGCCACAGCGGAATGAACCGCCAACTTATCCAGCATATGTTTTACACAGCAGATGCCCTTCCAGCTGCAACCCATCACTGGGAAACATCCATACACACTCATTCACACACATACACTACAGACAATTTAGCTTGCCCAATTCACCTGTACCGCATGTCTTTGGACTTGTGGGGGAAACCTGAGTACCCGGAGGAAACCCACGCGAACACAGGGAGAACATGCAAACTGACCCAGCCGAGGCTCGAACCAGCGATCTTTTTGCTGTGAGGCGAACGTGCTACCCACTGCGCCACCGTGCGGCCCATATACATTATATATAAAATAAAAATCTATTACATGACTCAAAAGGAATATAGTGCTATGATTCACAATCAGATCGTATTTTATAAAAGGCAATATAAGCTAATATAATCTAATCTGTTAAACGAGACCTTAAAATATTAAGATACAAAGATTGTAAACATTAACGTTATGATGTTGTGTAAATGTTTATTTTGAAACAGTGTGTATTTTGAAAGCTGCTATACAGATAAATTGACTTTACTATTTGCTTTCTGAAGTCCTTTTCAGAGCTCACCATATGCTTTTGATTTGATAGCACACGTGTGTCTAAATAAATGAAGGCAAGCATTTTTTCCGATGAACTGTTCCTGCTGTGTGCAGGTCACAATATTCAAAAGGTCAAGGAAAGAAGTTCATTCCTACCGCTTTCTTTTGAATCTCAGCCAGGATCTGCAGCCACTCGTTCAATTTGAGTTTTTTTGTGGTTTCATCTGACCTTGATCTTGTAGTGGAGGGTTCTGGAATAAAATAAGAAATCACCCAAAAATATTGTTTATAAAAGGCCCCCTTTAAACTTTCAATTACATTTTTTTCTCTTTTCTTACACTGTGTACCAGTATGGGCTGCAATATAAAGATAAGCAGGCTGATATGAACTGGAAAAAAAGAAGATATATGCACTGTCTGAAAGTTTCACATCGTCTTCACTGAAATGAAAATGAGAAACAGACTAAATGTTCTTGGAAACGATGTGCTATTTATAGATTGTGGGTCAAGAACGTGACACTCAAATCATCTGTGTAAATCTGGTACATAAAATACATAAATATATAACAAAACAACACTTTTAAGGGCGTCACGGTGGCACAGTGGGTAGCACGATCGCCTCACAGCAAGAAGGTTGCTGGTTCGAGCCTCAGCTGGGTCAGTTGGCATTTCTGTGTGGAGTTTGCATGTTGTTCGCGTGGGTTTCCTCCGGGTGCTCCGGTTTCTCTCACAAGTCCATAGACATGCGCTATAGGTGAATTGGGTAAGCTAAATTGTCCGTAGTGTGTGTGTGTGTGGATGTTTTCCAGTGATGGGTTGCAGCTGGAAGGGCATCCGCTGCGTAAAACATATGCTGGATAAGTTGGCGGTTCATCCCGCTGTGGCGACCCCAGATTAATAAAGGGACTAAGCCAAAAATAAAATGAATGAATAATATAATATATATAATATAATTTTATTAGATTTATTATGAACAAAAAGACAAAGACTTAAAAACAAATATTTAAACGCAAATGCATTTTGCACATCTATACTGCAAAAAAATGCTTTTCTTACTTAGAGTTTTTGTCTTATTTCTAGTCCAAATATCTACAAATTCTTAATTCAAGAAGCATTTTCTAGACAAGTAATGAAATATTGTCTTGTTTTCAGAAATAATCAGTCAAAATTACATGAGCTTTTCCTCAAAACAAGCTAAACAATCAGGCAATTATTTCAAGGCGAAAACAATTAAATTATGACCACAGACCAACAGACCAAAAGACCAGACCAGTTAAGACCAAATATAGACCACCTCTATAATGAAGTTTGTTTTTACTTTGGTATTAATCTTAGAAAGAAATGTTAGCATTCTTCAAAATATCTTCTTTTATGTTTAACAGAAGAAATAAACACACAATGGTTTAATAACCCATGAGGGAGAACAGGGGCGGACCGGGACAGTATTTTATCGGTAAGTGAAGGGTGGGGTGGGGGGTAGGGGGTGCATTGTGGTGGAATGATTTGTAAGTGAAGAGCGGGGTGGGGGGTGGGGTGGGGGGTTAGATAAAGTGATCGGTAAGTGAAGAGCTGGGGGGGGGCGTTTGGAGCGATCGTTAAGTGAAGAGCGAGGGGGGGTTAGAGTGATCGGTAGGGTGCAGGGGGGGAGGGGAGCGATCGGTAAGTAAAGGGGGGGGGGTTGTGGGGGTTAGGCGGCAGGCCAGAGTCACAGTGGCAGGCCAGATTGACCGTCAGGCCACCGGGAAATGAACCGGTGCTCCCTATGGCCAGTCCGCCCCTGAGGGAGAATAAACAATGAGATCATTTTAATTTTTGGGTGAACTACCCCTTTAATAATTTTGTCACTTTACTGTATTAGTTGTAGCTTGAGTTGGATTCTGATCAAATTGATCATTTAAACCAAGGGTGCCCAAACATTTTCTTATGAAAGGCCAATAACCAAACTTGATTGAGGGTGGTGGGGGAAGGTAAATATACCAAACTCTATTACATTAAAGTTGCCATTGGTGATTTCCTAATTTATTTAATATTTACATTTACAACATTGCTTTATATTAACTAATACAGTATATATTTTTACATTTCATAATGACCTTATTACAGTAAAAAAAAAAATCCCATTTATAACAGAATGGAGTTACAGTAGTCAAGCTGCACCTGTTTTTTGTTTTTTTTTGCCTTGATTTGCTCGCCAATGTCTTCTGCATTGTCCTCTATCCATTGAGTGACAGTATTTATATTAAAATAAAAATCAGATTCATTTAGAGCATTTATTGAAACATTTATTTTCAGTTTGTTTTTTTGTAGCTCTGGAATAAAACAAACAAAAGTTTTATTCCAGTTATGTTATGTTAAAAGTTATGTTAAATTAGAAATTACGATCTCTGTTAAAGGCATTCGCTTCAACACTCCCCATCATTCTCACTCTTTTCTCATGTGGTTACCATGGGCCAACTTTGGCCTGCGGGCCCTAGTTTGGACATCTCTGATTTAAACCAACTTTGCATTCACGGTGGCGCAGTGGGTAACACGATCGCCTCACAGCAAGAAGGTCGCTGGTTCGAGCCTCGGCTGGGTCAGTTGGCATTTCTGTGTGGAGTTTGCATGTTCTCGCGTGGTTTTCCTCCAGGTGCTCCGGTTTCCCCCACAGTCCAAAGACATGCGGTATAGGTGAATTGGGTAAGCTAAATTGTCCGTAGTGTATGTGTGTGAACGAGTGTATGGGTGTTTCCCAGTGATGGGTTGCAGCTGGAAGGGCATCCGCTGAATGAATGAACTACATGAATGAACTACATTGCATGTCTGTGAATTGACGTGATGGTCAAATATAATGTAGATTTATATGATATAGATTTATAATATGTAGATTAGAACATTTATTGCAATTTGAATTCATTTGGCATTGAAAAAAATTCTTCATTTACTCACCATTCACTTGATCAAAAATGAGTTTCTTTCTTCTGTTGAGCACAAAACAAGATATTTTGAAGAATGCTGCTTACCCATTGACTTCCATAGTAATTTTTGGAAGTCAATGCCAGCAATCATTCATTCATTCATTCATTTTCTTTTCGGCTTAGTCCCTTTATTAATCTGGGGTCGCCACAGCGGGATGAACCGCCAACTTATCCAGCATATGTTTTACGCAGCGGATGCCCTTCCAGCTGCAACCCATCACTGGGAAACATTCATACACACTCATTCACACACATACACTACGGACAATTTTAGCTTACCCAATTCACCTATACCGCATGTCTTTGGACTTGTGGGGGAAACCGGAGCACCCGGAGGAAACCCACGCGAACACGGGGAGAACATGCAAACTCCACACAGAAATGCCAACTGACCCAGCCGAGGCTCGAACCAGCGACCTTCTTGCTGTGAGGCGAACGTGCTACCCACTGCGCCACCGCGTCGCCCTGCCAGCAATCAACAATCTTCTAAATATCTTCTTTTGTGTTCAACGGAAGAAAGAATCTCATAAAGTTTTAAAACCACACGAGAGAGAATAAACAATGAGGTAATTTTCATTTTTGGGTGAACTACCCCTTTAATAATGTTGTCATTTTACTGTATTAGTCGGATTCTGACAAAACTGATCATTTAAACCAACTTTGCTTTCACAAACTAATCAAAATGTTAGCAAATAAAACCGTTATTTACAAAAATAACTACACTGGATGTCTGTGACCTGACGACAACTCGACAATCCAGTGAACTGAAGCCCTCTTTCTTCGTGCGCTTGCCTTTGGGCAGCATTATACTCATTTTCAAACTGTCACACAGATATTTGCACAAGTAATATCAGAATTTGGAACGTTACGCTTCTCTGTTTAGATGAACAAATCCCTTTTGTGAGAGTGGAGACCATAAGAAAACATTACAAAGCACAAAGCATCATACTGTATGGCTTCTTTAAAGCTTTTAGTGAAGAAAGAAATATAAAAACACAGCATACGAAACAGACTACGGTACAGTCCTACAATAAAATGAATGCTAAAATCCTCTCTCACATGACTACAAACGATAATTGAGGCTCGAGATAAATCGCTTTCTTCAGATTTTTAGAAGCCACGTTGAATATGATTGCATTTCTAAGAATGTGGAGCATGCATTTTTAATTACATTTTCAAATTAGTTTCCCTTTTCATCATCTCGAACATCCTTATTTGTCACCGAAACCCTTTTCTAAAACTCACATCTCTCTGTTCTTGCTTTGATTGGACTCTAATCAGAGCTGAAGTGAGTATTTGTGATGTTAAGATTATCATCCACCCATTTTCTCTTTTGGAGCTTGATGAAAATCTCACTTTTTTTTTTGCAGACTGACTTTTCCTTGGCATTTCTCGAATACACTAATTTGTCACATTTCCACACCCGACTTGAGTGATTTTTTGGACTGCCGGAATCATGGAGCTGTTTCCATGACGATCCGCCACCTGTTGTTCCTTTCACGCGTCTGCCATGAGATGACTGGCATTTGGGAATAACAAAGTACAGAGGTTAATTTCTTTGTTAGGAGGTGTCAGCGCCATAATGTGTCACTTTCAACTCTGTCCCAAATATATCCTATGTGTTAAAGGTTACGGACACATTAAGCAGCTCTTTTTATGTGGTCCCGTGCTTATCTGAGTGCTCATAACACAAATATGAATATACAGCTATGGGAAGATTGAGACCACATGCATATTTTCAGTTCCTCAGAATCTACTGAATCTATTAGGTATGTGCTTGAGGTAAAGGTTAATGTTTGTTTTATTCTATAACAGTGTGGTAACCTAACTAAAATATTATGTAGATTAATAAGAATTTTTCACCCCTCGAAATTACATGTCAGAATAACAAAAAATTTCATTTGTTGTGAATGAAAATCAGGGTTATTCCACAGAACACTGCTTTCTTAACTATCCTTTTTTATATATAAGATTTATTTATCAGATTTTCTAACAAAAAAAAGTAAAAGAGAAAATAACAGTACAAATATAAATATATATATATAAAATAACAGTACAAAATTGATTAATAAATAAAAATAAACCACTCTATAACTCACATATTGTGCAACACACAGTATATGATGTGCATAAACAATATATGACATGCATTCATTTTACAAATTAAGCATATAAACAGGTCAGTACCAAAAGTTGAGGTTGGCAGCATGGTGTACTAGGTAAAATAAATAATCATAATAAAAGAAATAAGAAAAGGAACATTTTAAAGAGAGAGAAAAGGGAAAATATATTAAACTGAATAGGCTGGGGCGACACGGTGGGGCAGTGGGTAGCATGTTCGCCTCACAGCAAGAAGGTAGCTGGTTCGAGCCTCGGCTGGGTCAGTTGGCATTTCTGTGTGGAGTTTGCATGTTCTCCCCGTGTTCGCGTGGGTTTCCTCCGGGTGCTCCGGTCCAAAAGACATGCGGTATAGGTGAATTGGGTAAGCTAAAAATTGTCCGTAGTGTATGTGTGTGAATGAGTGTGTATGAATGTTTCCCAGTGATGGGTTGCAGCTGGAAGGGCATCCGCTGCGTAAAACATATGCTGGATAAGTTGGCGGTTCATTCCGCTGTGGCGACCCCAGATTAATAAAGGGACTAAGCCGAAAAGAAAATGAATGAATGAATGAATAGGCTGGGGGGGTGGCATGTTCTTCAAACTTGTGGTTTTACTTCAAGAAAGAGTTGTATGCTTGTGCTATATCAGCACTAGTATTCATCTGGAAGGTACAGACTAAAAGTGCAAGATGGGCAACCATTCATTCAACAGGGACTGCTTCAAGTTTCAGAGATTTAACATGCTCCAAAAATGGCAACCATTCATTCATTCATTCATTTTCTTTTCGGCTTAGTCCCTTTATTAATCAGGTGTCGCCACAGCGGAATGAACCGCCAACTTATCCAGCATATGTTTTACACAGCGGATGCCCTTCCAGCTGCAACCCATCACTGGGAAACACCCAAACACTGTCATTCACACACATACACTACGGACAATTTATCTTACCCAATTCACCTATAGCGCATGTCATTGGACTTTGGGGGAAACCGGAGCACCCGGAGGAAACCCACACGAACACGGGGAGAACATGCAAACTCCACACAGAAATGCCAACTGACCCAGCCGAGGCTTGAACCAGCGACCTTCTTGCTGTGAGGCGACAGCGCTACCCACTGCTCCGCCCTAAATGGCAACCAAGTGTTAGAAAATGTAATCACTGAACCTTGAAGACTATATTACATTTTTTCTAATTTGACAAAAAATAAGGCGTCTTTAATCCATTAAGTATGGGATGGGGGTTGAGGAGACTTCCACTGCAACAAAATACACCGCCTAGCTAATAATGACAGAAAAGCTATTAATTCAGAAAAATAAAATGGTAACTCAGGGGGGTACAACTCCAAACAGGCCACTTAACAGAGAAGGATCAATTTTAATAGATGTAATTGCTGAAAATGAATCAAAAACAGACTCCCAAAAAGGAAACAAAGCAGGACAGGTCCAAAACATATGAACTAGAGTTGCAGGTTCAGCATGACATTTATCACAGTTTAGATCAATAGCAGGAAACATGCAAGCCAGTTTACACTTAGACCAGTGAACTCTGTGGACTACTTTGCACTGTAGAATCCCATGATGAGCACACACAGATGATGTATGGATCTTTTGTAAAATTGTTGACCAAATATCTTCTCCTATGTCTATGTTAAGATCCCTAGCCCAAATGTATAACTCTTCTAAAGTCTGAAAATATACGGTATACAAACATGTCTGAAAGGATCGTACCTTTTTGTTGTTTTCTGCAAAAAATAACTTTCATGACATTTTTTTTTATTTTAAACTTGGATTAAATGTTATAAGTAGTTTACAGAATACTGGATGATTTTATATGGTGATTTTTTTCAACATAACTCATTTATTTTGTCTTTGACAGTACATAATATTTTACTAGTTATTTTGCAAGATACTAGTATTCAATTAACTAGGTTAATTAGGTTAACTAGACAATTTAGGTTAATTAGGCAAGTCATTGGACAAGTCATTGGTTTGTTCTGTAGCCAATCAAGAACATTTTACGGGACCTAATAATATTGATCCTAATTATATTTAACAATGAAAATAAAAACTGCTTTTATTCTTGTCAAACTAAACAAATAAAACTTTCTCCAGAAAAAAAGACCACATGAATCATTTCAGTTCCTCAGAATCTACTGAATGTTTTAGGTATGTGCTTGAAAAAAATAATAAAATAAAAAAAATTGAATAAAATAAAAATCATTTGAAAAATGTCCTTCCTCCGTTTAAACATCACTTTGAACACTAGAAATTTAGCTCTCCTGTGAAATGTTTTATTCTTTTAAAAATATTTTTTAGTATTCCAAGTATTTTAAGTCCATATATATATATATATATATATATAAATAAAATATATATAAATATATAAAAATAAATAAAAATTATTAAATAAAAGAATAATTAATTAAATAAAAAAAAAAAAAAAAAAAAAAAAAAAAAAAAAAAAAAAAAAAAAAAATGAATTAAATAAAACATAAATATGGGTAAGCTAAATTGTCCGTAGTGTATGTGTGTGAATGAGAGTGTATGGGTGTTTCCCAGTGATGAGTTGCAGCTGGAAGGGCATCCGCTGTGTAAAACATATGCTGGATAAGTTGGCGATTCATTCTGCTGTGGCGACCCCAGATTAATAAAGGGACTAAATAAAATAAATGAATGAATGAAAAATAAATTAAATTTATTAAATTAATTTTTTTTTATAAAAAATAAGTAAAATAATTAAATAAAAAATGTAAATTAATTAAATTAAATTAAATGGATGGATGGATGGATGGATGGATAAAATTAAAGCATTTTAACACTACTCAAACTCAATAAATCCTGTGAGAAATGACAATATTCAAGTGGTCTCTTGGTTTTTAGTCCATAGCTGTATTTCAAAAAGTCTCCAGTTATTTCAGTCAAGTGAAGTGACGACTCGATAGCAGGTCAATACTGACCTATTCAGTCTCATTGATGAGAAGCGCGTCCTAAAGACAGCTACGAGAAGGCTTTCATTGACGTTTCAAACCGCTAAATGCATTTGCAAAGGCTTTTCTTTTAGTCTAAAGGAAAGGCCAGTTTTATCGTCTCCGTTCTGAGAATGAAAATGAATTTCTTAAGAATGACAATTCACAGAAAGGAAAAGAAGAAGTTACTGATGACCTCTTTAACTCAAACTGTAAATACGGAAATAATCTTGTCATACGGAGAGGACATGCAGATGTTTAATAGCATTTAAAGTGCCGTGTGTGTGTGTGTGTGTGTGTGTGTGTGTGTGCGCATGTGTGTGTAGTTGCATTTGGCCCCCATTGCATTCTGGTAGCAATTACAGATGGTTTGTATAGACTTTATGCACATTATAGAATGTTTAAAGTAGAAATCCTAGAGGAATGCTGAAGTTTCTAAGGCTGTTTATGAGAGATGAGGATTCTGGGATCTCTGTTTCTCACTCAACTACACAAACACAAAGGATGGATGGATGGATGGATGGATGGATGGATGGATGGATGGATGGATAGATAGAACTAAGAAGGATGGATGGATGGATAGACAAATAAATTAATTTAATAAATAAATAAATAAGATGGATGCATGGATAGACAAATAAATTAATAAAAAAAGTAAATAAGATGGATGGATGGATAAATAAATAAATAAATAAATAAATGAATAAATAAGATGGATGGATGGATGGATAGACAAATAAATAAATTAAATTAATAAATAAATAAGATGGATGCATGGATAGACAATTAAATAAATAAGATGGATGGATAGACAAATCAATTAATAAAAAAAGTAAATAAGATGGATGGATGGATAGACAAATAA
>CAIGQV010001633.1:27900373-27912946 GCA_903798115.1 Danio jaintianensis | reverse complement strand
ATATATATATATATATATATATATATATATATATATATATATATATACAGTTGCAATCAGAATTATTAAACCCCCTGACTTATTAGCCCCCCTGTTTATTTTTTTCCTCAATTTCTGTTTAACGGAGAGAAGATTTTTTCAACACGTTTCTAAACATAATAAATACACAGTATATACACATATTTCCCAAATGATGTTAAACAGAGCAAGGAAATGTTCACAGTATTTCCTATAATATTTTTTCTTCTGGAGAAAGTCTTATTTGTTTTATTTCAGTTAGAATAAAAGCAGTTTAAATTTTTTTTAAACCATTTTAAGGTCAAAATTATTAACCCCTTTAAGCTATTTTTTTTTTTGATAGTCTACAGAACAAACCATCATTATACAATAACTTGCCTAATTACCCTATCCTGCCTAGTTAACCTAATTAACCTAGTTAAGCCTTTAAATGTCACTTTAAGCTGTATAGAAGTGTCTTGAAAAATATCTAGTAAAATATTATTTACTGTCATCATGGCAAAGATAAAATAAATCAGTTATTAGAAATGAGTTATTAAAACTATTATGTTTAGAAATGTGTTGAAAAAAATCTTCTCTCCGTTAAACAGAAATTGGGGAAAAAAATAAACAGGGGGGCTAATAATTCAGGGGGGTTAATAACTCTTCAACTGTATATATATAAGAAGCCTCAGTTTTGTGTTCTTCATATATTAATAAAATGTATTTTTAAACATCTAATAACCAGTTTATATGTTTACAAAAATAATCACAACAAATACAGTAAAAAAATAATATAATGTATGAAAAGAAACATCACAGAAGCCTTTGCTTGGCATATTTCTCAAAAACTAAAACAATAATAAAGAATATAATATCAAAAGGCTGCAATATACAGACACATCAGGTCCTCCAGGGACTCAAAGTGGCGATGAGGCTGAAATGAACAGATGTATGTGTGTTAGCGTGAGCTGTTTTTCTGACCCTGCGTGTCGTCCTCCAGCAGACGGGACGTCCTCTCTGTGTCTGTCGTCGGTCAGAGATCTGCCGTCTCAGCTGCAGGATCTGTACCAGCAGGGCTTCATCCTGACAGCTGTGCACCCGTTCATCCACCCGAGCGGACCCGAGTCCTCCAGCGTCCAGCGGCAGATCTACCGCGCGCTGCTCATCAGAGTGTCTGACGGGTGAGTGCAGAAACAGAAAACACCAGATGCATGATTTACATCAGCAGCATTTTATCAGTGAGGGGCTGTTAACACAGAATGCATTTTTTTGCTTTCAAGTGTGCTAATTTACTATTATTTTTCAATGTAAAAACATGCTTGATGGACTTGTTTGATCATTACACTAACATCTTGCATGTTTTGAAGCACCATGCGTGCCTACTTGAATAGAAATTTGCTATAGCTGCATTTGTATGGTTTTGGATTCAGTGTTTGTTCAAACAATTACTTTATATTCATTACTAAGAGCAAGAGTTAATGCAAGCTGTGCAAACACTAAGCTTTGGTCGACACTGATAACTCTGTTAAACTAGAATTACTAAAACTAAACTGAAACTAAATATATAAATATAAAACTAAACAGAGTTGTGTTCTTAAAAAAAAAAAAGTAAAAACAACAATTAATGAAAAACTAAAACTCAACTGAAATTGAGAGCAAATGTAAAAATAGTATCGAAATAAAAGCTAAAAAATCCTAAACAATAATTATCCTGGTGCTTTCAGATGGAGCAGCAGTCGTAGTTCACTGAGAAGCTACACAAAATCGCTTTCAAAATCAAAATAGATTAATTCAGACGATAAGGAAATCAAGATAATCATTCTAATGGTTCTGTAGCTGTTTGTGTGTGTAGTAAATGCTGAAAACATATGCTGGATATTTACTCTTCAGCACGAATGAATTTAAAGGTCCCATGACATTAAGATAAAGTTTTTTATAGATGTTACTATCAGTTTTGTTTGTCAAATGCTCTCTAGTATCTGACATGCCCCGCCCTCTTCAACACGCTTCACATTTAATGTGCTTGAGCTCAACCACTCTCACTGGCAGAGTGCTGATAAAGGAAAACGCTATTGGCTGTTTTATAAAAAGGGGAGGCGCTACAGTATGTCCCACCCTCTCTTCATGTTTCAGTTGAGATTACGTCAAACATCAAATAAAAATGCACAGTTCAAATCACTTTACGGGACCTTTAATATTTTGCTGTACTTGTGTGGCTTTTTCCATAGTTGTGTGTATATATATATATATATATATATATATATATATATATAAAACCCTTGTGTAGTTTTACAATCCTGTATATTCTGTTTGTCCTTCAGGTCAAAAATGAGCCGCCTTCACTAAACCTCTAAAATAAAGCACCAAAATATCATTTCAGTTCTCAAATCTAGAGTATTTTGCATGAAGAAATGACTTCATCTTTATCACAAACTCTGTGGATGTCTAGGTTTTCCCTTCATCAGTGTTTATTCAGTGGACAACACTTGTTTTTGACTAAAGTAAAGGCACCTATATAGGTGTAAAACGTTTTTGGCAGGAGAGTATTCTTAAAAGTTACAGCAGCAGATTCTTATTGTGTGTGTTGAAGTGTGCATGTGTGTGCCATAGTTTTTGTGGTGTGAAAGTGGTTTTATACATTAGCTGGCAGGTCTATTTGACCCTTAAGACAATCGTTAAATGCACTCAGCCTTCATTAAAATATGAAAATGGTTAATTTTTTCTAATGTTGGGCTCATTTTAGAAATAGATAAAAAACATGATTAATTTTCTGCTGTTAAAATAGTCATCAGTAGGACCAGACAGAATCTGCAGACATTTTTTGCTATTTCTGCGCAGAATTTTGTAAAACATCTGTAGATTTATGTGGAATGATTTTGGGAGTATCGTAACTTAAAATTTAATATATGAAATAAAAAAAATACCTTTTTAACTTTTATTTAATGTTTACAATGCAAATCCAATTAGATCCACTAATTTGGTAAACATCCCCCACAGTCCAAAGACATGCAGTACAGGTGAATTGGGTAAGCTAAAATTGTCCGTAGTGTATGTGTGTGAATGAGTGTGTATGGAAGTTTCCCAGTACTGGGTTGCAGCTGGAAGGGCATCTGCTGTGTAAAACATATGCTGGATAAGTTGGAGGTTCATTCCGCTGTGGCGACCCCAGATTAATAAAGGGACTAAGCCGAAAAGAAAATGAATGAATGAGTGAATGAATTTGGTAAACAAAGGCAAGGCAAGTTTATTTATATAGCACATTTCATACACAGTGGCAATTCAAAGTGCTTTACATAAACAGGAATAAAAGAGACAAGTATAAATATAATAAGAACAAATAATATAAAAACAGATGAAAACAGCGTAAAGACAGTTTTTTCCATATTCCAAAACACTGGTGTACTGTATCATATATTTCTCATTTTGCTCTGGGACTTCCCTATTCCTACCCCTAATGCAAGTCTCTCGTATAATATATCTACTAAAAGACAGAAAATATTACTTTACAAACTGTATTGTAAATAAATCAGATGAACATTTTCATATTAGTCAATAGTATTACTGAAATTTACACACATTTACACAAGTAAATAAATGGGCTCAATGATGGGCTAAAAATCTGCGGAAATCTGTGCGCTCAGATTCTGTGTGGGCCTACCGATCAGTCATATTTGAATTCATCCTAGAGTAAAAGAGCATTTTCATGTTATATACACTGTTAACAATTTCATATTTAATATTCCGCAGTTTGCCAGTAACTTACTGTAAATCAATTACAGCAAAAAATACTGTATTTACATTTACAGCACCATTTATCTTGCCCTATATACATTTGCAGTATTGTATATCTTTTCTGTAAAATTCTGTGTGGGCCTAGTCATAGGTCAGTTTTGACCTGTAAAAAAGCCACCTACATCTTGGATGGCCAGAGGTTATTTGGTAAACCAATTGAACAGCATCTTAATTTTTTTCTTTTTTTTTTGTGAACTTTCCCTTTAAGAATCCATCATTGCAACAGATTTGGTGCAGCCACATGCAAAGTCTGATTACATACATTCTGATTATATAACTAGACAACAAACCCCTGTTATATGCAATCAGTGTTCAGACATATGTTTTTGCCCAGATATGACTGCTATGAATCATTTCTGCAGCACCATCTTCAATCAGTTTCTCCACTCACCTTCTCTGCCCCTCAGTCCAGCATCAGATCAGCTTTACATATTAAACCTCCAGTCTGCACATCATCCAGGAGAAAAACACCTGCAGTCCAGCTGGAAAAGATGTGTTTACAAGTTACTGATGGAACAAGCGCTTCGGAGGAATATTTTATAACCAGATTAGTCTCCAAATTTCAAGTTAGTCTTTTCATTCATTTGAATTTGTATTACTTGAAATGAAAGTAAACATCGCCTAAAATAAGACAATAATTAAGCTGAATTTTTCAGTACAATTAAAGTACAAAAAAAAAAAAAAAAAAAATCAAATCATTCTAAAATGTTTCTGTATTCATTCAGTTTCCTTCAGCTTAGTCCCTTATTAATCAGGGGTCTCCACAGCGGAATGAACCGCCAACTATTCCAGTGTGTTTTACGCAGCGAATGCCCTTCCAGCTGCAATCCAGTACTGGGAAACACCCATACACACACACACACACACACACACACACACACACTCTTACACTATGGCCAATTTAGTTCATCCAATTCACCTATAGCGCATGTCTTTGGACTGTGGGGGAAACCCACGCCAACACGGGGAGAACATGCAAACTCCACACAGAAATGCCAACTGACCCAGCCGAGGCTCAAACCAGCGACCTTCTTGCTGTGAGGCGATCGTGCTAGCCACTGCGCCTCCGTGATGACCTGGATATATTTATGTTGAATTAAAATAATATTTTATAGTGTTTACTATTTTTACTGCGTGAATAGTTCACTCAAAATTGAAAACCATTTCTGTAAGCAAATAAATGCAGAAAAAAGAAAATCTTTCAAACATACTGAAAGTCTTACTGGCACCAGACTTTGTTTAATGCTGTTTTATTGATGCTTATTAGTCAGAGAGATACAGTATCAAATATAAAAAAAATCTGAAAGATATCAATTGTTCCAATTCTGTAGGCAGAAAACGAGATTATTTGGCATTTTTCCCTCGCTGAGTCAAACAAATTCTAAATTCTAGCATCAAAAACAATAATTAGGAAAGAAACTATTAATTTTTTTCTATTATATATATATAAAAAAATCAGGTCAGGACTCAAACATTATCAAACATGTGATCCCTAAGAGAAGTTCATTAAAGTACATTGTGCTTTCGTTAAAGTACAAAAAAACTGCACTTTTTCGGCAGTGGAAGTTAAAAATATCCGACTTCCTGTTGAGTTTCTGATTTCGCTCCAAGAGACTTTTTTTTGTAGGTATTGGCATTTTTGATGTGTGTGCCAATTTTGGTGTGTGCGTGTGAAACGTAGCTCGGGGGCTACTCAGTCAAATGTGCCTAGGTGGTGCTGTTGAGCCATTTTGCCACACCTACTTCTGAAACCTATAACAAACATAAATTTTCACCATTTCTGGTGTGTGCGCAAAGTTTTGTGAGTTTTCGAGCATGTTTAGACCCTCAAAAATGCGATTTATTCTAGAGAAGAAGAAGAAGAATAAACGGAGCAATTCCAATAGGGCCTACGCAATACCGGTGTTTGGTACCTAATAATAATAATAAGATAATTTTAAAAAACATTATAAAGAAAACTAACACACATTGGCCCTAACAGCAGTATAGATAAATCTGTAAATACAAATATTCAAAAGGTACAGCAGTAAAAAGAAAAGAAAACAAAAACAAAGCTAAAGTAAATCAAACAGAAACCTATATAAACATGCATATTTTGCATGCATACATACTCAATACCAGCTGATTGGTGGAGAGGAGACAGAGTGATGAAGCTAATTATCATATGGGGATGGTTAGGAGGCCATGATGGACAGAGGCCAGATTTGGCCAGGATGCCGGGGTTAAACCCCTACTCTATTTCGAAGGACATCCTGGGATTTTTAATGACCACAGAGAGTCAGGACCTCGGTGTAACATCTCATCCAAAAGACGGCGCTCAATCAGCAGTATAGAGTCCCCATCAATATACTGGGGCGTTAGGACCCACACAGACCACAGGTTGAGCGCCCCTGTTGGCCTCACTAACACCACTTCCGGCAGCAACCTAGATTTCCCATGTGGTCTCCCATACAGGTACTGACCGGGCGCAGCCCTGCTGAGCTTCAGTTGGCGACCATTTATAAATACAATTTTAATATAACTTTTTGCAATAATAATATAAATATAAAGCTTATAAATAAGCCAGGGGCAAGAAAAATAGGCCGGAAATTTTGCAGAAATCAGCAGAAAAAAACGCCAACTTATCCAGCATATGTTTTACGCAGCGGATGCCCTTCCAACTGCAACCCATCATTGGGAAACATCCATACACACTCATTCACACACATACATTACAGACAATTTTAGCTTACCCAATTCACCTATACCACATGTCTTTTGACTTGTGGGGGAAACCGGAGCACCCGGAGGAAACCCACGCCAACACGGGGAGAACATGCAAACTCCACACAGAAATGCCAACTGACCCAGCCGAGGCTCGAACCAGCGACCTTCTTGCTGTGAGGCGATCGTGCTACCCACTGCACCACCGTGACGCCCCTATTATATCTTTATTTTATTTTATTTTTTTAAATGTGACTGGAAGGGCTGACACCAAACTTTTAAACAGCATTATATATTTTCATTAACAGGGGCATCCACTTTGCCATTAATTACAATTATATATTTACTAATACAACTTCTGTTAAAGGTCCCGTGAAGTGCTTTGAAATGTGCATTTTTTATTCAATGTTTGACGTAATCTCAACTGAAACATGAAGAGAGGGCGGGACATAATGTCGCATTTAGTTTTTATCACAGCTCTGCAGGTGAGAGTGTTTGAGCTCAAGCGCATCAAATGAAATCAAAACAAAAAACAATTGAGTGGCGCCTTGAAGAGGGCGGGGCATGTCAGACACTGGAGAGCATTTGTTTGGTCAGAAGATTTGATGAGAAACTAAAGTATGAGGTGACGTGAAACAAGTCATTGATCCATTTAGTCAGAAGTGACAAACTGCAAGCTTTGAATGTTTATATCTACTAAATGCGAATTTTGTAAATGTTTGTAGCACAATAGCTTATAAATATCCGTAAGACTAACATACTGATACTAACATTATAAAAACATTACTTTCATTTCACGGGACCTTTAAAGGTGCAGTATGTTTGACACCCAGTGGTGGAATTAGGTATTGCACGCCTGGTTCAAAACACTAAAGGTGTGAACCTACACTGGTCTTGCAGTTCGGTTCGGTTACGATTATCATGCCATCTATTCAATTCAATTCGATATCTCGGTGCATCACGGTGCATTGACAATGCTTTCCATACACAATTTGATATTTTACTTCACGGCACAACAATTCTTGTATTAAAATGTATAATTTATAAATACATTTTCTGTGTATTTGTAATATAATTTTGTCCTTTAATACAAGCAGTCAGATATATGAACTGTACTGTAATATTACCTGCTCAAAGAAAACACTCTTTTTGAATGTATCAAACAAAACTCAAGTACATGCACAGAACAACATGAGCATTTATAGCAAATAAACAAATGTAAATATTATCCCGCTTGCTTTTTGAGCATTGTCGAGAGAGTTGTTAAACGCCTATGATTGGTCACGTGCTCAACAGAAAGAGCTGCGATTGGCTCTAACGCTCTGGCGCTGTTCATCGATGAGTGACACTGATAAACGGCACCGGCGATCACAGCTGATCCATGATAGACGCGGTGGAGAAACTCGCTCTGCAGACACGCCGAGAGGAGAGGAAACTTGTGCAGAGTTTCTGTGTTTTTTAAAGTAGTTTGGAGTGTTTTAATTACTCGCGCTCGCCTCCCTCACCATAGTAAGCTACAGCATTATAGCGCATATGAGATAAATGACGTCAGTATGTAATAACCGGTTAGGATCTATTACTGAACCGATACAGAATTGAATTGAATTTGACACCCCTACAAAACACACGTAAGCGCAGGTTGACAGGTCAACGACAGGTTGACAGGTCGACGACACCGACATATCAGTGATTCAGCATGTACGTTTAATAATGTTAAAGAGGTTTAATATGTATTAATTAGACTATAAACCTTACCATTTCGTTGGAGTGCAGTAAGTGCACTATTCAGTGCTTCTGAATGGCTGTTCTTAAATTTCTGTCGTGTTTCGTCTGGTGCAAACAGCCAAATTGCTTATCACTGCAAATCTCATCACGTAGCGTGTTTTTAGGACGCGGGGTTACAATGTAACCTGCTCACCTAATGATTACGTTCGTAATATTTATATTTTTTGCTTATTAATAACCACCTAATGTGGAACTGCAAATCTGTGTCTCATTTCGGAATCTGCTGCTGTCCACCGGAGGTCGCATTTTCGGTCGCGGTCATACATTGAGAGCCTTCCTGACTGAATGAATGAAATACTCGGTTTTCCACCAAGGCAACCCTGGGTGCTGAAATAAAATTGGCTAAAGTGGCAGTGGGCGGGTTAAAAGAACCAAAACAAAGACAGACGTTCCGGCATGTAACGCACATTTTCAAAGCAGAATATCTGACTTCAGCATTGTCTTTCAGATAAACATGAATGTTCACTTAGCATGTTTCTTAAATATCTGCAAACATATTATAGTATTTTTATGCTTTAGAAGAGTCAAAAACTTACATACAGCACCTTTAAGTATGTCACACAGAATAAACCCGCCCATAAATGGCACATAAAAACAAAACTGTGATTGGCTGCTGTGCATGTCAGTCAAACAGCGGTCAGTCTGACCTGCAGACTGGATCAGACATCACAGCGTCGGCCCTAAACTGGGTTTCTGCACGAAAGCAACACGTCACAGTCCGTCACACAGAGCTGCTGAAGGTTGAAGAGCAAACCCATAATCCTCTGACCAAACAGTGGCAGACGCTCAAAGTCACCCGCTGGACGTCCAGAACTCACATCTGTGAGAGAGCGCAGATCTGACACATTCAGCATATACTGCACTCATTTCACAGATCAATGATAACTGAACGCATTACTGCTGAGTCTATCAGTATATTCATTCATTTTCCTTCAGCTTAGTCCCTTTATTTATCAGGGATCGCCACAGCAGAATGAACCGCCAACTTATCCAGCATATGTTTTACGCAGCGGATTCCCTTCCAGCTGCAGCACAGTACTGGGAAACACCCATACACTATCACATGCACACACATACACTACAGCCAATTTAGTTTATTCAATTCACCTATAGCGCATGTGTTTGGACTGTGGGGGAAACCGGAGCACCTGGAGGAAACCCACACCAACACGGGGAGAACATGCAAACTCCACACAGAAATGCCAACTGACCCAGCCGGGACTCGAACCAGCAACCTTCTTGCTGTGAGGCGACAGTGCTAACCACTGAAGCCTTGGAACAGGGCGACATTCTATAATCTATTGGCTGCTGATTGGATATTGAGATCTGGGCGTGGCACTTTAAAATGAAGGCAGATATGAATGAGATCTTATGGTTGGCTCAAAGAATACATGATTTGTAAACCTGTCCTTAGCTATGGCCTTCGGTTACAGGATATTTATTTACTGTCTGTTCGTAAAGTGCGGACTGAGATGGGGAAAAAAGGCTTTTAAATACGCAGCACCTTTTGCATGGAATAATCTACAAACAAAGTTGCGGTTTAAAGAATTGATTTCACTAAATGCTTTTTAAAAGAGTATAAATGATTTAGAAATTGAAACAGGCTTGTAGATGTTTTGAATAGTTTGTTTGTCAATGTGCGATTCATGTTAACTGTCAATTGTTTTTTGTGTGTACATGTGTCCTGCCTAATCTTGGCCAGGACGCTCTTGTAAAAGAGAATGTGTCTTTCCTGGTAAAATAAAGGTTATAATAATGATAATAATCGTTGTTTTACTGTGATATCGAGTTATGATTTTATTTATTTATTTTATCTTTTGTTTTGTTTTTTGTTTTTGTTTTTACAAAAATTGCAAAATAAAAAAAAAATGACCAAAAGCTTTGGGTCAAGAAATATATATAATTTTTTATTGTTATTAACTTCATTTTATTTCAATATGATGCTCTATTTAAATTTATTTTCTTTTCCAGAACGTTCTGAAAATAAACAATTAGAATAATAAGAAATGCAACTTAACCATTTATACTGAAATATTGAAATACTCAATGGAAAAACCCTGGAGTTCTAGTGGTTTGTTATTTTTATTACTAGTGGTTATTACATTTTTGAACCTTTATTACATACATATATCCTATATATAGTAATCAATGTAAATTAAGTTATCATATATGGTTCTTTGCCTGATAAGGGGTTAAGCACCAAATTAGCATATAAGAATGATTTCTGAAGTATAATGTGACAATAGCCGCTTTTATACAGTAATACTGGTAAATTGCCATAAAATTAGCAGACTTTACAGCTAAATTCAAAAATGTGCTCTTCGCACACAGCAGAATTCTGGCAATTTATTAGTAATGTTTCCACTTGTCATTCTGGAAAATTGCCGGCACAAATTTTCTGGTATTTTTAAAAAGGGTCTGTTTACACATGATCTCCTTACGGCAGTTTACTAGTAATTTTCCGAAAAAGACTGACTGATTAAAAATGAGAAGGATTTAGAGAATGATTCCACTTTGCATTACAAGAATTATATATATTTTTAATTAAAAATGTAATTTAAAACTTAAATAACGGTACAAAAATATTACACTGTTGTGTGTTTTTTGATGGCTTCATGATAAAGACACTTCAGACAAACGTTTGAACACTGATTGTCTAAAGTGTATTTATCATGAAGCCATCAAAAATCTTTCTTTGATGTAATGTTATTAAATTAATGTAAAGAAAATACTCAGTTCATTCTCTGTTTTGGGTATGTACAGTATTTGCCCTCATTTTTTTGTATTTTCCAAAGATTTCCCAAGTGATGTTTAAAAGATCAAGGATTTTTGTTTTCTTCAGTATTTCCTATTATATTTTTCTTTTAGAGGAAGTCTTATTTCTTTTAGTTTGGCTAGAATAAAAAATATTATGATTTTTGTTTCAAATGGCTACAGAATAAATCACTGTTGTCCAATGACTTGCCTAATTAACATGACTTGTCTTTTAAATTGCACTTTAAGCTGCATACTAGTATCTTGCAAAATAACGAGTTTTATGTCATCATGGCAAAGACAAAAGAAATTAGATATTAGAAATAGCTTTTAAAACTGTTAAAAAGTGTACAAAAAATCTCTGTTAACCATTATTTGGGAAATATTTAAAAAATCATAAAACAATTCACAGCAGGGTTACATGACTTTAACCCTCTGGTAGCCATTTTAGTCTCTATTTTACCTAGAAATGCTGCAATAATTAACAATAAACATTACAAAAATTCCATTGTTTTCAGTGGGAATAAATTGATGTTAATTACTGCATAGATATTAATTATCACCACAAAACCCTCTCAAAATTAAAAATAAAATAGAAAAAAAATTACTAAACAAAAATAAATATGATTGATTACACTGAAATAAAGAGGGTACTTTACAAGCTTTTGTCCCTTTTTTGATCACAAAGACCACAAGTGTGATTCACAAATAAGGATCACCAGAGGATTAATTATAAGTTGATGAGCATGCTTGCTTTCAAGGGTAACACTTTAGTTTAAGTAACAGTTCACTACTGGCTTATTACCTGCCGATTATTAAGATTTTAACTGTTTATTAGCACTCATAAAATATAATCTAATTTTACATCCATCCAATCCAATACCTAAACCCAACTACTACCTCACTAACTATTAATAAGCAGCTAATTAATAGGTTATTGAGCTAAAAATGTCAGCTAATGGTTTGTTAATAGCATGAATTGTCCATTAAAATAAAGTGTGACCCAATTTAGGATACCGTCTTGCGAGCCAGTGGTCTTTAATGTTAGCGAAACTCTTTTTTTATGCTCATAAAAAAAGCATATAAAGCTTCTCAGCTGGGATCGCATTCAAAAAAAGAGTTCTCTGAATGACTCAAAAAGCTGGTCAGACTCAAAGCCCTGGAATTATTCTGTTTTCATGGATGCACCAGGAATCCTGAAACACACATTCCTGGCAAATTAAGCTTTAATGCAAAACACTAGATCTCCTCTGTGTATTACCGTTGATCTCTTGGCTAGTCCTGCATTACGTGTTTTTCCACCTGAGCTTGATCTGTAAGCCGTACTGTAACATTACACAGCTCAGCGCTTGTCGAGATGAACTCTTGGCTCGACCTCCACTCACGTTAATGTGTCATGCACTGAAAAGCAAGAATACTCTAGCAAAAACTCATTACTGAAGTCATAGACACACTCGGTCGCTCGTCGTTGGGGGGTGGGGGGAGTGAATGATGGGGGTGGGGGGAGTGAATGACCAGCACTCTCCACCACCCTCAATA
>CAIGQV010001633.1:27870137-27890373 GCA_903798115.1 Danio jaintianensis | reverse complement strand
CATTGTATATATCTGCATATATATATATATATATATATATGTATATATGCAGATATATACAATGTGTTGCCAGAGTTACACATTTCCTTCTCAACTGGGCTACTTTGATCTAATCTGCATTTTATTTATTTATTAATTTATTTATTTGGGGAGGTAGTTATGTGTAGATTTTTTTTTTTATAAAACTACAACCTTTTTAATAATGTGCATTGATTCTTGGGATGAATACTTGGCAACCTAAGTACACTGAATTTTAAGGCATGTTAATTTTCAGATTAAATACACATCAGTATCTTTTTTTAGTCCGTTTTTGTGTATGGATAGTGAATGGACAATACACATTAATGCAACTTCATTCTGATACATTTTTTATATTGTTATATGAGATTTTATGGCATAGTAGGCTATATAAAAAACCACATGAAACATCCTGAATTTCTCTAAACTAAATTTCACCTGACTTTCATTGATGCTGTGTCAGTGTATAGCATTGCAATTGAGTTTGTTTCTTATTATTATCATGCAAAGTGATTAAAAATGAATGAATGAACATTTTTAAACAGTATAATAAGTAACCGAAGAGGAATAAAACAGATGAAACATATGGCTCAAAGATGATAAGGGGTTTTCAAGCATCAATACAATAAAATGTATTTTTTTTTTCATACTTAATTTTCCTTCAACTTAGTCTCTGATTTATCAGGGGTCACCACAGCGGCATGAACCACCAGCTATTCCGGCATATGTTTTACACAGCGGATGCCTTTCCAGTACTGGGAAACACTCATAAACTCTCACATTCACACACACTCATACACTACAGCCAATTTAGTTCGAATCCAATTCACCTATAGCGCATGTGTTTGGACTGTGGGGGAAACCGGACTACCCGGAGGAAACCCATGCCAACAGGGAGAACATGCAAACTCCAGACAGAAACTCCAACTGGCCTAGCCGGGACTCGAACCAGCGACCTTCTTGCTGTGAGGCAACAGTGCTAACCACTGAGCCGCCATTTTTCATTCTTTAGAATGTGTAATGTTTAATAATAATAAAAAATGTGAGGAAAAAATATATTTTTAAATAGGATTTATTGAAAACACCCACTAAACATTGTTTTACATCATTACATTCAGTTTACCGATAGTTTATAACCCCCCCAAAAACTGTTGTTTGATGACTGCATCAAAAATCACTACTTAAGGATTATTGTGCATCCCTAAAATATGAATTAATTGTCATTAAATCTTTATACTTAGCTAGTATCCTTCATCGCCGTCACTCTATAGCTCTCAGACCTGTTGAAATGTGTCTGTCGCTGCACATCCAACCATGATTAATCGCAATGATTCATCACGACTGCGATCCTTCCCACCCCCCCCGTCACATCAAACTCGGAAATTATTCAGTGCCCCTTTCACCGTCGCCCGGCAAGAAGAAGAAAAAAAACGCCTTCTTATCTATGCAATTTCATTTGCATCATTGTTGCAAATATAATGACAGGACTCCCGGCGTCAGCGTTCAATATGCATTAAACAATGCGGCTGGAAAAGGACCGTCCTGTTCCCGATTTAATTTTAGAGAAAATAACCTGCGCACCTCATGGAGAATAAAAAAAATGCATTGGGCGTCAGATGGAGATAGTGGCGGCAGGCCTCGGGCTGGCCTTTATTAAAGCGGGCATAATGGAAAATGGCATCATTAGCATTCCTTGACAGTTAACGATTCAATTTGGTTTGATGAGAATTCAAATATTGGCTTCCCGAACGCAAACTGACAATAAAGCGGAAGATGCAGGACTGATTTGGGATGCAGAGGGCAGTCAATGGTGGACCGATGCCATTGTAATCAGCGCTTGCTAATTTCAAATAGCCGGTGGTGTGCAAGAAAGAAAGGCCATGTATTGTTTTGATCCGGCTTTTATTGTTAGGGTAATGTGCCATATCAATCGAGTTTAACGTTCTTACGAGGAGGAATGTGTGAAATGAAGGAAACTTAAATGAAACTTCTCTTGTTTGACAAACTCAACGTACAAAAGCCCTCGGCGCTGGGAGAGGTTTATCTGAAGATGATTCTGCTCAACAAGAAAACAACTGCAGCATGAGGAAAAAATGTTCAAGAGGTTTTCGGGGAAGCATTTTAAGGATATCTGCTTTGCTGGACGAATAGTTCATGCATTCATTTTCCTTCAGCTTAATCCCTTTATTCATCATGGGTCGCCACAGCGGAATGAACCGTCAACTTATCCAGCATATGTTTTACTATTCGTCCGGGGCGACATGGTGGCTTAGTGGTTAGCACTGTCGCCTCACAGCAAGAAGGTCGCTGGTTTGAGTCCTGGCTGGGTCAGTTGGCATTTCTATGTGGAGTTTGCATGTTCTCCCCGTGTTGGCGTGGGTTTCCCTCGGGGTGCTCCGGTTTCTCCCACAGACAGTCCAAAGACATGCGCTATAGGTGAATTGAATAAACTAAATTGGCCATAGTGTATGAGTGTGTATGGATGTTTCCCAGTACTGGGTTGCAGCTGGAAGGGCATCAGCTGTGTAAAACATATGCTGGAATAGTTGGTGGTTCATTCCGCTGTGGCGACCCCCTGATGAATAAAGGGACTAAGCCGAAGGAAAAATGAATGAATGGCTAATAATATTTATAATACTAATAAATAAAAATTTCACAAAAGGGTTAATAATAATGCCTTCAACTGTATATGTCCTGTGACTTTGTGTGATGAATTTAAAATGCCTCTATTGATTAAAAGTGTTCAGATGTGAAATGCTGTCCTGTCTGTGATGGCTTTTCATACAGTATGTTAATAGTGTATCTGCTGCTTACGTGCTGGTTTTGTTCTCAGAGCACATGGGAAAGATGGCTTAAGGATTTAAAGTTGTCCTCGGCTTTCCTTATTGTCAGCTACAGTAAACAAACCCATTGTTTAAGCAGGATAAATCACCACCATGTTGGTCTAAACTGGCACAGATTTTATTTATGCAAACAGGGATACAAATTTTGTGTGTGTCAGTCATCGTGAATAGGGGTAGAGCTGAAAGTGTATAAGCAAAGGAACTTACAGTAAAATACAACATGAATAACAACAGGTATAATAGGGACATTATAAGTATAGGGATATAGGTATGGGTATATAATGTCACTTATATAGTGACATTATTAACACTTTGGTTGAAGGTATATAGGGTCATTATAGGGCAGTATCAAGAAGTATATAAGAAAAAATAATATATATATATATGTGAAGAAAACAATTGTAGAATGAGGGAAATTATGCATGGTAATGTTGATAATAATAATGATATTATTATTATTACCATTATTATTATTATTATTATCATTTATAGTATTATTATTAACACTTTTATAATAATAATTATAATTACAATTATTATTACCATTGTTGTTGTTTTTGTTATTATTATTATTATTACCACCATTGTTATTACCATTATTGTTGTTGTTGTTATAATTTAATAATAATAATGGTATTATTATTATTACCATTATTGTTGTTGTTGTTATTATTGTTATTATTACCATTTTTAGTATTATTATTATTACCACTTTTATAATAACAATAATTACAATTATAATTGTTATTACTATTGTTGTTGTTGTTTTTGTTATTATTATTACTACTATAATTATAATGATGATAATAATAATAATTATTATTACTACTACCACCGTTATTATTACCATTATTATTGTTGTTGTTATAATTTAATAATAATAATAATGGTATTATTATTATCATTACCATTATTGTTATTATTATTATTATTACCACATAATAATATTACATTATTATTATAGTTATTATTTTTCCATTTTAGCATTATTATTACCCCTTTTATAATAATAATTATAATTAAAATTTTTATTATTACTATTGTTGTTGTTATTTTTGTTATTATTATTATTATTATTATTATTATTACCTTTATTATTGCCATTATTATTGTTGTTGTTATAATTTAATAATAGTAATAATAATAATAATAATAATAATAATAATAATAAAAAGCAGGAGTTTGTGAGATTAGGAAGAGATTTTCAAACAATTTAAATACAGTATATAATCTCACTGTGTTTCTCCATCCTCCCAGCAGATCCAGGATGCTGCAGATCAGGGCATCATGTTTGTGGGCTTCATCCAGGAGCCTGCTGGCCTCCATCCACATGCGCTGCAGCTCGGAGAACCAGAGGAGGCCTCGCTCTCCCTGCACTCAAGCCCCAGCTCGCTGCATGGCTCCGGGCTCACACCGTGCCCCAGTCCCCTGGAGGAGCCGGAGCCGGGGGATGAGTCTGGAGCAGAAAACCAGGAGAAAAAGCCGGGAAGTGAGGCTCTGAAAGAGGACCTGAAAGCTTCTGATGGTGGAGACGCTGGAGGTGATGAAAACTCTGAAACACTGACACACAACAACAACGACACGGACAAAAGCACAGACACAAGCCAGAAAACAAGCAGGCTGGCCCTCAATAAGAGTGGTGGGTTGATCATCTTGTTTTTTGTTTTTTTTGTAGCAAACACTATTTACAACTATTTTACAGGAATTTAAATGGTAACACTTTAGTTTAGGTCACAATTCAAGCTATTAATTACACTGAAAACAACAAATGATTCATTGCATTTACTACATTTTTTTAAGGTAACTGGTTGCAAACCATTTATTTGACTATATATGTGTATTTGTGTGTGTGTCTGACTATATATTTGTGTGTGTATCTATGTATATGTGTGTCTGTATCTGTATCTGACTGTGTGTGTGTGTGCGTGCATGCGTGCGTGTGTGTATGCGTGTATATATGTGTGTGTGTATGTGTCTGTATCTGTTTCTGACTGTGTGTATGTGTGTGTATATGATTATATATTTGTGTGTGTATAAATATGTGTGTGTGTGTACATATGTGTGTGCGTATGTACAGTTGCAATCAGAATTATTAAACCCCCTTTGAATTTTTTTTCTTTTTTAAATATTTCCCAAATGTTTAACAGAGCAAGGAAATTTTCACAGTATGTCTGATAATATTTTTTCTTCTGCAGAAAGTCTTATTTCGGCTAGAATAAAAGCAGTTTTTAATTTTTTAAAAACCTTTTTAAGGTCAAAATTATTAGCCCCTTTAAGCTATATTTTTTTTCAATAGTCTACAGAACAAACCACTGTTATACAATAACTTGCCTAATTGCCCTATCCTGCCTAGTTAACATAATTAACCTAGTTAAGCCTTTAAATGTCACTTTAAGCTGTATAGAAGTGTCTTGAAAAATATCTAGTAAAATATTATGTGGTGTCATCATGGCAAAGATCAAATAAATCAGTTATTAGAAATGAGTTATTAAAACTATTATGTTTAGAAATGTGTTGAAAAAAATCTTCTCTCCGTTAAACAGAAATTGGGGAAAAAAATAAACAGGGGGGCTAATAATTCAGGGGGTTTAATAATTCGGATTGCAACTGTATATGGGCTGAATTTATACAAACAGATTATGTTGAACACTACTAAATTTAATTTGTTTGTTTAAATTCAGCCCATATAAATGACCTTTACCTTAGAGAAAATATAGTAAGGTAAGGTAAGGTAAAACTTTATTGTCCCAGTTAGGGAAATTTGTCTTGGGCTCTTGCCCTCAGCTGCAGTCATCACATACATAGGAAAACAAACATACAAAAAACAGATAAGTATATAAATAAATAAATCTATACCCACACCCCCAAAAAGTTGCATACCCACCTCCATATATACACATAAATAAATAAAAACAGAGATACTCTCAGTCTAAGCCACCACTATTTAATAGCTTAACGCTCACCGGATAAAAAGATTTTTATATCAGTTTAATCTACAGCAAGGTACTCTAAACCTTTTCCCCGAAGGTAACAACTCATGCTCATTATGCAGAACATGTGATAAGTCACAAGTAAATGCAATGAATAAATTTTTTCAGTGTACTGGCTTATTACCAGCCTATTATTAAGATAATAACTATTCTTTAGTATTATATTTTGAAATGATAGTATATCTTATCATTTGAAAGTAACACTTTAGTTTAGGTCACAATTCACGATGTTAACAAACCATTAACTAACACTATTAGCTTAATAAACTATTAATTAGCTGTTTATTAATAGTTAGTAAGGTAGTAGTTGGGTTTAGGTATTGGGTAGGGTTAGTTATGCAGAATAAGATCATACTTGGGCGACACGGTGGCTGAGTGGTTAGCACTGTCGCCTCAAAGCAAGAAGGTCACTGGTTTGAGTCCCAGCTGGGTCAGTTGGCATTTCTGTGTGGAGTTTGCATGTTCTGCCCGTGTTGGCGTGGGTTTCCTCCGGGTGCTCCGGTTTCCCCCACAGTCCAAACACATGCGCTATAGGTGAATTGAATAATCTAAATTGGCTGTAGTGTAATGGATGTTTCTACATCAGCCAAATGAAGTGTATTATTCACAATGTTGCTTAATTTTTATATCAAGAGCATAATATTCACCCAATCCTAACGCCAGCTGTTTTTCTTGGTAACAACGTCTAGAAAGATCATAAATCATTTGTCACTTCTGAGTATCACACACTGTGAAAGCATCTCACTGGCCTTTTTTTGTCCAAAAAAAACCACACTGAATTTTCAAGCAATGCTTTGATGTATAAGATTGGGCAGGCTTGGCATTTACAAAAACCCACACAGCGGGCGCTAGATTAGGCTTTGTTCACCCTTCTTTTTCCCCGCCAGTAAACAGATGGCAAACCTCATTCCCAACATTAGCTAGGGAGACATTTTTTTTCCTGCAGAAACTGTGGCATTGTGCACAGAGTTCGCTGTACCATGTGAATGATGCATGCTGGGAGTCCTGTGCCGGCAGCCCGAGTCTCCATCTGGATGTGGAAGTGACATTGTCAGCAGTCAATATTCCAGCCCGGGCTCATTGGAGATATGTGCCCAGGGCTACATTTTTGAGAATCGAGAAATATGGGGTTTTCATAAGATTGTAATGAAGCCTTTATAATCATGACATGACTTGAGAAGTGTCATTCACTCAGTTAAGACATTTTGAATGCAAAGTTGACATCGTTTGTTATGACAACCTGACATAAGAGAGCAGCATCCACTAGTATGGGTATCTGCAGGCCAGCGGGAGTTTGGGGAGAAGTTAAAAGGGCTTCTTTTCGGTCTATTAGGACCCAAGAAATGGAGGAAAAACTAGTGTAAACTTGGCAGGAGCACCCGTGTCTGTTTGACGTGTCATCTGAGCAATACCACAACCGGGTCAAAAAAGAAAAAAAAGTTTAAGAGAAATCACTAATTCCCTTCAAAAGCCAGGTGAGCAAAATAAGTACATTTTCTACCCCACTAAAGGCTTCTTTCTCATTATGTAGTTATAATGATATACTACGTATACAGATATACTATGTGACCTTGCATTGTGTCACTTTTGGCATGTTTGGTTGTGAGACATTTGCGGACCGAGACAAAGTTGTCGGCGATTCTTCCTATTGTAAAGTCATGCAGTGTGAAACCCCCTGTCACCAATCCATCTTGCAGTGTAAACACAGCAGCGACGGAATGCTATCCCAAATAGTCATGCAGTGTGAAAACATCTGTGACACGACTACTTTAAAAATCATGCAACTCGGCATTAGGGTAATTAGGCAAGTCATTGTTTAACAGTGGTTTGTTCTGTAGACAATTGGAAACAAATATTGCTTAAGAGGACTAATAATACTGACCTTAAAATGGTTTAAAAAAAAATTTTAAACTGCTTTTATTCTAGCCGAAATAAAACAAATCAGACTTTCTCCAGAAGAAAAAATATTGTAGGAAATACTGTGAAAAAGTCCTTGCTCTGTTAAACATTATTTGGGAAATATTTGGAAAAGAAGAAAAAATTTACAGGAGGGCGAATAATTTTGACTTCAACTGTATTTCTCGGTTCTCAAAAATGTAGCCCTGGGCACATTTTCCCAATGATGTTGTGTTGCAACTCTCCTACCGGTGGTCTCACGCTACACCAGTTTCTTCTCATTCAGCCACCAAATGACAGCTGCCAGGAGTCCTCTGGCACAGCGATGCGTCTTTATGACTTATCGCCACTGCTGATAAATATAGTCATTCCTCGCTCAAATCCCTCTAATGCTCCGGGTGAACATCTATAAAACATAATGGCATTGGTCAGCGGTGTGAAGTGCTCAGAGCTCAGATGAGGTGAACGTTTGTCAAAGGGTTTTTGTACATCCCGCGGTGCAGCTGTAAAGCCATTGAGCCAAACCTGCATTCAGAAAGGAGAAGAAGAAAATAAAGCAGGATTATTTGTATAGTTCGCTTCACACACAGCGGTATTTCACAGTGATTTACTGGCTAATATTAAAATTAAAGAGGCAATATTCTGGGTTAATTTCAAAAGATATATTTTTAAGCTGAAATGAGAAAGCGGAGCCAATTGGCCAGAGCAGGGGTTTGGTTCCAAAACATCATAGTTTAAACAACCATTCAGAAATAGCAGATTATTTTTATAATTGGATTTATCAGATAATGCGATGCAATGAAATGTTTAGATTTGTGCTTAGTAATTATAAAAATATTCAATCATTCATTTTCCTTCGGCTTAAGACTGATTTATACTTCTGCATCGAGTGATCGGCGTGACTCATGGCGCCTGTCTTGCGCGTAGTCGTGCATTTATACTTCTGCGTGCTGTTTGTGTTGCTCTGCAATAACACCTCCGAAACGCTAGCTGGCAGTTCCTCTGTGTCGAGTTTCTTCACGGGTGTTTTGTTATTTCTGAATGCTACCTTAATGTACAAGTAGCTAAAACTCGCTCATTCAGAGGCGGGAATCGGCAGACGTGCAACAACATTAATCATAAGGTAATCACAAAACAACAGTTTCCGTCTAGAGCTACTTCACGGCACTTGACACTTGTAAACACTCGCTCCATCTGGTTTGTGCAGCTCTCAATCCTGCCCATACTGGTCACAGTTAACAAGCCGACCAATCACAGAGCTTGTGCTATGCGTCGTTGCGACATGTAGTTACATTTTTTGAGAGGTGCGAGTCAGCGTCAGTCACACTGAGGGCTATGCGACCGCACGAAGGCTGCGCCGGAGCATACTGTATGTGTGCGCTTGACGCAGAAGTATAAATCAGCCTTTAGCCTCTTTTTCAGAGGTCGCCACAGCGGAATGAACCGCCATCTATTCTGGCATGTGTTTTATGCAGCGGATGCCCTTTCAGCCGCAACCCAGTACTGGGAAACACCCATACACACTTGCATTCACACACACACTCATACACTACGGCCAATTTAGTTTATTCAATTCACCTATAGCACATGTGTTTAGACTGTGGGGAAAAACCGGAGCACCCAGAGGAAACCCACGCCAACACGGGGAGAACATGCAAACTCCACACAGAAATGCCAACTGGCTCAGCGACCTTCTTGCTGTAAGGTGACCTATAAAAATATTCAATAAAGTAAAAATGTTCATTTGATCAACAAGAGCAGGTGGTAACACTTTAAGGTAATGGTCCATTAGTTAATGTATTTACTAACGTGAACAAACTATTGGTAATACATTTATTACGCTATTTATTCATCTTTGTTAATGTTATTTAAGTTAAATAATGTTAGTTCATGTTAAGTCACTGTGCATTAACTAATGTTAACAAGCACAATTTTGGATTTTAATAATGCATTAGTTCACGTTGAAGTGTGATTAATAAATGCTTTACAAGATTATTCATGCTTATGAATCAATGTTAGCAAATGCATTAACTAACATTAACTAATGGAGCATTATTCTAAAGTGTTACAGAGCAGGATAAACGGATAAAGGCTAGCTAAATAAATAAATAAAATATCAAAAGAATTTTCCACAAAAACTCTTTTCATAATAAGAAAGTATATTTACTTATTTATTATTTATTTTTAAATAAATGGAGACATGTGAATTATTCTAATTAAATATAAGTATTTATTAAATTATTTATATATCATTCTTGTTACAAACAAACTTAAGATGATGTTTGGCACACATTTCCTTTTGGAATGCATGTTAGAACAACTTATATTCACATTTGTACAACAGAGATAATTATTAATATAATAACCCACTACACGGTGCAAAAAACGTGTTTCTTACTTAGAGATTCACATATAAAAATTCTTAAATCAACAACCATTTTCTAGACAAGTAAGAATATAGTTTTGTTTCAAGAAATGAATATTGATTTTGGATCTGCTGCTGTTGTTAATTATATGACATGTGGACTTTAATGCATCATGTTCTTGGATGCATTAAACAAGCATGGCCTAAAATGAACACTTGCCAACTTGGCATTGCAAAGTGACAAATGTGAGTGAAAATGAGCACCGGTGAGTGTATGAAAGCGTACATTTGCCAGTAACTTTTCATCCATTCAAACAATGCCTGAGAGCAATATGATTCACAAAAACTGCACTGCAAAAAATGTTTTTCTTACTTAAAGTTGTCGTCTCATTTCTAGTCGAAATATCTCAAAAGTCTTAAATCAAGAAGCATTTTCTAGACGACTAAAACAAATATAGTTTTATTTTCAAAAATAGTAAGTCAACATTAAGTGAGTTTTTCCTTAAAAGAATCTTGTTTGAAATAAGTTTATTTTACTTAACCCACTGGCGATTAATTTAGCCAGGTTAATTAGACGAAATATTTTCAATTTTTTAGGGGTTTTTCACCTTTTATTGGGATAGGAGGGTGGAAGAATCGAACTCGGGTCACCGTGAGCACCATGGTGCAGCGCACTTAACCAATAGGCTATTGGCGCCAGACGTAATATTTCCAAAAACAAAACAATATTTTTACAGAATTTATAAAAGTTGCTGATTCAATATTTGAATCACAAACATGACAAAAATCTTAAATAAGAAAAGCCTTTTTTGCAGCATGCAGTGGGTTATTCATTCATTCATTTTCTTTTCGGCTTAGTCCCTTTATTAATCTGGGGTCGCTACAGCGGAATGAACCGCCAACTTATCCAGCATATGTTTTACGCAGCGGATGCCCTTCCAGCTGCAACCCATCACTGGGAAACATCCATACACACTCATTCACACACATACACTACGGACAATTTAGCTTACCCAATTCACCTATACCGCATGTGTTTGGACTTGTGGGGAAACCGGAGCACCCGGAGGAAACCTACGCCAACACGGGGAGAACATGCAAACTCCACACAGAAATGCCAACTGACCCAGCCGAGGCTCGAATCAGCGACCCTCTTGCTGTGAGGGGATCCTGCTACCCACTGCGCCACCGCGCTGCCCACAGTGGGTTATTATTTAAATAATTATCTCTATTGTACAAATGTGAATTTAAGTTGTTGTAATATGCATTCCAAAAGCAAATTTGGAACAAACATCTGAGAGGGGTCTGGATGCAGACCTGGTGCACTGCAATCTGAGCTGCATCCAATGCTTTTTAATGCACTCACCTAACCTAACCCCACCCCTAACCCTACCCCTCACAGCGACGTCACTAGCTCCATTGAGTGTATTCTGTCTGACATTGCATCACTGAGATATGCAGTCTCAGCTTGCATAATCAAGGCTGCATCCACATACTATTTAAAACATCTTTCTAAGTTTGTAAAGAGAATGCTATATAAATCGGTTGTCAACAACAGAGAATGTTTAAATGTGTGGTGCCGCTATAGAGTTGGTTCTGGAGACCTCAAAATTGGTCATACTGCTGTTTAGGATGACCACTATAAGTGTGCCAAATTTCAACATTTTCCTGAGTACGGTTGATAGGGCTGCCATTGACTCCCATTTACAAAAAGTAAGAAAGAGAAAACCAATAGAAACAGTATTGGATTGGCCCTAATAAATAAATAACTGGAATTCAGACTAACTTTTTGCACTAAGATTGCCAATATCATCTAACTGAAAATTTGTAATCCAAGCAGAAAATGTAGGAACAGGCAAACTGCAATGCAATTACGCACATTGTCTCCTATTTCAACCGTATCACTGACAAATGTTTTGATAGCGCATAGACTTAACTTACAGAAATTACAATTTGTCATATTATTTTAAGTTCACAGAGATATTCAGTGCTCCAGACTAACATTTGAGAGAAGTTGCACCAAGTTCTGGAGCTGGTGGCAGATTTCTTGAGCTGCACATTCAATATTAATAAGATGTCTCTGTAAGAAATCCACATTTGACAGTAGCTTGAGCTGAGAGGAACTGGAACTTGAGTTGGGACCAAGATGTAAATCCAGTTTCATTAACAAAAAACAGTACCACCAGTTTAAAAATATATATATTTTATACTTTATTTATCTGTATATGACAACCAAAGGTGCATACAGGGCCTTACTAACATATGAAAGTAGCCTAATTAAATAGTTTATATTAATTTCCTCCAGTCCCCACAGTCCAAAGACATGCGCTATAGGTGATTTGAATAAACCAAATTGGCCGTAGTGTATGGGTGTATGTGTGAATGTGAGAGTTTATGGATGTTTCCCAATACTGGGTTGCGACTGGAAGGGCATCCGCTGCGTAAAATATATGCTGGAATAGTTGGCGGTCCATTGATAAATAAGGGACTAAGCCAAAGGAAAATGAATGAATGAATGAATAACATGCTACAAACATTTGATATGAAAATAGCCCACATTTCTGCAACAAAAATACTTCCTACAGTAAAACTATGGTAAATGTTGATGATTAGCTTGAAGTCCGTGCAGTTGAGAATGACAGTCCTGATTTATTTACTTTTAATCTTTATTTGAAATGACAAATCTTTTCCTTTGGGCCAAATTGGTCAGTGAGGCTGAGTAACACCATTTTATTCCACTTTTTGGAATAAAAATGAACTTCTGGCAGTAAATATTTTTCATATGGAAGAAGGTGGGAATACTTATCAAATTTGTAGTCGCACTAGAAGCAAAAAATAGCATAAAATGCAACTATTTAGTCACAGTCTGAAGCCCTAATTAATATAGGTGTCAAAAGTTGTTTCTTTTTTGCAGGAATGTCATAGAAGAACAGTTTTTGGTTCTCCAAAAGTACCTTTCAGTGAAGCGTTCTTAAAACAAAAATCTCTTTCTTCCGTCGTAAAGAATATTTTAACAATCTAAAGAATCTTTTTCCACTGTAAAGAACCTTTTTTTTAAAGTTTCTATGGGTGTTAAAAGTTCATCATGAAACCCTTGATACCAATAAAAACGTTAAAAAAATTAAAAGTAAAGTTATACTAAAAAGTTGTATTAAAATTAAACTAGTAGTGTGTTTTTACCAGACACCTATGCTCGCACATCGAAGTAAAACACTAAAAAGTATGCAAACTTGTCACCGTTTGAAAAAAAAAAAGATGTTTCATATCAAAAACAGGAGGCGTCACGGTGGCGCAGTTGGTAACACAGTCGCCTCACAGCAAGAAGGTCGCTGGTTCGAGCCTCGGCTGGGCCAGTTGTCATTTCTGTGTGGAGTTTGCATGTTCTCCCCGTCTTCGCGTGGGTTTCCTCCGGGTGCTCCGGTTTCCCCCACAAGTCCAAAGACATGCAATACAGGTGAATTGGGTAGGCTAAATTGTCCGTAGTGTATGTGTGTGAATAAGTGTGTATGGATGTTTCTCAGTGATGGGTTGCAGCTGGAAGGGCATCCGCTCCGTAAAACATGTGTTGGATAAGTTGGCGGTTCATTCCGCTGTGGTGACCCCAGATTAATAAAGGGACTAAGCCGAAAAGAAAATGAATGAATGAATTATTTGGGTTTTACCAAAATCGGGTTCAATTCCATGTCAACAGCTCCTTTAGAAATATTAATCCCAGCAAAAAACATGACGTGTTCAATACTTATTTCCCCTCTGTATTTATATCTGGCGTTAACTTTCTTAATCAGCTGTTGGGATGCTAACCACATCCGAGTGTGTGTGCGGTTATCAGCCGAAGACGGAGGTCAGGACTTTTGTGGATGTGTTTGGGTGTTGATATGATGCAATTCAAATGCGGATTAGGCAAACATTTGATGACATGTTATGTTGGTCAGCGGTGGGAACTGCAGATATTCCAGCGTGTTTGACCTTGTCAGGCGGGTTAAAAGTGATCACACGGAGCTCTGAGGCCTGGAACAGGGCATTTGTGAGCTTGTTTCACTACTAAATATCCAACGCTTTACCAGACCCCTCTGGAATTGATAGTGAATGTCACTGAAACGCTGGCTTTCAAGTGTGAAGAGCATTACTTTCTTCACACATAATCTAACTCTCTGACTGTTTTTTTAGAGATGCAAAGTCAATTTTATTTCAGTAAATGCTGCTTTAATATTTGCTGGATTTCATTAATATGTGCTGCAGCGTGAGAGAAAATGACTTGTGATTACACATTTCACTCCATAAACTCCTATTATTTTAAAGGTCCTGTGAAATTAAAATAAAGGTTTTTATTAGATGTTAGTATCAGTCTGTTAGTTTTAAGGATATCTATAAGCTAGTGTTCTCCAAAACAGTGACAAAATTTGCGTTTAGAAGATGGTTCTTTCTAAATGGATCAATGATTTTTTTCATGTCACCTCATACTTCAGTTTCTCATCAAATCTTCTGACCAATCGAATGCTGTCTAGTATCTGACATGCCCCGCCCCTTCAAGATGCTTCTCATTTGCTTTTCATTTGATGCACTTAATAAAAACAAAAACTTTAATTAAATTAAAAACACTATTGGCTATTTTTAAAGGGGAGGGGCTACTGCAAGTCCCTCCCTCTCTTCATGTTTCAGTTAAGATTAGTCAAGCATCAAATAAATATGAACATTTCAAAGCACTTTATGGGACCGTTAATGCTATTTTTAACTGTACGATTACAAGAAAACGTTATTAAAACTGAAAATCAAAACAGATGCAGTGCAATTTTTTTTAATAATTTAAAATAAATGAACAGTTTGATATATATTAAATATTAAGTAAGCATAGTTTAAATACAGTAATACAGCAAATGCATGTTTTACTGAATTGCCACTCTAATATTTGAGTGGATCGATTTAATTAAAATGGAGAAAGAATTCATAATTACTTTCATTACAATGAAACACAGTTATGTCATGCAAACAAATACTGAAAACTAAAGGATTCAGTAAAACATATTTCATTAAATATAATTGTAATAATAATAATCATTTAATATTAAAATCTAATCAATTTAAAGCATACATAAATAGTTTTAACTGAAATATCAAATGTAACAGTAGCCTTTGCAATAGCCAAAAACACACTGTATGGGACAAAATTATAAATTTTTATTTTATGCCAAATATAATTAGAATATTAAAGGGCACCTATGATGAAAATCATACTTTGTAAGCTGTTTGGACAGAACTGTGTGTAGGTATAGTGTGTCCACAGTCATATTGGAGTGATAGAAACACAATAAGTCTCTTTTTTTTAAATTCCTGCCGTTAAAAGAGGATCCAAATCCCTCACATTTTGAGGCCCACCGCAACGTGATGTATGAGTGCGGTTTCCCCGCCCACCGAATTGATTGACAGCTGCATATTAACATGTCTCCATAGTAACGCGTATAATCATATCCACAAGACAGGACGTGCGCAAAGCAACTGGGATTAAAAGATCTGTTCAGCTCTCTGTGATCATCAATCATCATCAAATGTGATCAAGAATGAGTTTTACAAGTTTAAAACGTCTTTAAAACAGTGCATGTTTGCTCATTCGCAACTAGCTCATTCGCATTAAAGGCACAGGCAACAAAAACAGCTACAATGTCATAACAGCTCAAATTTCCCAGATTTAAAAAGGTATAATTAATAATCTGATGGGTTTTGAGCTGAAACTTTACAGACACATTCTGGAGACACAAAAGACTTGAAAAAGGGTTAAAATAGGTGCTCTTTAAGTGAAGATCATGTTTCGTAAAGACATTTTGTAAAGTTCCTAGTATAAAAACATCAAAACTAAATGCTTGGTTAGTAATATGCATTGCTAATAACTTAATCTGGGCAACTTTAAAGTTGATTTATAAAAAATTTTTGATCCCTCAGATTCAAGATTTTCAAACAGTTGTATCTCGGCTAAATATTGTCCCTGGAAAGATTTTTATTCAGTTTTCAGATGTTGTATAAATCTCAGTTTTTACAAACTCATGATATGTTTTGTGGTCTCAAATTGCAAATACTTTATTTCCATTGCAGTATTTCAATAAAAATGCACATTTTTCATTAAATATAGAATTAATAAAGTATTAACACAGAAACATACAGTGCTCAGTACATTTCTCAAAACAATAATATTCCTCAATGATAATTAGAAACCCAAAAGTTGTGTTGCTCATATGCATCAACCAATTTTTAAGTTTAATCCATAGTTAGTCTTAATTTACCTTTTTTTTTAATCAAATTTTGGGCCTGACGGTTCACAAACTCTACAAATCTGCAGTTCTAAAGTAGGGGGATGTAAATTCACTTTTTTCATCATGCTCACTGTTTACAAAAAGAGCAAAACTAAAATCAATATCAGCATGTAATAAAGTGACGCAGATGCACTATGTGTAACATTACAGATATCAGGATTAGATATAGAATCGTCCCCGAGCTGAAGTAAAACAACAACCCCTTGTGTATATATATATATGGGTCAGTCGTGGTCTGGTGGTTAGAGAGTTGGATCTCAGTGCCAGCAGACAATGACTGAAGTGTCCTTGAGCAAGACACCTTACCCCCGTTTGCTCTGCAGTGATAATTGGCCTCTGCATAATACTTGTAAGTCGCTTTGGATAAAAGCGTCAGCCAAATGACTAAATGTAAATGTAAATATATATTTTCACAGCGAGTAAAAGCCATTGAGACGGTTGGCTCTGGTTTGCTTTTCCTGGTCCTGTCAGCCTAGCTTAATGACTCAATGCAGTCTAAAACGATCGCTGCCACAACAAAAGTGCATCCATATTTATCTCTTCGGTCAATTTCCCATTAGTTCTAATATAGGTTTGCGAAACAGGGCGGCTTTAAGCCAGGCACACAAACAAATTCATCTTACAGCCTCGTCATCCATTAAGCGCTCTCTCTTTTTCTCTCTGTGGCAGACGTAAACAGCATTTTTTGTTTCGCAGCCAAACGAAATTACATTGAGACGAACGGATGGTCAATAGTGGAGAAACAACGCTCCTAAATACTGGTTCAGATTGTCACTACATCAGCTAATTTCCCTAATTACTCACCTCCGCCGGACCAGGACTCCGGCTAATTAGTTGTTAAGCTCATCTACAAGATCATTAATTAAGTGTGAAGGACCACAGCCAAAGATCACGCACTTCACAACGCAAATGATCTCATAAAGCTGCTGACAAGAGCAGATTAACTGCGGGGTTATGATGGTTGGGGTTTTAGTCGTTTCAGACGTGTTTGTCTCTGCATATTTATACATGTTTGAAGAATACAAGACATTGTTATAAGCTACATCTTGACACTGTTGTTATTTGGGTTCATTATTTAATGGACCGGAGCTAACAGGTGTGTAATTATAAAAAATACAAAAAAGATGAATAAATTCTTATTAAATAGCACTATATTATAATAACTATAATAATAATAAAAAAAAAAATAATAATAATAATAATAAAATAACAGTGATAATAATAATAATAATAATAATAATAAAATAACAGTGATAATAATAATAATAATAATAAAATAACAGTGATAATAATAATAATAATAATAAAATAACAGTGATAATAATAATAATAATAAAATAAGTGATAATAATAATAATAATAATAATAATAATAATAATAATAATAATAATAAAATAACAGTGATAATAATAATAATAATAATAAAAAAATAACAGTGATAATAATAATAATAATAAAATAACAGTGATAATAATAATAATTATAATAATAATAAAATAACAGTGATAATAATAATAATAATAATAAAATAACAGTGATAATAATAATAATAATAATAATAATAATAATAAAATAACAGTGATAATAACAATAATAATAATAATAATAAAATAACAGTGATAATAATAATAAAAATGATAAAATAACAGTGATGATAATAATAATAATAATAACAACAACAACAATGAATTAATAATAAAATAAACTATAATACATATAACTAAATAAATAAACAAATGCACTCATAGTAATGTATAAATCTATAATTAAAATAACAACAACATTAATAATATTAATAACAATAATAATAATAAACAAATAATAAAATACACTATAATACATATAACTTTTTATTTAAAAAAATAACAAATAACCTAACGCACTCTTACAAATATATAAATATAGGATTTTTAAAAAGCAATAAATAATTATAAAGTAAATAAATTACTAAAAGTTTAACTTGACTGAATGAATTCAAAATGAAATGATGAAAACACAACTAACTAAATTACTGAAATTGTATATTGGGTTTATTATTTAATGGACCTGAGCTAACAGGTGTGTAATTATCATAAAAAATAAATAAATAAATAAAAAAAACACAGATGAATAAATTCATATTAAATAGCACTATATTATAATAACTATAATAATAATAATAATAATAATAATAATAACTGCTAATTTTTTATAATAAAATAAACTATAATACATATAAATGTGATTACAAATAATAATAATAACAACAATATTATTAATAATAATAAACAAATAATTAAATACACTATAATACATATAACTTTTTATTTAAAAAATGAACAAATAATCAGATGCACTCTTACAAATATATAAATTGATATAAGATTGATTTAAAAAAAAACACATATATATATAATTAATAAGCTAAATAAATGCATTCATGTACAGAAATATGAACTTTATTATATTATATTATATTAGTATACAACATTTTTAAAGCACAAATTACTAAAAGCTAAACTATAAATGGAATAAATTAAAAATTAAAATGATAAAAACAACAAAATAACTAAAATTGTATCGCATTTGAATAAATTAAAAAACAAAAATCAAAGGCAAAAAAAAACTAAATTACTAAAAATAACGCGATCAAAATAGGGGCGACATGGTGGCTTAGTGGTTAGCACTGTCGCCTCACAGCAAGAAGGTCGCTAGTTTGAGTCCCGGCTAGGCCAGTTGGCATTTCTGTGTGAAGTTTGCATGTTCTCCCCGTGTTGGCGTGGGTTTCCTCCGGGTGCTCCAGTTTCCCCCACAGTCCAAACACATGCGCTATAGCTAAATTGTCCGTAGTGTATGAGTGTGCATGTGTGTGTATGGATGTTTACCAGTGATGGGTTGTAGCTGGAAGGGCATCCACTGCATAAAACATATGCTGGATAAGTTGGCGGTTAATCCTGCTGTGGCGACCCCAGATTAATAAAGGGACTAAGCCGAAAAGAAAATGAATGAATGTATGAAATTGTCCGTAGTGTATGAGTGTAAATGAGTGTGTATGGGTGTTTCCCAGTACTGGGTTGCAGCTGGAAGGGAATCCAATGTGTAAAACATATGTTGGATAAGTTGGTGGTTCATTCTGCTGTGGCGACCCCAGATTAATAAAGGGACTAAGCCGAAGGAGAATGAATGAATGAATGAATGAACACAATCAAAATGAACAAAAATAAACTAGCATTCTAAAAAGTGAATAGTGATACAAAATGAACAACAGTGGATCATTGTTAGTTAAAACTTTTACTCACATGATTAAATATATTATAAAATATTTCATCAAATAAAAACATCCAATTGCTCTATATATGGTCTGTTTCAGCTGACTGATTATTGTTAATTCTTGATTAGCATTGCTCTGTGTTAAGTGTGTTTGATTATGTTTGTGTGTGTGTGTGTGTGTGTGTGTGTGCAGGAGCCGAGCTCTTCGGTCTGTTTAATTACCCGGGTCGGCGTTCAGCTCAGCTCAAGTACTACACTGTTAAAGTTCCTCTTCGAGTGCAAACGCAAAGCGACGGCATCTGGAGCCTGGAGGCAAACTGGCTGGATCACATGACCCAACACTTCAACAACGGAGCCTCGCTAGTGGACGGATACTTCCAGATCAACAACCACAACAACGGTCAGTCTGCACTGTAACAAAATATTGGTCACACTTTACAATAAGGTTTCATTAGTTAATGCATTTACCAACATGAACTAACAATGAACAATACATGTACAGCATTGACTAATCATAGAGTTCAGCATATACTAATGCATTAACATCCAAATTCATGCTTGTTAACATTAGTT
>CAIGQV010001633.1:27853483-27869737 GCA_903798115.1 Danio jaintianensis | reverse complement strand
ATATATATATACTATATTAAATTAAATATATTTATATTAATTCACTTACATTAAACTGTAACGTAACTGTAACGTAATTAGTAAATTAAATTAAATACTAATTTTAAATATTAATAATTAAATACTAATTATATTTTATTTTAATTATAATTACTACTACTACTAATAATAATAATAATAATAGTAATAATAATAATAATAATTATTATTATTATTATTATTAAAAAGTCTTAATACTACATGGTAATTGTGTCCAAAAAGAACATCAGTTTTCTCTTTAAAATATTGTATGTATCTAAAATAGTCTAGAAAGTGGAATATTAAAACTGAATAAATAAAAATAAAATTCCATACATACATTTGCCATCCATACATAAAATAAATAAATATAAAATAGTTTAAAAAGTGATATTCCCGAAATTTATAAATAAAATATAAAGCAGATGTTAAAAAATACAACTAAACTAATTGACATTTGAACAAAAAATTGCAATTAAAAAAACTGCATAATTAAAAAAAAAATCCCGAGTACTACATGGTACTGTTGTCAAAAACTCAATATAAATAAATAAGTAAATATATTAATATTAATGTGTGCCCATCCTAAGTGACAAATGAATGAGTTCATCTCCTCTTAAATATAATAAATGCATCTCCTAATAATAAATGAATGAGCATGTTTTACAAAAGTGATTAGTCTGCTATTATACTAGTGTGCCTTATTTTATTTTCGGACTCATTCATTACCCTATTTAAACAGCTGATGGGCTCTGTCTGTCTGAACGAGAGTGTTTTCAGCTCCGGATACAGTCTCTCTTGTCTTGTGGCTGCTTTAAGACACTGGGGACTCATGGAGAGCAGGGTATTTGTCATCATTTACAGCTTTCTGGATCTTCAAGTGGCAATGACGCAAAACCCAAGCCTCGTATTAGTTAATTAATTTCCTTTAATGACTCCCCTGTACAGTCAGTAAACCTCAGCCAAGATCTGGAAAGACGTCCTGAGGTAATCTCTCAGCCGAGGCAGAAATTAATTCACTTTTTTTTGCCATTTTCTAATATTTCGGGAGTGTTATTCGCTCGTGCAAAACGTACTATAAAAGCGAGATGTTTCATACAGTCTCTATTTGGGGCAACAAGTTTAAAAAAATACTGAAAAATAATGCAGATTTTTGTTTATTTGGTCTTTAGCCATGAAATTTGCAAATGCAATAGACTATAAAGGCAAAAACACATTAACCAACCACATCATTTGAGGCATTGAGGACAAGTTAAGCAGTCTAGTCTAGTATTTATTCAATCATGACTATAATTAATACTATTATTGATGCACAAGAATTAAGAAATAATGAGAAAAAACAACAGATATTATTACAATTATAAATTGGAAAACTTGAATGAAATGAATGAATAATTACATAGATGTCATAAAAACCCAATTTACTATATATAAAAAAACATGTTTTTAAATATATTTTTCTCCAGTAACATATGTGGTAAAAGTGATAAATAATCTAATGGATAAATTAAATGTATCATGAAAGGATAATTTTTTTTTAAGTGACCATTAGATTGATATTCTGCTAGTGTGCTTTAATTTATTAAATAATCACAAATAAATAAATAAAATATATGACAAAAAAAATAAGTATTATAATTCTGTGCTAATTTGCAATATTTTATATTATTATTATATATTAATATTAATCTGTGACGGGCGTCACGGTGGCGCAGTGGGTAGTACGTTCGCCTCACAGCAAGAAGGTTGCTAGGTTCGAGCCTCAGCTGGGTCAGTTGGCGTTTCTGTGTGGAGTTTGCATGTTCTCCCCGTGTAGGCATGGGTTTCCTCCGGGTGCTCCGGTTTCCCCCAGAGTCCAAAGACATGTGATATAGGTGAATTGGGTAAGCTGAATTGTCCATAGTGTGTGTATGGATGTTTCCCAGTGATGGGTTGCGGCTGGAAGGGCATCCGCTGTGTAAAACATATGCTGGATAAGTTGGTGGTTCATTCTGCTGTGACGACCCCAGATTAATAAAGGGACTAAGCCGAAAAGAAAATGAATGAATTAATCTGTGACTAAACTTGCACAATTTAATATAATTACTTGTATAAGTCTTTTGATATTAGTAATTTCATAATAAATTGAAATATTTTAATATTATTTAATATCTTAAAGAGATTCATTGACTGATAAATTAATGAAATGGTCCAATAAATGGATCAGAATAAATAAATAGAGATATAAATGTCTAAATTTGAAAAACAAAATAAACAATAGACTATACTGTTTAACTGTAGCCATTTATTCTGATAATAAATGTAATTATTGCCTATTAAATGATAAATATGATCAATACACTTAGAAATAAAGATACAGAAACTGTCACTGTCACTAAAAGATACATATTGGTACAGAAAAAGTGTACCTCTTCAAAACTTTTTAGGAACTATAGTACATACCTCTGAGGTATATCAATATGGACTGTTTAGTTACAAATGTGCTCCTGTTGAAAAGGTACCAGCCCAGTGTCAGCTTTTGTATGTTTATTTCTGAGAGAGTATTTAAATGATAAATATTAAGATTAAAATAAAGGGTAATGCTTTATTTAAGTCACAATTCACGCTATTAACTACTGGCTTAATAACTGGCTATTATTAAAATGTATGCTGTTTAGAATTAGTAGCTATAAAATATGATCTTATTCTACATCCCTAATCCGGTAACACTTTATAAAAAATGGTCCAGTAGTTAATGTTACTTAATGTATTTACTATCATGAACAAACAATTGGTAATACATTTATTACGGTATTTATTCACGTTTGTTAATGTTAATGTTATTTAAGCTTAATAAAGTAAGTTCATGTTAATTCACAGTGCATTAACTAACATTAAAAAGCCCAACTTTGGATTTAAATAATTAGTTAATGTTGAGCAATGCATAATAAATGCTTGACAAGATTATGCATACTTAGTTAATGTTAGTAAATATATTAACCAACATTAGTTAATGGAACATTATTGTAAAGTGTTATCCCTAATCCTACCCAAAACCTAAACCAAACTTTACTAACTATTGCTAGTAATTTATTAAACTAACAGTCCTAGTTAATGGTTTGTCAATAGCGTGAATTGTGCCTTAAAATAAAGTGTTACCAAATAATACAACGCATAAACCTACCAAGCTCGATGAATCTAAATGAACCATAAACCCAATATGCGTCGTGACTGGAGACAAATGACAGTGTTCACGTTGATATTATACTAAATCCCTAATCTCTAAATCCCTAATCCTATCCAACTACTACCTTACTAACTATTGCTAATTAGAAGTTCATCGAGCTAAAAAGTCTTAGTTAATGGTTTGTCAATAGCATGAATTGTGCCTTAAAATTAAGTGTTACCCAATAATATACACTGTAAAAAATGCTGGGTTGCACACAATTGAATTGTGTTGTGACAACATGAAGGAATTAAGTTCCTTTTTATTAGTTTTATTAGTTTTTACAATCTATTGAACATAAAGCACTTACACTGTCTCGAAAACTAAACTTGTGTTGTTTCAGCTCCTTTTAAATAAGTTGTTTGAACAAACAGCAAACATTTTATTTATTTTTTTTGAGTGTAATGCATAACCCTAAACCATAAACCCAACATGCATCGTGACTGGAGACAAATGACAGTGTTCAAGTCGATATTATACCAAATCCCTAATCTATATTCTAAATTCCTAATCCTACCCAAAACTTAAACCCAACGACTACCTCACTAACTATTCCCAATTAGCAGTATATTGAGCTGAAAGTCTTAGTTAATGATTTGTCAATAGCATGAATTGTGCCATAAAGCAGTGGTCCTCAACCACCGGGCCGCGGTCCGGTACCGGTCCATGGATCAATTGGTACTGGGCCGCACAAGAAATCATGAATTATTTCAGTTTTATTTATTATCTGAGTCTGAACGATCTTTTATTTTGAAAAATCTTTTATTTTGAAAAATGAGCGTATTCTCTCGCTTACATCTCGGTCACTTGAGCGCCCAAATTTAACCCACAAGCAGCAAAATAAGTAAGAAACAGACGTCTTTGGAAACTTTCTTCGCTAAGGGGAAAAGGCCCAGTGAAGGACCCACGAACTGCCAAGGAGTGGATCCGCAACCCATTTGTCAATGAATCCACCATGTCTGTGCAAGAAGATCAACTGATGCAAATCGCAAATGACGGCGCTCTAGGGGCCGTTTGCATATCGCATCTTTTCTAGAGTTTGTGCAAGTTCGTTATTTCCAATGGAGGTGCTTGGCTTGCACGCACAAGCGGCGTGACGCACTCGCGCCTTCCAGACACACCTAGTTGAATGAATACCGGGAGCGCACCGCAAGTCATGTGACAAGAACTGACCAATCAGCTTTAGCTTGTATGTAATATACACATTTCGGTAGACTAATTATCTCAGACAAACACAGAACACCCAAACACTGCAGTGCTTTGTAATTTTCTCCATAAATAAAACTTGTATCAGAGTGACAGCAATGTTTTGTCAGCTTGTCATTCTCTGAGAAAATAGTTGATGGTCGCCTAGCAACCTACGAACCACATACCTCCCCCCCACCTGTTAGGAGTCTGTTAGGTTGTAATAACTCTCCCGAAACCCATTTTCCTGATCTTTCTGAATGAAATGCCTACTTTACTACATCCAATCAGCTCGCAGTAGAAAAAACCAAGCCACACCCACTGTTTTCTCATTTAATATTCCATTTCTCTAGGAACTGCATCACAATATGAAAAAAAAACCGGTAGCAGCTTCCGGTTCATGTGGACTTTAAAATAAAGTGCTACCAAATAATGCAATGCATAACCCTACCAAGCTCGATGAATCTAAATAAAGCATAAAACCCAATATGCGTCATGACTAGAGACAAATGACAGTGTTCATGTCGACGACACGTGCAGAGAAAAACAACAGGAAGAGCAGCCGTGTTAAAGCGGGAGGATGGCTAGGTGCTGCCGGAGCCCCATGGAGTCCAGGAACAATGTGATATCAAAGCAGCGCCAGCATGTAGACTCTTCATAAGTGTCTGATTACATGAAAGGCTGGAGACGCATTCATTATCAGGCCTGTGAGCACCAAATTTAGCTTCTCTTTGAGTCTGGCCTGCCAATGCATAATGAGAGCTCCATGGTGATGCATGCGCTCCTACAGAGTCGCTCGCTGTAAACATCAACACGTCTGTAATGTGTGAGGAGCAATGAGCACACATACAGTGGGGGAAATCAGTATTGAACACGTCACCATTTTTCTTAGAAAACATATTTCTAAAAGTGCTGTTGACTTGAAATTTTTCCCGGATGTTGGAAACAACCAATGAAAGCCATATATGCAAAGAAAACAAAACGAATTAGTTTACAAATGAAGTTATGTGTAATAAAATAAAATGACACAGGGAAAAAGTATTGAACACATGAAGAAAGGGAGGTGTAGAAAGGCAGTGAAAGCCCAGACAGCAGCTGAAATCTCTCAGTAGTTCTTCAGCAACCCTCTGCCCTTCCTCAGTGTAAATGAATATAAACTGCTTCAGTCCAACATCTACATTAGCAGGATGATGAAGATGAAACCAGGTTGGACATTTCAGCAAGACAATGATCCAAAACACAGCCCAGGAAACTCTCAAATACTCTCAGAGAAAGAACATCAAGCTGTAGAATGGCCCAGCCAATCACCTGACTCAAATCCAATAGAAAATACAAAATAAAGCTCAGATTTGATAGACGAGACCCACAGAACCATCAAGATTTTTGCACTCTGTTGAGGTCTGTGAAAAGTCTACAAAATATGCCACGGTCACATTTCAATCCAAAATCGACGGGGGGAAGAATATCTGAAGGAAACACAAGTGGTGATTGGAAATCTCACAGCCTTGATGTAAGGCTGTTTTAAAGTTCAATCCACTCTTTTCAATCAAAACCACTTAGAGAAGCATTCACACAACAGCAGGCATCATTCATGTAAATGGAAATACATGAGTAGTCTTGATGCTTGTGATGCAAGATTACACTGTAAAAAAGCAATTAGTTGACTTTACTTAAAAAATTGCGTAAACTCATTGCCTTATACATAAGTAAACAAATTATGTGCATAATTCTAAAAGTTAAATGGTTTACTGACTTTATTTAAATAAAATCAACTTGCTGCTTTTAAGGCAACGGGTTTACTCACGTTTTTAAAGTAAAGTAAATAATTGCTTTTAACAGTGTAGTTTGTTTGTGCTCCTATTGACCATATTCTTGACGTACGAGCTAGGGTTGGGCGATGTTGACCAATTTGGCTAATGTGAAACATCGCGATGGACGATGGCATCGTTGTCATAGGCGGCTTATGAATAATTAATTAATTTATAACAAATTAATTATTTGTAGCCTACAGTTTCAACCACCTGACCTGCATGATCTTTGTTTTACCCATTACCAAATCATAAATAAATAAAGATAAGTTACACACAAATTACCACCTGTCAATCACTTTTCCCGCGGGACTCTGGCATGAATAGGCAGAGTGATCTGTGTCGTTATAATGGCGTCGACAAACTTGGTTGGTAAAAAAGGTGCACAACCAACAGGAACCGACCAACAGTATCTGAGGTTTTCGCTAAAATTACTGAAAGCGTGAAAGCGAAAGATTGAAGCAGTGTACTAACGCTGTGACACGTTACCTGATAGATTCAAAAGACAGAAGAGTCGTTAGATGGAGACAAGATTAATTAAATATCACATTTAACAACCATAGTGAGATGAAATCCAGCGGTACATCCTTGATAAACTGTCCGACTTGCACTGCTCTCTAGGGTTTTGTGCTCAGCGGGCCCGCTGACTGCTGGAGCTCAGACGTGCGTGTACGCTGCAGCGCATGACTTTGTGTGTGTTTGTGTGTGTGTGTGGTCACGTGATGTGCGTTTTCAGCGGTATAGTGTGGAGGGAGATCTTTTCAGAAGTGCTACATGAAACGCCAGTGTGGACGTAGATCATTTTCATTCTAAAATGCCATTTTAAAACTAAGACGTATTAGTGTAAATGGGGCCTGAGTGTGTATTTTTCGCGAGCGGGTTGCTGCGACGTTGGCGGGGCGGAGGATCGCGATGCCGGCTTAGCATTGTGATGTCTATCCGCCATCGGCGATGGACGATGGCATCGTCTATCGACCAAACCCTAGTACGAGCAAGCTCAGCCATTGTAATCTTTTTGGCTCGAGACTTCCGCTCTCATTCACTTCCATTAATTTTTAGATGGTAAAAACGGCTCGTTATGCTGCTTGATGTTGCAAACTGATCTTTTAACAAGTAGTTTGACTGTTTTCTGCCGTTTATTATTCCTAGTCATTTCTCCCATAGGCAACTGAAACGGAAGTTCTGAAACAATCGCAAAAACGCACTTCCACATTTCAGAATAAGGTCAATAGATGCACTTTAAAATGTTTTGCTGTTTGAATAACTTGCATTAACGAATCTAAAATTAAATAGAACAGTATTACTAAAGGGGTCCTAATATGCACTTTCACAAAGTCTTATTTCTGTTTGGGGGTGTAGTAGATCATGTGATTATGCTTGGTGATTCAAAAAAAACACACTATTTTTCACATTATTTACATCATTATAATATCTTTCTCCCTAGCCTGGCAGAAACGGCTTGATTAGTTCTAGGTTTGATGAAGACCCGCCTTCTGAAATATGAAATGTGTTGTGATTGATTAGCTGTTTCACTGCATTAAATATGCCACTTTGGAGTGGACTTTGAGAATTTGTTTTACTTACTGTAACATATTTTTTAAAACATACACAATTACTACAGTTAAAAAGGTGAAAAAGCATAATAAATCAAAACAAAGCTAGTAAAAATTTAAAATATCTTAAAGTTCCATATTGGAACCTCAAATAATATGGTGATATTGGACATGTTTAGATTGCAGTTAAATACGGATGTCACTTCTCTTTAAGTGCTTTTAAATCTGATTCTGAACACCATTTAGAATGGAATCAAGAAAGATTCTGAATTTCATTTAACACACATTTGTAACTCAAGGGTCCTTATTAATAGCTCAAGCGTACATATTAGTACCTAAAAAGTACAAAAGTGTACCTCTTGAAATTTTTAGGTACTAATACATACCTTTGATGTACCAGTATGGACCCTTTAAGTACAAATGTGTACCTTTTAAAAAGGTACCACCCCAGTGACTGCTCTTGTACCTTTATTTAGTTTCTTTATTTAAGAGTGTAAATAATACTAAAACAACAATTACAGCTTTTTTCCATTACAAAAATGAAGATTTGTGAGGAAAACACAAGTTTGACTGTCACACAAGTTTTGCCAAGCATCAAACATGGAATGATTCTGAATGACGGGATCATATTGTTGAAGCAACAAAAAAATATTTTCTTATTTCGTTCTATTGATTTTGGGGGATGAAATATGACCTGGACATGTTCTTGACAGGGTTTTGCGAGATTTGTTCCCCTATTTGATTGGAGATCAAAAAGATAGTCTTAGGAGATCAGCGGTGGCACAGCTTTCTCCTCCTCCTGCCCTCCAGGTGGCTTTGATATGAGTTTATCCACTGGTCCAGGGGTGGATGGGGGTTTTGCGGAGGCTTAAAGTCTCCTGATGGATTCTGCTTTTTGTCGATGCTGCTGGTGTGACGTTCTGCTTCACTGATTTACTTGTGCGCCCGTCTAGCTTTGCTTCAGTGACATTGAAGTTGTCCAGGAGAATGTCCTTTATCAAGAAGCTTTCCTTTTGCCTCTCTGGCCCTTAGAGACAGGTTTCCATGGTGAGAAAAGTGGGAGGCAGGAGTCGGGTTTTAATGCGATGGGGTGTGGAGTCGTGTGAGAGCCGCCCATCAGTCCAGGATTGAATTCGCAGATCTCGACGCCACCGTTATGAGTCCGCAATTAAAGATTCATATGCTCCACGGGAGAGAAACACGGAGGGCCAAAGGCTCATCACATCTCCAGGTTGAGCTCCCGCTGAATAGATGCCAACGATGTTGACTAAAAGGTTTCTTTTGTCTGACTTTTTTCTCCGGAGTGAGTTTTTACCCCTGCTCAGGAAAGAATATGAAGCCGCAGCTGTGACACATTCATGTGCCTGACTATTCATGCGGTTCTGCCTATATTCAGATACCACGAAGGCACAGATATTCAGCGTATGAGTTTCCAATAAGGCATTATCTCGGTGTGAAAGGGATTTTGGAGATACCTCCACTCATTTTCCTGATGCACAAAAGAATGGGAGTATGAATGGAAGCATCTGAACAGGTCCATGAGGGAGAGAAAATGACAGACAGACACGTATAAAAGTGAACAGCTTCAGGTTTTTTTTTGGGGGGGGGGGTTATGTTAAAAAGCAACATGAAATCCAAATTGATCCTATTTAGTTTCCTAATACACGTACCTGGTCATATCGGACACGTTTAGATTGCAGCTAAATGCGGATGTCACTCCTCTTTTAAGTGCTTTTGAATCCGATTCTGATTCAGATGGATGGATGGATGGATGGATGGATGGATGGATGGGAGCAATAAAAAGGAACAATAGAAAAAGTACATGATAGATAGGAGCATTAAAAGAAAAGAACAATAGAAAAAGAACATGATGGATGGATGGATGGATGGATGGATGGGAACAATAAAAAGGAACAATAGAAAAAAAACATGATGGATGGATGGATGGGAGCAATAAAAAGGAACAATATAAAAAGTACATGATAGATAGGAGCATTAAAAGAAGAGAACAATAGAAAAAGAACATGATGGATGGATGGATGGATGGATGGATGGATGGATGGATGGATGGGATCAATAAAAAGAACAATAGAAAAAGAACACAATGGATGGATGGATAGATGGGATCAATAAAAAGAACAACAGAAAAAGAACATGATGGATGGATGGATTAAAAATAAAATAACAGTAGAAAAAGAACACGATGGATGGATGGATGGGTGGATGGGGCAATAGAAAGGACAATAGAAAAAGAACAGGACTGATGATGGATAGATGTATGAATGGATAAAAGCAATAGAAGAAACAATAGAAAAACAATAGTATGTTTGGATAAATGGGAGCAATAAAGAATTATAGAAAAAGAACAGGATGGATGGATGGATGGAAACACTAGAAAAATAAAAGAAGATATGGATGATGGATGATGGATTGATGGCTGGATGGATAGATGGATAGGAACACTAGAAAAATAAAATAAAATATGGATGGATGGGTAGAAGCAATAGAAGAAACAATAGAAAAACAATAGTATGGTTGGATAAATAAAGAATGATAGAAGAAGAACAGGATGGATGGACGGATGAATGAATGGATGGAAACAACAAAAAAAATAGAAATAACAATGAAAAAAATAAATATAGAACAATGAGTGGATTGGAACAATAGACAACAGGAGGAACAATAGAACAATAGCATACAAACGGATGGAAAAAAACTGATAGAAAAGAAAAATGGATGGATGGACAGAAACAATAGAACAATTAAAGTAGATATGGATGGATGGATAGAAAAAACAGGAAGAAGACAGAAAATAATGGATGATGATGAGGATGATGGCTGTGAACAATAAAAAGATGGATAGAAACAAAAGGAAAAGTATTAAAAAAAGTAGACATACAACAATAGGTGGATGGAAGTACGGATGGACGTCAGTGTTCAGGAATAATAAAAAAAGATGCATTCAAATCAATGTCAGCACAGCGAGCTGCACTGAAGTACTGTGACTGCTCAAGTGATTGACATTTAATACGTCCACATCCTCAATCTGTGTCAGCCCCGTTCCTGCCCTGGCCTTGTAAAATATACATAAACCTTCTTGAGCATTAGCGGCTCTCTCTGGCACATACTTAAACCTAAACGCCATCAGTCATTCAGGATGAACTGGCCAGACTAAACTCCACATATTCCAGCAGTCGCACTCCATCAAACGGACAATCTCTCTGCCGTCAATCTCCATAAGTGAGCCTCTCGCAGGGCCGACAGCTTATTGAGCCCACATTTGGCACGTCTGTAGAAAAGAGAGCTCTCTGTCGGACTTGCTCACCTGAGACATCAGTGTCCGTCCAACTGCTGAGGCAATCTCCCGAGTGGACTTTTCCAATTACGATCCCGACCGGGAACATCTGATGCACGGTGGCCAGAACAATGGCTCTGTTTGAAAGGCCACTGAGATGTCTTCAATTGAGTAAGTGCAGCCTTAAATAGGTTTTTTTTGATGGAAGAATGCAGGCGACAGACACCCCCCCCCCCTTTATTTTACCAAGAAAAGCCCCTTCCCATCGGATCCCGGCCATCCCTCAGCCCCCCATAATGTAATCTGGAGTGTCTCCCAGAGCAGACGGGCCAGCGCAAACAGTATTAGTGTGTAAATGGAGGACGGGTAATAAGGAAGCTCTTGGGCCATGAGAGGACACTGAGCTGAAATAACACAGGACGGGAGCCGCTTCCCAGACGCCCCCCTGTGATCGTCTTCAATACTCAGCAGAGCTTATTATCCACCCATATATAAAGATCAGTCTAAAACAGGGCCCGGCGTAGGAACCGCACAGGGCGGCAGCGACTCTTCAGGCCATTAAAATCTGTGTTTGAAGGAGCTTTATTTATTTCTCCGGGAATGTTCCACATTCCAAATCCAGATACGTCGGCTAATTAGGCTGGTCATTCATTAGTCTCTCTCGGTCTTGTTGCTGTCACTCTTTCTTGTCTTTGAAATATTTCAAATGACTTTCTCTTCCGCAAACATTCGCTCTCTAGATATATTTTTAACACCTAGAATTCCCCCTATAGTTAACTACACGTTCACCACATTTAGCTTCCGCTGACATTTGTTTAAAAAGGAACATTCTGGATTTATCAAGTTAAAGCAATAGTTCACTCAAGAGTGGAAACTATTTGCTTACTTCTATGGCCCAATCCCAATTCTACCCCTTAGCCCTTCCCCTTACCCCTACCCCTTGTTTTGCGCATTCACATGAAGGGGTAGGGGTGTCCCAATTGTCTTTATCTTGAAGGCGTAGGGCTAAGGGAAAGGGCTGGTTAGCCCTTGAAAGAGAGATTTTTCAGGAGCACACTCGAAACCAAGGGGTAAGAAAATTTCCCAGAATACACCATCTACAACGGCAGCATGGCTGCACACGGAAGTCAGGAGATGCACAAATTAGTGTTTTTTTGTCATTATTACGAGTTTTTTACAACAAACAAGCATATGTTTTAATACATTCATAACGGCATTAGTGTTTTACTGTCATGCTTTAAAAAAATTTAAAAAAACGCTAAAATAAAACCTGCTAAATTTCGCTATCTATAATCCATAATAATAACTCCTGTATAGCAGTCCCACCACATACTTTCACATCTGACACTCGATGACACTCGAATACCCTGCCAGAAAAGTCTAGTGGCTGGGAATGAGCTTTTTACAGTGTCTGGTATAACGTTAATGTTGTTTTCGTGTTTACATAGATGAATATGGCCATGGTGTAAATGCACAGTACAGTTACGAGCTTATTGCCACATTATATCGTTATGATAACATGATATCGTTGCCTTCAGTGATTTCCTGAAGATAAATACCAAAAAAATAACGCAAGTAGAATAACTACAGCAGTCGCCGTCGTCGATCTCATATGAAGAGATCGTGATGACATATGATGACGTGTGCAGGTGTTGTAGTGCTGTCCCATTTCTTAGGGGTAAATTTTGAAGCCCTTCCCCTTCACATTCTGTTTCAAGGGCCAAGGGGAAGGGGTAGGGGTACAAAAACAGAATTGGGATTTGGCCTATGTCATTCCAGACCTGCGTGTAATTTTGTTCTGTTGAAATGTTTGTATTTATCTACACGGAAAATATGACGTTTGCTGTTTGTTCAAACTACTTATTTAAAATGAGTTGAAAAAACAATTCTTGAGTTTTTTGGGGAGACAACTTATCTGTTTTATGTTCAATCCACTTAAATTAGTAAAAAACGTAAGTTAACTTCCTTATTTAAAAATCTCCATGATATTCTTTCTAAATAAATTTTAGTAGTATTTATTAATATTTCACTTAATATTAGTAATATTTTGTGCTGTCATTTTTGTTCATTTGTTCCTTTATTGCTATTTAGCTTTATTTTTGTATATATTATATTTTATTTTAACGTGGTAATTTGAGAACTCCTACTGAAAAGGATCATATTTTGTTTTACTTTTTTTTTACTTTACTCTTCAGAACTTCAGAAGCTATTTATATTATTCTGTGTATATGTATGTACATATAGTCATATTTTAATCAACTTCATGCTATTTCAATTATGTATGATATTCTTACAATGCTATTTTAGTAAATTTATTAATACTTTTATTTTTTTTATTTATCTGAATTTTCAGTAATTTTTCCTAAACAAAAAGAGCTAATGCCATGAAGCACCGCGTCACTAGTACCGGTTTACTCACAGGATGTTTTTCCTCTTACACAATTTGTTCGCTCAAGTAAACGTGAAGGCAAAAATCTTTGCGCATTCCATATCATGTGTACACTAATAAGTCTCCTCTATTTGCACGTTTGCATTAACTTTATATGTAATTTACACTCGTGAATATTTACAGTAATTCCACATTTGCCATAAACCCAGCATACCATTCATTCACTTTCCTTTGGCTTAGTCTCTATTTCAGGGGTCGCCACAGCAGAATGAACCACCAACTTATCCAGCATATGTTATACACAGCGGATGGCCTTCCAGCTGCAACCCAGTACTGGGAAACATCCATAAACTCTCACTCGCACACATACACTACGGCCAATTTAGTTTCTGCAATTCACCTACACCGCATGTCTTTGGACTGTGGTGGAAACCGGAGCACCTGGAGGAAACCCACGCCAACACGGGGAGAACATGCAAACTCCACACAGAAACGCCAACTGACCCAGCCGGGACTCAAACCAGCGACCTTCTTGCTGTGAGGCGACAGTGCTAACCACTGAGCCACCGTGTCGCCCCACCCAGCATACCAGCTAACAAAAAGAAATCCCTCGTTCCTCTTCAGAACACAACAGAAGTTATTTTGAAAAACACAGGGAGTTCAAACTGACATTCTCTATCTTTTTTCTTGCAGATGTTCTTGTGAAGACTGTGGACAGCGTATTTGTGTTTCAGGAGGGTGTCGAGGGCGACACCAACGCAGCTGCTGCATATGACGCTATAGTGGTGGAGCAGTGGACAATCATTGACGTGAGTTACACAAACAAACACTCTATGCTCTCAGAAAACTATATATGAATATTTGCGTGTGTGAAGTGAGTATAAGTTTGGACTTCAGGTATGGTATGATTTCAGAATTATTTTGTTTGAAAGAACACTGTATATCTGATATGTAGTTTATATGTGAACTGTTGTTCACATACTGACTGGTTTATTTAATCTATTTACAGACACACACACAGAAAATAACTTTAAAACACCAACCTCTCCAGGGACTACTGGTAGAAACTAGCATATTTTTGCTATAATCGGACACCATGCAACTTACTTATGATTCTTCTAGGTTAAATGTTGTGTACTGTCCTTGTACAAAAACAAAAAAACTACGAAACAATATATATCCCGAGTTTAATCTGACAAGACTTTAAATTGCAAGGAGATTTTTGGTTCGTTTTGGTACATGCTTTTACTGAATCCACCCATATTTGGAAAGGGGGCGGGGAGAAGCAGCTCATTTGCATTTACAAAGACAGAAAAAAAACTGTGAATATGAGCAAAAAGGGCATTTACAGCTAGCCTTACAAACAATCCATGATGTATTTTATGCTGAAATACATTTTGGGGAAGCCTGAGATTATTAGATCTTGTAAAAAGGGCATAGTAAAAACCACTTTAACATTTAACGCTCCTCAATTATTTGCCTAGACTACTAAAAAGGCAATTAGGCAAAACAAAAAAAGAAAGAAAGCGCAGTGTGAATATTAAAATAGATAAAACAGAAAACTCCATTCCACGTTTAACTCATGTTTCAGTGATAGTATTTTTCACTGAAAAATCTCAGGAAGGCTTAACTGTGCTTGTTGAAATCACATATTGTGCCAGTTCACCATTGATTCTTCACAAGCTGGTCTCGCTTTGGCTTATTTTGAGCTAGAAGTGTATGTGTGTGTGTGTGTGTGTGTGTGTGTGTGTGTGTGAGAGACAGAGGGAGAGAGAGAGAGAGAGAGAGGAGTCAACCAGTTGTGTGCTATCAGCGTAATCAAGTTTTGAGCTTTATTTTATAATCCTACAGCTCTCAATCGCCTGTGAAATCGGCATATCAGGAGTTTAAACTGTCAAGACTATCAATGTTAAGCTGCTTTTTTGAGACAATCTACATGGTAAAAAGCGTTATAATAATAAAGATGAATTTAATTGAATGCTATTATCATAATCAGGTTTTGAGTTTTGTTTTATAATTCCAAAACTCTCAATCGCAACTGTCTATGCTAGGGGTGTCAAAATTAATTGCTTCTTCGGTGCACCGCGATGCAGACGCGGACAATTCGGTATTGCTTCAGTAATAGATCCTAATCGGTTATTACGTATTGAGGTCATTTATCTCATATGCGCTATGTCGCGGTAGAATACTATGGCGAGGGAGGCAAGCGCGAGAAATTAAAATGCAGAAACTTTGCTGGACAGTCATTAACTGACACTGAAGTTACAGCAGAAGCCCATATTGTACAGCTGTGGAGAAAATGAAAGTAAACTCCATTTCTATCTCGCTCTCACTGTGGTCCCTTTGACCTGCTGACGTGACACCATAGCTAATAATAGTCAGCCAGTTTTGTGCTATCAGCGTAATCGAGTTTTGAGCTTTACTTTATATTCCTACAGCTCTCAATCGCCTGTGTCTATGCTTTTAGAAACCTGTAAATCAGGAGTTTAAACGGACAAGACTTAAAATTGTAAGCAGACGTTTGTTTTTTTCAAAAGTAACCAAGGCACATGGTGTAAAGGCTCCTCCCTCTTTTTTAAAGGGGGAGTGGGGAGAAGCAGCTCATTTGCATTTAAAAAAAACACTGTCGAAGAGCAAAGAGGACATTTATAGTTAATAATAGTCAGCCAGTTTTGTGCTATCAGCGTAATCAAGTTTTGAGCTTTATTGTATAATCCTACAGCTCTCAATCACCTGTCTATGCTTTTAGAAAATGGCATATCAGGAGTTTAAACTGTCAAGACTATCAATGTTAAGCTGCT
>CAIGQV010001633.1:27806782-27839033 GCA_903798115.1 Danio jaintianensis | reverse complement strand
AAGGAAGAATAAAAGAAAGAAGGAAAGAAAGAAAGAATAAAGAAAAAAGAAAAAGAAAGAATGAAGGAAAGAAAGAAAGAATAAGAAAAGTAAAAGAAAAAATGAAGAAAAAATAAGAAAAGAAAAAGAAAGAAAGAAAGAAGAAAAAAGGAGGAAGGAAGGAAAGAAAGAAAGAATAAAGAAAGACAGAAAGAAAGAAAGAATAACTAAATAAAGAATGAAGAAAAAGAAAGAATGAATAAAGAAAAAAAGAACAAAAAAGAAAGAAAAAAGAATAAACAAGAAAGAAAGAATGAAGAATAAAGAAAGAAAGAAAGAAAGAAAGAAAGAAAGAAAGAAAGAAAGAAAGAAAGAAAGAAAGAAAGAAAGAAAGAAAGGAAGGACTCCATGGATAAAACCAAGTTTCAGCTCATGTATTTTTGATCATATATCATTCACTCTGAATTGTATAATTTACCACATTACAAAAGCTGACTGTTATATAGACTTTTCTTCCTGCGGAGTCTTGGTTCTGCTCTATTTCACTAACCTGTATGTTAAAGGAGTGTAACACCTCACCAACATACTTGTTCACACAATGGAAAGCCATTAAACAGACCATATTTTCTCAATTCTCCAGCACTTTTAAGTCAGCAGTGCCGTTTACAGGGTCCTCTACTGGGACGCCATCCAACAAAAACCTCTTCTCACATATCTGGATTCCCCAAAGATTCTCGCTGTGGTTTTGGGCCAATTCAAATACCCAAAAACCATTTCGACACAAACCGGGCCTTTGAGGTCTCAATGCATGACCCACAACAGTGTCATCCAATCTGGGCAAAAGGGCTCCATAACTAGGAAGGGTGTTGAAACACAACCTACACAAAAAGACTAAACTAAGACTTTGGCTCCGTCCCAAAACCTATGTGGGAAGCCTTTGTGAAGACTCTTCCAAAAGGTAGGCAGAGTTTTAGGCAACATCAAGTGCGTTCTGCACAGTGAAGCCAATCCCACAATGCATTGTCAAAAAAGTCAATACAAGATTGTTGTAAATACTGGAAATATAAAAACAAAACTGTAGATTTTACTCAAATATATAAAAATAATAAATATGCAAACGAGCTATACAAGTTGCTAAATTATTCATAAAAATGTAAAGAAATGTTCAATTTTTTTAAACTATGCAAAAATATATATATTTTTATAAATATGTAAAGATATTATACCAAGTAAAATATATTTACATTTAAAATGTTTTAAAATGTATAATATAAAATTGTAATGTTCACTATACGTTATTATAGATTAACTATTTTGTTTATATTTTTATAATAAATACAAAACACTCGAATGTAAAATATATAAATGACAATAGAACTTACACAATATTGTTTATATTTATAAATATACAACAAATACAAATTACATATAATTATTTATATATACACACACATGAATGTATATATAAATAATTATATGTAATTTGTGTGTGTGTATATATACACACACACACACACACACACACACATATATATATATTCACTTATTTATTTATACAACAGTTCTGTCTGGTTCTTGAATCTGATTGGCTGATAGCCGTGAGATATTAAAGCAATATCAGCACTCATACAGCCTCTTCACCCTTGTGTATTACTCTGCCCACACTAGGACTAAAGAGGGACTAAACAACTCACTACAGTTTGACAAATATTGCTGCTGTTGGACAACATAATGTACTTTTAAGGCTTTTTTAGGCGAGAATGTAGTTGTTTAAATTGCTATTATGCAGTTTATTTATAAGGATAGTGCCTATTTGAAATATTTATAATTTTGGAGATTCAGCGTTGGCATCCATCAGCCTGTCTTACTGAGCAGAGCAAAGACGGTTGATGTTCCGCCACAAGATGGCGACAGAGACCGCATAATAAGTCCTTAGAGGAGAAAAACTCAGCATAAATTTCAAACCACAGCTGAACAAATCATTACAGAACAGGTAAGTGACATTCTAAGTCGATCTCTCTCTTTTGTATGTTGTAGTGCTGTATTTATACCACAGTAATCTGGTAGTGATTGCTTTGCTTTGGCTTTTACGGGGTTAATTATGGTGATATCCCGATTGCAACAGAGAAATACTGAGAAATCTCTGTAGACTGATGGCATTTCATGCCGTTCAGCCTTATAATCTTAAAATGTGAGCAAAATCACCTGTTTTGTCTTCACTTTAGACATTACGCTAGAGAATCATTCAAATACTAGCTCTAAAGTGACGTTTGTGAAGTAGCAATGGTGCTGTTCTGACATCAGCTGCAGATGTGAATGAATGGCGCAGCAGTGCGATATGGCTGTATATCTGCACAGGCGGGAGGACTGCGTTGTCACGAGGCCGCAGGGCGAGTGCCTTAGCGTCCCACCAGTGATGATATACAGCCACATCGCACTGTTACGAGTGTGATATTGCATTTATACAACAGTTCAACAGCATAATCGTGTGTATAAAAAAAGAAAATCAAACACGGAGAGTCTCAAAGCCCGTTTGTAAGATGAACTATTTTCTTCCGCCGTTCATTCACATCTGCAGCTGACGTAAGTACAGAAGAAGCCGTTACTGATTTATCAACGTCACTTTAGAGCTAGTATTTGAACGATTCTCTAGTGTAATGAAATGAAGTGCTTACATTTTAAGATTATAAGGCTGAACTGCATGAAATGGCATCAGTCTACAGAGATTTCCCAGTATTTCTCTGTTGCAAACGGGAGATCACAATATTACTATGGTATAAATACAGCACTACAACATACAAAAGAGAGAGATCGACTTAGAAAGTCATTTACCTGTTTAATAATGATTTGATCAGCTGTAGTTTGAAATTACGCTGTTTCTCTTAGGACTTATTATGCGGTCTCTGTCGCCATCTTGTGGATGAACATCGTCAACCGTATTTGCTCAAAGACAGGCTAATGGCCGCCGACGCGCTGTCTCTCAGAAATTATAAATATTTAAAATAGGCACTATCCTTATAAATAAACTGCATAGTTGCAATCTAAACAACTACATTCTTGACTAAAAAAAGCCTCAAAAGTACATTATGTTGCCCAACAGCAGCAGTATTTGTCAAACTGTAGAGTGTCCTCTGCTTGTCGCTGTATGTGGGCGGAGTAATACACAAGGGTGAAGGGTGAAGAGGCGGGTCGAGTGCTGTTACTGGCAGAATATTGCACGGCTATCAGCCAGTCAGATTCAAGAACCAGACAGAACTGTTATATGAAAATATATGTATATAACATTATGTATATAAAAATATATATAACAAATGCAATCTATAATTATACGCAAAAATGTAAAGAAATACGTGTTTATTTTTTCCATTTTGAAAATATAATAGTTTACAATGTTTTTGTAGATGTGTAACAAATGTAGACAAAACCCACACATACATATATATGATTTATAATTAGTATTTATATTAGTATAAATGGTAAAAGTACATAATATATTCATTTTATTCTTCAAGGCACCAATACAAATAATTATAAATAACAATAAATGCTTCAACCAATCGACCTGATCTTAATTACGTGTGGTACGTGTGCTTATGCATCATGTATAAAGTTCAATTCCTCTTATTGGGTCAACTGAAGGTAGCAGCTTGTGAATGCAGCAAACAGGAAGTGAACACAGACAGTTTTAGAGCACAGCCTCTGCACTGAGATCCATTAGAAGAAGTCCTCTCACTAGTCATCATCTACTTACTCTGAACATTCCAGAGTGACTCACATATAACTGTACAGTGAATTCATGCAAGGCTGTGTCAAAACCAATGGAATATTCCTGCAAGTGAAGCATTATGGTTCAGCTCTCTCGTGTTATCATTATGAGTTCGAGTGCATGGCTGACACGCGACATGGTTTCCTTTTTGGAGAAGGTGCCGTTAAACCACACTGAGTTCCTGTGCGCTGAAATGAGACTAAGCGTTCGCACTGAAACCACAGCACAACCTCCAACTGCTCAAAAACAAGTTGATTCTGATGAACGCTGCTCTCTGAATTACACATGCAAGCGTTGGTGATCTTGTTGCACAATGCATATTTAACTTCAACATCTGTTTCATTAGCAGAGCAGAGATTAAACCTTCATCTTTGTCACTTTAAAGAGATAACTAGAGATGTAAAATAAGTCTCTGATGTCCCTAGAGTGTGTGTGTGAGGTTTCAGCTCAAAAAACCTCACAAATGATTTTTTATAACTCTTTGAATCTGATCCTTTTAGGCTTTAGGCTTTGTGCTGTTTTGGTGACTGTCGCTTTAAATTCAAATGAGATTGTGCTCTTTTTAAAAGAGGGCGGAGCTACAAATAGTGGTGGGCAAAGCGAGGCTTCATGAAACACTGAAACAGTTGAAGCAAATGTGTCAAAGCTTCGAAACGTTTTGAAACCTCACTCTACAGTGACACCTAGTGGTCATTTTTTTTATGTATTGCTCTGGAACAGCTTCAGCAAAGAAACAATTAAGCAGATTTAGGTATTAAACCCCACGTTGTAAAATTGAAGCTTCAAGTGATTTAGTGGAGTGGTGAGAGTTCCTGACTAGCATGCAGAGATAATGGGTTCAGCTATAGATGTTAGGTATTAAATGCTCTGTTCTTGTAACGTGTTTTGTTTTAACATTGGTCTGACATCCGAATGAACACTTTGAGAATAAATATGTCTTGTTTTGGTCATAAAACAGGGTTGTTGCTAGATCCCACACGGCTGCAGCTGAAAGTTAACGAAAATTATTTATATTATTCATTAAATTTCCCATTTTTTGTATTTTATTAACATCTACCCCAACCCTAAACCCAACCATCACAGTAGCTACTGTAAAAATATTAATTATTGTTATACAGCGTTACAAAAATTATGCTATATTGATGGCGTATCCGCTGCTGTATCCTATCTAGACTTTACCATAAAACAGTAACATTATTAAAATACATAAAATCATATTTCGGAGTATATGTACAAGTCGGGATTCAAACCCAAAAGCCATTTGCAGCACAGTAACTTTGTGCACATGCACGGTCTACTAGGCTATATGAGACAGAGTTTTATTCTGACCCTGTCAGTCAAATGCAGATTCGCCAGGTCTCGAAAAGCTTCTGAAATGATTGATGCTTTGAATCTCTTTAGTCACGTGACCAGGTGTTTCGAAACACTTTAGTCATGTGACCTGTGTTTCTCGAATCACCTTAGTCACGTGACCTGGGTGTTTTGGATCATGCTTCGGTGCAGTGTTTCGAAACACTTGCGCTTCGAGATCTCGACACTGTGTCGAAACGTCAGTTTCACATCAGCCATCCCTAGCTACAAATGCCTGTGTGTCAGCATAGTGGCAGATTCAAAACAGGACTAATGTCATCTGTGTGAAAAACTGAAAATGTGAAAAGAAGTGTCTCAGAAGAAGGAAGTCTATGGAAAATACAGTGTTCATTTGTTCATCCTAAAATTTATAATCTAATGGCAGACGGCTGCTTCTCACTCAGGGCTGTCTATGCTAATGAGGGAAAGATCGTCACTAATGGGTTGGGCTTTCCCCCTCTGATGACACATACAAAGGGAGAATGTCAATCAAAGTGTATCTGCAGACTGTTTTTATCCAGTGTGATTATAAAGAATTTAATTAATTAACTTTTAGCATTAGAGGCTGGCTATATTCACACACTGTTGCCACACAACTGTGTTTCAAACCCGTATAAAAGTGATTTTTGCATAATAGGTTGCCATTAAAGGCCCCGTGAAGTACTTTGAAGCATGCATTTTTATACAATGTTTGACGTAATCTCAACTGAACATGAAGAGAGGGTGGGATATAAAGTAGCTCCTCCCACATACTTTGTGATTTTATTTGCATAAAAAGCATTTTAGAAGGAAGTAATATGTCTGCTTTAATGTTAAACTTGTTCATGTTTAAACTTAAATAAAATGTCAAAATATGTGAGAAATAATGCAGCAGATATATTGAAGTGAAACTGAAAAAAATACTACTAATAGCAGTAGATAATTTTTATTCATTCACTTTCCTTCGGCTTATTCTCTATTTCAGAGGTCGCCACAGCAGAATGAACCACCAACTGTTCCAGCATATGTTTTACAACCCCACAACCACAACCCAGTATTAGGAAAAACACACACTCATTCACACGCACATTCACTACAGCCAATTTCATTCATTCATTCATTTTCTTTTCGGCTTAGTCCCTTTATTAATCTGGGGTCGCCACAGCGGAATGAACCGCCAACTTATCTAGTATATGTTTTACGCAGTGGATGCCCTTCCAGCTGCAACCCATCACTGGGAAACATCCATACACTCTCATTCACACACATACACTACAGACAATTTAGCTTACCCAATTCACCTATACCGCATGTGTTTGGACTGTCTGTGGGGGAAACCCAAGCACCCAAAGGAAACCCACGCCAACATGGGGAGAACATGCAAACTCCACACAGAAATGCCAGCTGGCCAAGCCGGGACTCGAACCAGCGAGTGATATATATAAACACTAAAATATAAAAATTAATTCGAATTTTGGGCCAAACTGGGATCCTAAATAAAGTATTTTAATATAGAATCAATGATTATTGTTCTCAATACACTCAAAAAATGATTACTGCTGCTTGTTCAAACTACCTGTTTAAAATGAGCTGAAACACAATTCTTGTCATTTCTTTGGCCAGTTTATTTGTTTTATGTTCAGTCCACTTAAATTTGTAAACCATTAAGTTAACTTAAGCGTTTTGTGTTGGGACAACATGAAGGAATTGTGTTGGTCCAACTACCTGGTTAGGGGATTTGTAGTTCCCACCATGCTTTGCGTGGGATTGAATTAAGAGAGGGAAATGTTGGCAATAAAAGTAATCTTAGGTGTTTAAAGTTAATAGAAAGACTTGTTAGAATTATGCTTAGATAGAGATATGCTTAAAAATGGCTCTTTTAGTTCATTTAGCATAACTTCAAATAAAACTAAGAGACTTCGAAATGTACGACACATAATATACATGCATGATATTATCAGACCTTTGAGTTTAAGTTAAATAAAAATACAAATGTATTTAAACTTTTATTTGATAAAATCATGTTGGACCAACTCAATTGCATTTAATTGTGTAAATAGTTTTGTTTTGTTTCAGTTGGTGCTAAACAAATTTATTGGATGGAAATCCTGCCCTTAATTTAATCGAGTTCATCCAATGAGTTATTTTATTGAGTGTATGACCCATATGATTTTTGTTTGTTTGTTGTGTGAACTGTTACGCCGAATGACATTTTAGTGTGTCTTCTGTAAATCATTATAAAAATGTATTATCTCTTTTTTCTGCTCAGAAAAAAATACCCTTAAGCATTTCATTCACTCATTAATTTTCTCTTTATTAACCTGGGGTCGCCACAGCGGAATGAACCGCCAACTTATCCAGCATCTGTTTTACGCAGCGGATGCCCTTCCAGCTGCAACCCATCACTGGGAAACATCCATACACTCTCATTCACACACATACACTATGGACAATTTAGCTTACCCAATTCACCTGTACCGCATGTGTTTGGACTGTGGGGGAAACCGGAGCACCCGGAGGAAACTCACGCCAACACGGGGAGAACATGCAAACTCCACACAGAAATGCCAACTGACCCAGCCGAGGCTTGAACCTAGCAACCAACTTCTTGCTGTGAGGCGATCGTGCTACCCACTGTGCCACCGTGACGCCACCCTTATGCAAACTTAGACATTTTATACAATTTTATTTATTTATTTACAATTCATCATTTTAACTGTGCTGATGCAATCGCATTTTGCCATAAAGGTGTATTTTTGTTGCCATTTTAATATATTTTAATATAATAAAATGTTTCAAAAATATATTTTACTATAGGTAACAACAAATATTATTTTTTCAATAAATAACAAGGACAAAAATTCCCCATTAGACGTCAAATCGCAATATTTAATCCCAGCACTTATAAAATAAATGCATTTATGAATAAACTAACCTTTTAGAGGAAAGGCTTCAAAATTTAATTACAATTACAATTAAAATTTTGTGTTAGAATCCTCAAAATAAATGTGTTTTTGGTAGTTTTGAGTAGGATTGATGTTGGTAAAGAAACCAGACAGTAAAGGTTGATGGAAAAGTTTATATGATATTTCAATGATTGTTTTTTTATCCTATGAATTTTTTTAAATGAATGCACATTACACTTTTTTTGTTATAAAGCTTTTTAAAAATCATCTTTGACCCGAAAAACCCTATTAAAGATGACACCTTTTCATTTTCAACCACAGTAAATGAATGGGTAACTATGGTAACTAAACCCACATCCCCAGTATATGACAGAGCGCTGAGTGTATCTATAGCCACAGAATTTATCATTTAAATTAAACAGCTATTACTCATCAGCATCATTTATCAAGAACTTTCCAAGACCGATAATGATTTTGATTTAAAAATGGAAGTTGGGTCAACATTTTACAACTCATAAACATGCAAATTACTCAAAGCATGCTCCTGTGAAACAGCAAACAATGAACAAATGAGCGACAGACACCATATAAACTATTCTTCATTAAGGCCTCAAAGGCTCAGATCAGGTTTAAGTCAGCTATTTCATTGTCTCTACATTTTGTAGCAACTTTTTAACACTGAACATTTGTCTTTTTTTTAAGGGTTTGGAGGTGAAGACGGACTATATTCCCCTGCTGCAGTCACTGGCTTCATTCGGATGGAGACTCACTTGTGTTCTGCCTACACCCATCACTAAGACCAACAGGTACTATACACAATGCATGAATTACAGTGTTACATATTCTAGGTTCACCGTAAAAAAAAAAAGGTCCTGTAATTTGTGATTACATTCGCAACAACAGAAAAAGACCACCAACCCAGACAATACATCACTTCAAAATTATTACAAATGTCAATGAAAGTCACCTTTGCCAATTTTCTAGGGTTGTTCCGATACCAATACTAGTTTCGGAAATACTCGCCAATACCGCAAAAATTCCGGCATCAGTATCAGCAAGTGTTTGAAACCATAAATCGATCCGATACCATCTTTTTGGGGCCGATCACACCGAATGCTTTTAAGTCGCTAGGCAACGACTGAATCAGCTGCATATTGTGTGCGAGTGTTGCTGTTGATATTGGCAGGGTCCATACGGTGATGGAAAACCTGGAAAAGTCATGAAATTTTGACATGGCATTTTCCAGGCCTGGAAAAGTTTTGGAAAAACAGAAAAGCCCAGAAAGTTTTGGAAAAGTCATGGAAAACAGATATCTGTATACTTGAATATAGGTTAGTTGTCTTTACTACTTTTCTGTCCTTGGCCAATCACATACTCACACATTATTAGTGCGGTGTAAGCATCATCTAAATCAATTTTACATAGATATAAATATAAGCTGAAACTAAATAGATTGTTGTGTGTTTTACGATATGCTGTAATAAATTTGAACATGCATTGTTTTTCTTTTACCATGTATTTGTAGACATTGCATGAAACATTAGGTCATGAAAATTTACTTGAAAGTCTTGGAAAAATCATGGGAAAGTCATGGAATTTTAGTAGTAAAAAATGTGTATGAACCCTGTATTGGTATAATTTTAATATTTTATATTATTGTGATATTCAAGATCTTACAGCTCCGGATAACTTAAAACAGTGACCACTAGTCTCTCCTCCATCTTTAAAAGTCTTCGCAGTCATCTTGACAACACAAACACTGCTGTCACCTCAACGGAAACCCCGCCTCTGCTTTCATTTGATTGGAGAATGAAAAAGACTTGACTGACGTAACGTGCTTTTTCCGTACAGAGTTGACTTTTTTTCAACTGCAAGCGCACAGCGAGCAACGGCAAAAATGCGAGGCGCAGCGAGCAGTCAAAACGCGAGGCGAGCAGGGCGCATAAGCCGTTAGTAAACCATTCAAAAGATGCGCCTCTCAACGCAAAAAGCACGTATTTTTCCATATTATTCATATTCATTGTTTATATTTTTATACTTGTTTCAGTAAAGTGCAGTAAATGATATTACTGTTGAATGTCTATGTCAGATAATAAAAAATACTCTAGTTCACTGTATGTATTTGTTCAAGCACACCGTAAATTAATACTGTCAATTTATACAGGGCTAGTAGTAGTAAACACAACTGTTTCTACAGATACACACTCAGGTATCAGTTCAGTACTTGGTATTGGCCTGAGCTCAGGTATCGGAATTGGTATCGGGAAGGGAAAAAGGGTATCGGAACATCCCTTCTATTTTCCATATTTCAATTCAAAAGTATAAACAAACAAACAATCAAACAAAGAAAAAATCATGCATCACAAAATTCGGAAAAATTTTATTTCACAGATATTTGTTACAGCGTATATATATTACATTCTGTGTTCACTACTGTGGTGCTGTTGAATGCTTGATTCTGATTGGCTCATGAACATTCTAAGGTGTGCTATTAGTTTCTGATGAACACACAACTAAGGTAGTTCCAGGCAGATTTTGATCATTTTATGGCCATGACCACACTCCTTTTTTTCCATTTTAAAAAGCCTAATTTTATCTCCGCTTTTGCCTTCCGTCCACTCTCAAATGGCATTTTTAGGAAATTAAAATCTATCTTTTTTTGAAAACGCTCTTCAAAGTAGGGCTTTCTCATGACAATTGGCTTTCAAAAATAATGACACATTTTTAGTCATGTGACCCATTCAGATTCATTCATTCATTCATTTTCTTTTCGGCTTAGTCCCTTTATTAATCTGGGGTCGCCACAGCGGGATGAACCGCCAACTTATCCAGCATATGTTTTACGCAGCGGATTCCCTTCCAGCTGCAACCCATCACTGGGAAACATTCATACTCACTCATTCACACACATACACTACGGACAATTTTTTAGCTTACCCAATTCACCTGTACCGCATGTGTTTGGACTTGTGGGGGAAACCGGAGCACCCGGAGGAAACCCACGCGAACACGGGGAGAACATGCAAACTCCACACAGAAATGCCAACTGACCCAGCCGAGGCTCGAACCAGCGACCTTCTTGCTGTGAGGCGAACGTGCTACCCACTGCGCCACCGCGTCGCCCACCAATTCAGATAGTACACTGTAAAAAAATCTGTTAATGAACAGTTTCTGTATTTTGTGGTTCACAAGTGTTTTCCGTTTATTTACGGTTGTGAATTGCATTATGGGATGTTGATCTCTGCTCTGTCGACTTTTAATGTTGAAAATTCAACTCTAGAGTTTTACAAAGTGACTTTTATTGACATTTTAGTAGTTTGAAATAATATAATGTATAAGAAATAATTTCTAGAGAAATAAGTCTGTAAAATAACAGAAAATGTACTGGCAGTTTATTACAAGGTTTTTGTAGCATGATATACAACACCAACCCAGACAATATATCACTTTCAACTACTAAATTAGTAATTAAAAGCTACTTTTTCAAACTTTTCAAGCTTAAAAGTTGTTGGAAGAAATATCAAGGTCATATAATACAATTCAAAAGCATAAATAAACCGAGGAAAATACAAAAATATAAAAACATGAATCACAAAATACAGAAATCTGCAAATTTATGAATATTTTTTACAGTCTAGTCTACAGTTTACAGCAGTAGTTTCGGATGCTCTCCATTTTGACAGCACTTTTAAGGCCAATTCGCACCGCACAGACAAACGCCAACAAACAATTCTGCCAATTGAGTTTGTTGGTTCAGTGTGTTTCCTCTGTCGGGGTCTGTTGTTGTTGGTTGGAGTTCGTTTTTTTTTTTTTCACCCAGGCTCATATTTTCTCTGTTGGATGAAAACCAAACATTTTTTTGGCTGTTCATTTTTACAACAAGGTCTGTGTACAATATTTGCTAAAAAATATAATGCACCCGCTGGGTTGTGGCTGGAAGGGTCTCCGCTGCATAAAACATATGCAGAGTAATTGGGGGTTCATTCCACTTTGGCGACCCCTGATATTCAGGAACTAAGCTGAAGGATAGTGAGGATATAATGCATCCACGCATGCTACTTGGCATGGTACTTTCAACATACTCTAGGATTTAAAAAAACAAAATCCAAATCTCACTATTTGCATGTACATGTGATTGGGATTAGTGTATGCAAATAGACAGTATGCAAACTGGAAAGCAGCCATAGATACGTGCTAGAAAGCAGAAAGCATACATTATGAAAGCTGGTGATCTGAAGAAACATACAGTTAAAGTCAGAATTATTAGCCCTCCTGTATATTTTATTTCTCAATTTCTGTTTAACGGAAAGAATATTTTTTTTCCGGCACATTTCTAAACATGATAGTTTTAATAACTAATTTCTAATAACTGATTTATTTTATCTTTGCCATGATGACAGTACATAATATTTTACTAGATATTTTTCAAGATACTAGTATTCAGCTTAACGTGATTTAAAGGCTTAACTAGGTTAATTAGGTTAACTAGGCAAGTTAGGGTAATTAGGCAAATCATTGTATAATGATTTGTGTTATGTATACTGTATAATGTATGTATAATGTATACTGACCTTAAAATTGTTTTATAAAAAAATTTAAAACTGCTTTTATTCTAGTCGAAATAAATCAAATAAGACTTTCTCCAGAAGAAAAAATAGTATAGGAAATACTGTAAAAAATCTCGCTCTGTTAAACATCATTTGGGAAATATTTGGAAAAAGAAATTCACAGGAGACTAATAATTTTGACATCGACTGTATGTGATCACTGGCCATACAAACAAAGTTGAGACATTAACTATGCATTTGATCAGAGAAGCATTGCTCCAGCTACTAATGTAAGCTCCAGAGCAGCTCGAGTGTATTTTTTCTCTCCTGTGAGATACTGTACTCGAGTGTAGGCAGGATTTCACCGCTCTGTCATGATCTGTCTCACACAGAGAGGGAAAATACACAAAGCATAGAAAATATGTGAGGAATTGGCGGCGTTCTAGATGAGTTTGATTCATGCATTTATAATGGTGTTCATGATATGATGCTTAGCTTTATGCACTGCTGTAATTCATATTCAAAACACTTTCCTCTGCAGAATGCTAATTTGCAGTTGCAGTAAAGCCGAGGCTGCATTATAGAACAGATTTATATTTTATTCTTACTAGAGGTTTATAAACTAGACATCATCAGTGGCTAAAGAAAGTGTTTCTATTTTCATTTATATTAACTTATAATAAAGTTAACATTACTATTGACAATGTTTACCTATAATATTTGTCTTATCAACAAAACATACTCACCGGCCACTTTATTAGGTACACCTGTCCAACTGCTCATTAAAGCAACTTTGTAATCAGCCAATCACATGGCAGCAACTCAATGCATTTAGGCATGTAGACACGGTCAAGACGATCTGCTGCAGTTCAAACCGAGCATCAGAATGGGGAAGAAAGATGATTAAAGTTACTTTGAACGTGGCATGGTTGTTGGTGCCAGACGGGCTGGTCTGAGTATTTCAGAAACTGCTGATCTACTGGGATTTTCACGCACAACCATCTCTAGGGTTTACAGAGAATGGTCAGAAAAAGAGAAAATATCCGGTGAGCGGCAGTTCTGTGGGCGCAAATGCCTTGTTGATGCCAGAGGTCAGAGGAGAATGGCCAGACTGGTTCCAGCTGATGGAAAGGCAACAGTAACTCAAATAACCACTCGTTACAACTGAGGAAGAGCATCTCTGAACGCACAACATGTCGAGCCTTGAGGCGGGTGCCACTCCTGTCAGCTAAGAACAGGAAACTGAGGCTACAATTCACACAGACCAAAATTGGACAATAAAAGATTGGAAAAACGTTGCCTGGTCTGATGAGTCTCGATTTTTGCTGCGACATTTGGATGGTAGGGTCAGAATTTGGCATCAACAACCTGAAAGCATGGATCCATCCTGCCTTGTATCAACGGTTCAGGCTGGTGGTGGTGGTGTAATGGTGTGGGGGATATTTTCTTGGCACACTTTGGGCCCATTAGTACCAATTGAGCATCACAGCCTACCTGAGTATTGTTGCTGACCATGTCCATCCCTTTATGACCACAGTGTACCCATCTTCTGATGACTACTTCCAGCAGGATAGCACACCATGTCATAAAGCGCGATTCATCTCAGACTGGTTTCTTGAACATGACAATGAGTTCACTGTACTCAAATGGCCTCCACAGTCACCAGATCTCAATCCAATAGAGCACCTTTAGGATGTGGTGGAACGGGAGATTCGCATCATGGATGTGCAGCCGACAAATCTGCAGCAAACTGGTTAATGCAACTGCAAGGAATATTTCCAGTACCTCGTTGAATCTATGCCACGAAGGATTAAGGCAGTTCTGAAGGCAAAAGGGGGTCCAACCCGGTACTAGTAAGGTGTACCTAATAAAGTGGCCGGTGAGTGTAAATAATATTAATACAAAGTATATTGAAATGTCTCCTTGATGATATATGAATAAAAGTGAAGTTGTTTAATTTGGTGACAAAATCCCTACATTTGCAACACTGCACAAAATAATCATTTAGGGGAATTCACTGCTAAATTATTCACTAGCACCAACCCTCCATTGCCTGTAAGGAAACGACTGTCAGGATTTCCTAAAACACGCAGCGCAACATTAATGACGAAAACATGTGGACAGTTTTATTTTTGTATTGCATATATACGTAGATTTGTGAAAGCGACAAGCATTTTACGGAAGAGTATTTACGTGTGATTTACTATATTTAAGATTTTAATCACTTTCCCAGTACTGGGTTGTGGCTGGAAGGGCATCCACTGCATAAAACATATGCCAGAATAGTTGGTGGTTCATTCCACTGTGGCGACCCCTGATAAATAAGGGACTTAGCTGAAGGAAAATGAATGAAGATTTTAAATCACATTCAATTTGAGGTTTGTGGAAGTTAATTCACTGCAATTTGCACCATTATTTAATCACCCAAAAAGGATTTCTTACTCTTTTTTTATATTTGTGTGTTGTAATTACATTACTTTCACCTGATTATCATCAGCTCTGCTTGTATTCGGCCTAATTTGCAGTGAGTAGATTGCGTTGAATTAAGCTGCTGTGTTATTTAATTTACATCGTCAGTAGATTACTCTCAGACCTTTACACTCCCAACTGTGCTTCTATGGGATTGCGCTCATGCTTAAGTTAAAGTTTAATAAATCTGCCCCTTAAAAAGTTTTTACGGGCAAAGTTAGGGCATCCAGGGTTATAAATCAAAAATATGACCAACAATATAGTCAACATAGGCTAATGCTTCAGCCTACATCTTTGTGAAACTGCAAAAATGTACTTAAAAGTTTGACTGCACTTTCTAGATAAAATGAACACTAGGGGGAAATATGATGACAAAATAAAAACTTTTGTTCCTTTTCACTCTAATGATATTTACAGGGACATATTATTTAAGTATAAAGATTATTTTCATTCAGTTCTTTGCACAACATCAAATAAATACCACAAAACTATCGGTGTCTATGATTTGTGATCAAATATGTTTGTGTCACCTATCTGTATCCATATGGACAACTTTTTTTAGGCATGGTGAGTTTGCTCGGTAGCTTATGTTGTACGGCGTCGCTCAGGTTCGAGTCTGGTGAAGCATGGTTCCATAAAATAGATAAAAGCAATGTAAAATCAAGGTAAAACTATGTGGTCGTAGGTCTCGAGTTCCATACTTCTTAGACACTGCCCGATTCTTGCATGGACATGCATGGACGTGATTATCACCAAAACCCTGGATGATGTTCAATGTGTTGCATGATCGGCATTACTTTCATAATTATTTTATAAAAACACTCACGTAATTATTTTCCATGTTCTAAAATATTCGTCAAACGAATTTGATAAAGGTAAAAATGCATGTTAAAACTGTAAAACAGTAATAATTCTCAATTAGGAGCTCATCGGATATAAAGAAAAATGTATCTTACATTTGCTATTGAAATACTACTGGTTGGGTTTAGGTCATTGGTTCGCTAGGTGATTTTTATGACAAGCCCCGGCTTCTTTTGGACATGTATCTGATACGTACAACAAAACAAACCCTAAGTAACGTATTTCAGATTTGCGAAAATGTAGACAGTGCCCTCTAGTGGATCTGTCATCTGAAACGTGCAACAAATCATACCCGGAACAGTGCATTTTATGTTTTGCTAAATTTTAGGCTGAAGCACATATTAACAATTAGCCTGGGTAATATAGTGACTATACAAACTCCCGTTTAAACTGCTGTCAGCAAGAACAGGCTTTAAGAGGCAGAGAACATTAGCAATCAATTGATTTTTGTGTAAACACACTATGGGGTGGCATTTCCAGTTTCAACCCGAAAGCAATGGTACGACCCACACAGACTAATGGTACATCCCAAAACTCACAACAAAGTGCTGGGGGTATAAAGACTCATTGGGAGTCAGATGTAATGACAGAACTTCTCTGTTTGTGCACTGTAATGAAATGTCAATACAAGCTAACTGATGACTCCTGTAATAGTGAATAGAAGCTTCTGGCGACGTGGAAACCTGAAGTTCAGCATGTAATCTCCATCTGTCAAACCCACGCCTGCGTCAGGCCGATCCCATATTGGCCTTTCTCCCATACGTCAGCCTTCTATCCGTCCCGCAGCCCCTGCTGATTAATTACGGGCCTATTTTAAACTTTTACAAAATGCCACAACACACAACAGCAGCGGCAATGTGGCTAATTAATCAAAACGCTGTCCTAGATACTACAGAACCGTCACTTTTCAATGTCTTGGAAATGCTTGACCTTGTTTTCTTGGGTGGCGGGAAACGGTGTGGTAACAAACTGGTAAAACTCAGCACTTACTATATGTATAATGGCATTAAAATTGTTACCAGTGTTAATGAAGATCCTTTTCTGTTTATCATGATACAAGTTGGCTGCATGGTGGCTCAGTGGTTAGCACTGTCGCCTCACAGCAAGAAGGTCATTGGTTCGAGTCCCGGCTGGGCCAGTTGGCATTTCTGTGTGGAGTTTGCATGGTTCCCCATGTTGGCATGGGTTTCCTCTGGGTGCTCCGGTTTCCCCCACAGTCCAAAGACATGCAGTATAGGTGAATTGAATAAACTAAATTGGCCATAGTGTATGAGTTTGTGTGTGTAAAAGAGTGTGTATGGGTGTTTCCCAGTACTGGGTTGTAGCTGGAAGGGCATCCGCTGCGTAAAACATATGCCGGAATAGTTGGCGGTTCATTCCACTGTGGCGACCTCTAATAAATAAGGGACTAAGCCGAAGGAAAATGAATGAATGAATGATACTAAGATACTAAAAGATTTTATTTCCCTTTTTTCATCAAGAACATGTTAAATTTATTAAAAATGGCAGCAAATGATTTATTTATTTTTATTTATTCTTGTTTTCTGCCATTTTTCCCTGATTGTTCTTTTCCTTTTCCCCATATATAGTACACAATGTTAAAAACTGCTATAAAAAATAATGTATACACGTGTAAAAGTTTGTATCAGAGTTAGTGTCAAGTGCGTATTTTTGTGCCAATGTAAAACAATTAATAAACAATGTAAAAATACATTTATAATGCTACAAAATATTTATTAAGCAAAAAAAAAAAAAGCCAAAAATGATCAGTGTTTGACAAATAATAATCAGCACAACTGATTTGGCAAAATGGGAAAAAATGCAATATATACATGACGCTGAAGACTGGAGAAATGATGCTTGAAATTCAGCTTTGAGTCACTCAATACGTAGCATTTTATAAGATAACAACGTGAAAAAATTTATGTAAAGTTTCATAATATTACAGTTTTTAACTATTTTTGATACAAGTAAATGCAGCCAGGGAGCATGAGGCTTCTTTAAACAAATTTTAAACATAAAACCAACATAAAACTTTTCAAAAGTAGCAAACTATACAGAAAAAGTACTTAAATGCTACTTAAAACATAACTGTATATTTGCAATAAGAGCAGTAAACAAACTGTCATTGCAAAAAAATGTTTTAATTAAATTATAAATTATTACCTCTTCGCTGAATTTTATTATTTATTTTCAAATATTTCCTAAGTGATGTAAGGAAAGCAAGGAGCAAGAGCAAGGAAATTGTATTTCACATTATATATATATATATTTTTCTTCTGGAGAAAGCCTTATTTCTGTTAGTTTGTATAATAAAAAATTGAAAAATATATATATTTTTAAATAATAATATTCATATATATTTATATTCATATATATATATATATATATATATATTTTTTTTTTATGTAACAACCACTTTGTCCAATGACTACACTCAAAAAATGATGTTTGCTGTTTGTTCAAACGACTTATTTCAAAAGCTGAAACAACACAATTCTTGAGTTTTTTGGGGGACAACTTAATTGTTTTATGTTCAATCCACTTAAATTTGTAAAAACTAATAAGTTAACTTAATCCCTTCATTTTGTCACAACACAAATCGATTGTGTGGAACCCAGGATTTTTTACAGTCTACCTGGCAGTGATGGGAATAACGGCGCTATAAATAAACTCACTAACGGCGATTCTTTTTTCAGTAACGAGTAATCAAATGAATGACTCCCCGTTACAACGCCATTACCGTTACTGACAATAAAATGTGCATTACTATAATTGAGAACACTGAAGCGGTTTTCATGCGAGCAGCATCTCTCTCATATATGTGTGTATATATGTGTGTTTTGGGCTGGGGCGGGACAAATAACCAACCAGTGATGATGATTGGTGTGTCTGTGAAGGTGGTGTAACTAAGAACGTGATGATTGGCTTAGATAGAGTCCATTTCCATCATTTGCTTTTTTTTTTAAGTACTAGATTTTTTAAGTAACGCAATTAAAAAGTTACTTTCCCTGGTAATCAGTTACTTTTATTATTGATGTAACTCAGTTACTAACTCAGTTACTATTTGTGAGAAGTAAGACTAAAGAGACTAAATTAATTAGTTATTAAAATGGTCAAAGGTGCAGTAGGTTATCTGTCTAAATGCTAACCGGTTAGTATAGTATCTTTCAAATAGAATCCCTCCCGTCGTCCAAAGCTACGCTTCCTGAACTCGCGAGTGCGCACATTAAAGATGACAGAGACCCACTAGATCATGTCATTCGCCAGTTAGAAAAGTTTATAGTACTTTATAATACTACAATTCTGAACAAAAAACTGTATTATATATCTAGCATGTTTTCAGTTATGTAGTTAGCAAGCAAAACTTGTCATCACTCTCTCATCACTCTCACTCTCTCACACACTTTGTCCTAAAGCGACTACTGTATGCTTAGTGATTGGCCAGCGACGTGCAGGAATTACACTTATTTCTAAACCATACTTACACGCTATTTCAGACCCAATATTCAGAGTAGCATGATAAACAATATAGGGAGCGTGTCACAGGCTGTCATTGTTCAAAAACGAACCAATGTGAATATAAAACCACCTTCACCTCAGTAAAGCAGGCTAGGTGGAATAGCACTATTTACTTCTGTTTTGTTGTTAAACTAAATATAAATCTAGATTATCGATGCTGTAAAAGGTCCCTTATGAAACTGAAAATAGTGGCTGAACAACACTTCTGTGCATATAACCCATTCATAACACAATCTACATCAGCTTTGCGTGACTAAAATAGTTTTAAAACGTAACATTACCTGTCTAAAAGAAACACTTCAGCCATGGCGTCATCCTTCCTCCAGCGTGCAAAACTAACTCCAATATTCATTCAGGATTTTTAAAAGTTTTGATTGAGCATTTGTTTTTAGCGCTGTCACTCGTGTCCACGTAACCGTGGCCTGTGTGAACGCGCATCGGCGGATCTGCGTGAACGGGTGCGCAGTTGTTCAAATCTACATTTGCTGACAGACAGTTTGGGCTACTTATCAGAGTTATGGGAATTATTGGCCCGACAATATTTAATTGGATGAACATTTTTTAGTCTTATGCCTTACCCAGAATATAAAAATACATATAAATACATTTAGATCATTTACTTTAATCATTACTATTGGAATGTGAAGAGACTTTCAACCAGCACAACCACAAATGTTTCTGAAGACAATCACCTACTGCACCTTTAAGTTTAAAATGTGTTGAAAAATTCTTCTCTCTGTTAAACAGCACTTGGGAAATATCTGAATGCACATTTCACAGGATCTCTAATAAATTTGCATTCAACAGTATATAAAGCACTAAAACTTGTTGTTGTTGTTGTTTTATTCTAGTTATGCTCACATTTGTAAGTATAATCTGCAGAAAATGACTTTAAAAAGAAGTTCTTCTCCAGCAATCACGATCACGAGTCGTGTCCAAACAAAACATGATAATTCCACAGCACTTGTTTGAATGCAGATGAGACACACACATACACACACACACACATGCACACGCACACACACAGATGCCGGCTTCTCATTGCTATGCATCACAGCGCACCGAATGCTTGTACATTCATTACATTCAAAATTGCCAAAGTTACCATTTAATTAAGCCCTTAATGATGGGGGATTGTATAGGCGGCGCGTGTCGTCCTCTATAAAGCGGAGACTAGTTTGGATGCTGGAGAGACAGAAGAGCAGAGCTGTAATTTCACCGTCCAGCCACTCGTTTACATTTTAATAGACTGAGGCTTGCAGGAATTCGGGTTTTGCCTCTTTGATTTAAGCAGGAAGCAGTTGAATAAATATACAGTTTCTTGACAAGCAAGAAAATAGGAAGTGGGAATGGGGAAAAAAATAAAGCAGGGCGAATTAGACATTTGGTATTGATTGCAAGCTTATGCCAGACATGCAGAGGCCTAGTTGAAACTGGGAGTGTAAGAAAGCTTGAGAATGTTTAGTACACTCAAAAAACTTATTTTTGCTGCTTGTTCAAACTACTTATTTAAAATGAGCTGAATCAACACATTCTTGAGGGGTTTTTTGGGACAACTTCATTGTTTTATGTTCAATCCACTTAAATTTGTAAAAACAATTAAGTTAACTTAATCGATTTAATCGAATTTTTACAGTGTATATGGTAGGGTTGCACGGTGTACCGGTACTATGGTAGTATCACGATGCTATGGCTCCAAAATACTGGCGGTGCTGCTGTAGTTTGTAAACGGTAGTATCGTCATTAACGGTCTATCTACAATAGAAAATGTTGCATGTGGAAAAGTCACTAAAATGCTCACACGTTTGTGCAACAATAGACCATTTTATTTTAATAGTCTCTGGTTGCACGTTTTCTGACGTTTCTATCGCACATCTGAATCGGTTCATTTCTGTTCCTGTTAATATGATTTAGTAGCTACAACAACCGCGACAATGTCTTAAAAAGAACGACTCACAAAGTGAAACTTTGGATTGTTACCTGATAAGATTGAAAAAAAAAAAACAATAGATGAAAAACCCGAAATAGCAACAGGAAACATTGAAACAATTTTTGACCACTTCATATAGCCTAATTGTGTAGGAAAAAAATGCTCTTTTTGTAACAAATTTGATTTGGTATAATTTGTATCTTTATTTGTATGTATTTTTTGTTGGTCAGTTATCTACAAAATAAACAAACAAAAAAAAGAATAATGTTTAGGTGACGTGACGTGCAAATAAGACTTTTTTCAATAATAAGGGAATTATGAATTAACTTCAAGTAGGCCTATTATAACATAAAAATTATAGTATTTCTGACAATTTTCTTTATAATCTAAGTTATGAATTACAGTATCGCAATACTACTTGGCACTACTTGTGTATAATAGCTGGTATAGTATCGTAACATGAGTTAATGGTATCGCGACAACCCTAGTACATGGGCTGAATTTAAGCAAACAAATTAAATTTAGCAATGTTCAGCTTGATATAAATAGTTTCTTCAGCCCATATAAATAGTTTGCAACCACTTACCTTAAATTTAGTAAATCCAATGAATCACTTTTTTTTTCAGTGTACACTGTAAAAAAATGTTCCACACAACCGTTTTTACAAATTTAAGTGGATTGAACATGAAAAAATTAAGTTGTTCCTAATAAACCATAAGAATTGTGATGTTTCAACTCATTTTAAATACACTATCTGACAAAAGTCTTGTCGTCGATTCCAGTTGTTGGAGCAACAAATAATAACTTGACTTCTAGTTGATCATTTGGAAAAGTGGCAGAAGGTAGATTTTTCTGATGAATCATCTGTTGAACTGCATCCCAATCATCACAAATACTGCAGAAGACCTATTGGAAACCACATGGACCCAAGATTCTCACAGAAATCAGTCAAGTTTGGTGAAGGAAAAATCATGGTTTGGGGTTACATTCAGTATGGGGGTGTGCGAGAGATCTGGAGAGTGGATGACAACATCAACAGCCTGAGGTATCAAGACATTTGTGCTGCCCATTACATACAAACCACAGGAGAGGGCAAATTCTTCAGCAGGATAGCGCTCCTTCTCATACTTCAGCCTCCACATCAAAGTTCCTGAAAGTAAAGAAGGTCAAGGTGCTCCAAGGATTGGCCAGCCCAGTCACCAGACATGAACATTATTGAGCATATCTGGGGTAAAATGAAGGAGGAGGCATTGAAGATGAATCCAAAGAATCTTGATGAACTCTGGGAGTCCTGCAAGAACGCTTCCTTTGCTGTTCCACATGACTTTATTAATACGTTTTTTTATTTCTGTTAAGTGACAAGACTTTTGTCCAAGCAAAGTCAGACCTTAATGCCCTAATTAAATAATAAAAAATCAAGCCATGATCATATTTTATTTTGGTAAAATAAGCGTGATCTAGAGGCCTTTGCCTTTCATATAAGACACTTCTGATACCAAATGATCAACTAGAAGTTATTATTTGTTGTTCTTAAAACTTGGATAGGCGACAAGACATGCAGCAAAAGTCTTTTTTTTTTTTTTTTTCTTTGAGTGTAACTCAACTCCGTCCTCTCAGAAGATTACGCGTCTTATCTGAACTGTCTGTTTTATCAACTTTTAAATGTAGGTTTTACAGCAAAAACTCGATGTTTGCTCAATGATGTGTTTAAGTTTCCTGCTCTACACATATTGGTGATAAAGCCCTGACAAGACGGCAGAAAAGAGAGATTTAGTCATCACAGGATTTCACCAAACACATATTTTGTTCATCCATTAAATGCCGGATGTTCCCATTGGGGCTCACGGCTAAAATATTTAAACAGATCTCCAGGGGTTGGGGGAAGGGGGGGTTCCTGCACCATCCAGCATTATTGGAGTTATAAATACTAGATAAGATGCTGAATAACCAAATGCAATCTAATAAACAGAGAGCGGCTGCTATGCAAAATGCTGGAAAAACAACAAGCACTTAAACCGGCTGATCATTTACAGCTGGTGTAAAATCAAAATGACCTTTGATTTTGGTCTGCTATGCCATTTGTAATTATTTTTTTTATCAATTTATATTTTGTTGTGTAGTTTTTGTTTGATTAGCTTTTTTTTTTTTTAACGAATTTTCTTTACTTAATATAAATGGATATAAATCAAGGCTTTCAGGCTTTAGGTCCATGCCACAGCTTTATTCATATTATTTTTAGCACTGAATGTGAAATAAATGAACAAACACTTTGAGTGAATAATAGTAAAAATAATTAAGCATTCTTTTAGGAATACCGCTTTTTTTTTTTATATACATGCTTTAATTTTAGCATTAAATCTGTCTTGTTCAGTTTGCCCCCCAATTCTTTTTAGCTGATTATATTTTAAAAGACAAATTAAACTGTTAATGTAATAGTAAAAAATAACGTCGATGCAATAGCCCAGTGGTTAGTGTGCTGACATGGTGCGAAAGCGCTCTGGGCGAATCCCGGCTTGTGGATCTTTCCCGATCCTACCCCCTCTCTCTCCCACTTCACTTTCTATTAGTATATCCCTGAATAATGAGATATATAAATGTTAATTTGAATAGTTTAATAATATTTAACTTGCGCATTCTGAATAATCTTTAAAAACCAGCAACTTCTTTCCAATAACTGGTTTGTAAATAATGCGATACTTAATTTCGTAATGAAAAAATAATAATTAACAAAGTGTGAAAATACAGTCATTAAGCACATTATACATGGGCTTATAAGTCAAGAATACAGCATTTGTATCTGCAGTTATAAACTGCTTGCTAACATTTGTTAATGTAGAGTTAATGCTTAAGATAATGAATTAACTATTTGCTAATGCTTAATAAATTATTCATATTGTGTAGTTATTATAAAGTATTACCAAAAAATTAAATTAACTTAATCGATTTGTGTTGACAACATATTCTATAGCTTCTGAGAATCCAAAAAGAGCCACATATTGATAAATAATGTTATGAGAGCTGTTTTAACACCAAGTTATGATTGAATTGCCTTATTACAGTTATGAAATAGTTTGATAACAAGCAGGAAATGTTCATGGGCCAATGACATCACCACATTGAAATGGTCTATAACAAAAATTACATTGTTGAAATTTTGTAGTTTGCAATTTATTTTTGATTTATTTTTGTTTTATAATTTTAAAACGTATACAAAAAAATTTTAATAAATAAATATATATTTAGTTACATTTGTTAAATTAAACTGTTAATGTAATAGTATAAAATAACATCGATGCAATAGCCCAGTGGTTAGTGTGCTGACATGGTGCGGAAGCGCTCCGGGCGAATCCCAGCTCGTGGACCTTTCCCGATCCTACCCCCTCTCTCTCCCACTTCACTTTCTGTCAACCTACTGTCCTGTCAAATAAAGACAAAAATGCCAAAATTAAATCTTAAAATTATAATAATAATAATAAATATCCATTAAATATTTTACTATTGTATCACCATTTTTATTACATATATATATTTTTTTTTTCTTTTTTTTTTTATTATTATTATTTTTTTTGTATAAGTTTCAAAATTATAAAACAAAAATAAATCTAAAATAAATTGCAAACTACAAAATTTCAACAATGTAATTTTTGTTACAGACCATTTCAATGTGGTCATATCATTGGCCCATGAACATTTCCTGCTTGTTATCAAACTATTTCATAACTGTAATAAGAGGCAATTCAATCATAACTTTGTGTTAAAACAGCTATCATAACATTATTTATCAATATATGGCTCTTTTTGGATTCTCAGAAGCTATAGAAATAAAAAATGTACAACAGGAAATACATTGGGACCATTGTTTTTGCTTACGTCCCTCAAAATGGTCTATAGTTCTTTTGATTTTTCCTTTTTCTTAAAATTTTATTTAATATTTGTCCCTAACATATTCATTGGGGTTTATTCATTTTTGCACTGTGAAGTTAAGTTATTTTGTTAAATTAGTTCAAACTTTGGCTTTGGTACTGACTAATGTATATGTATAAAAAATATATATCTTACAGGTTGCTGTACAATCTTATTGTATAGCAACCTATATAGAAAGTATTTATTTAAAAGAGAAATCTGTAAGGAGTGTACTCATTTATGTTGGGCACTGTATATGGTAAAATAAAGAAATAAATAGAAACTGATTTTCCAAGGGCGTCCCAGTGGCGCAGTGGGTAGCACGATCGCCTGACAGCAAGAAGATTGCTGGTTCGAGCCTCGGCTGGGTCAGTTGGCATTTCTGTGTGGAGTTTGCATGTTCTCCCCGTGATCGCGTGGGTTTCCTCCGGGTGCTCCGGTTTCCCCCACAGTCCAAAGACATGCGGTATAGGTGAATTGGGTAAGCTAAATTGGCCGTAGTGTATGTGTGTGAATAAGTGTGTGTGGATGTTTCCCAGTGATGGGTTGCAGCTGGAAGTAAAACATATGCTGGATAAGTTGGCGGTTCATTCCGCTGTGGCGACCCCTGATTAATAAAGGGACTAAGCCGAAAAGAAAATGAATGAATAAATGAATGAATGAATGATTTTCCAAGACCTGGCACCTGTACCATTAAGATTAGCTTGCTAGCCAGTTAAGTTTTAGTTTAGTTTGCATCAATTCTGGGTTTTAGGAACTATGAATGTAGCTCAGCTGCTTCATAATACCATGGCAACAAAGAATGATTAAACTCCAGCTTCCTACATGGTACCTAAAACCCAAGATTGGTGCAAACTAAACCGAAAATTAAAGGTGCCGTGAAATGTGAATTTTTTTAATTCGATGTTTGACGAAATCTCAACTGAAACGTGAAGAGAGTGTGGGACATCACGTAGCTCCTCCCCCTTTTTAAAAAACAGCCAATAGTGATTTGTTTTATCACAGCTCTACCAGTAAGAGTGGTTTTGCTCAAGCACATCAAATGAAAAGCAAATGAGAAGCATTTGAAGGGAACGGGGCATGTCAGATACTAGAGAGCATTTGATTGGTCAGAAGATTTGATGAGAAACTGAAGTATGAGGTGGCAAGAAAAAAACTCAATTTAGGCGGAAGTGAACTACAAACTTTGGATGTTTATTTCAGATTTATATCTTCTAAATGCAAATTGTGTCACTGTTTCAGCTTGTAGATATCCTTAAGACTAACATACTGATACTAACATCTAAAAAACGTTATTTTAATTTCACGGGACCTTTAACTTGCTAGCCAGTTAATCCAGCTTCATGGTACAAGCAGTTTGTCTGTAGTATATTCACATCTAGATGACTGTCTAATCCACTTCTCATCCTCTCTCTTGCAGTGATGGAAGTCTGGCCACCAAACAGATTGTTTTCCTCCAGAGACCAGTGTTGCCTCGCAAGAAGAAAGAATCCAAGGTGCGTGACCTTTAATTCCAGCCACACCACTAACATAATGCTGTCAAACACACACACACAGTTAATACTATATTCCTCACACATGTTTACATTGTCTCCCTGCGGCCTGGCTGAAACATCTCCATAGTTTGTGTTAGCAGCCAGAGTCACAAACCAAGTGTTTTCACAGGGTTCAATGTCGGCGTCAGGCATTTCCTTACACGCCACATAAAATAGAGCAAAAAAAGCACAAGGCGCCCGAACAGAACAATGCAAATTTAAACAAAGATTTAGCTCCATGTCACTTCAAAGCGAACCTGCGGCGAGTGTGTGCTTAGTGGGTGTTACTGCGTGTTTGGCTTTCCTGATGATATTTACTTACATGGTGTTGTCTTTTTACATTTTACGACAAAAAGGACTAACGCAAATGAGCTGTGCCAAGCTTTAATCAACCTGTAACACTCGTCAGTTGTATACACTACCTGACAAAAGTCTTGTCGTCGATCCCAGTTGTTAGAGCAACAAATAATAACTTGACTTCTAGTTGATCATTTGGAAAAGTGGCAGAAGGTAGATTTTTCTGATGAATCATCTGTTGAACTGCATCCCAATCATCACAAATACTGCAGAAGACCTACTGGAAACCACATGGACCCAAGATTCTCACAGAAATCAGTCAAGTTTGGTAAGGGAAAATCATTGGTTTGGGGTTACATTCAGTATGGGGGCGTGCGAGAGATCTGCAGAGTGGATGGCAACATCAACAGCCTGAGGTATCAAGACATTTGCTCTGGCCATTACATACAAACCAGAGGAGAGGGCAAATTCTTCAGCAGGATAGCGCTCCTTCTCATACTTCAGCCTGCACATCAAAGGTCATGATAGCAAAGAAGGTCAAGGTGCTCCAGGATTGGCCAGCCCAGTCACCAGACATGAACATTATTGAGCATATCTGGGGAAAGATGAAGGAGGAGGCATTGAAGATGAATCCAAAGAATCTTGATGAACTCTGGGAGTCCTGCAAGAACACTTTATTAGTAAGTTATTTGAGTCATTGCAGAGATGTATGGATGCAGTCCTCCAAGCTCATGGGAGTCATACACAATATTCATTCTTTTTCCACTGCACCATGACTTTATATTATATACTGTACATTATTTCTGTTAAGTGACAAGACTTACTGTCCTAATTAAATAATTAAAAATCAAGGCATGATCATATTTAATTTGGTAAAATAAGCATAATCTAGAGGCCTTTGCCTTTCATATAAGCCACTTCTGATACCAAATGATCAACTAGAAGTCAAGTTATTATTTGATGTTCCTAAAACTTGGATAGGCGACAAGACTTTTGTCAGGTAGTGTACAGTATGTACGGTGGTTAAGAGAGAGCTTAAGAAAAAACATGCAAATAGAAAAAACACTAGCAAATTAAGAAAACATGTTTATTGGTTTGACAGCATGTTGCAAATATGCAAACAGTAAATAAACAACTCATGCAAATCCTCACAACAAATGACATTTTGATCTGAAAAACAAAAACAAGTTGACTGAAGTTAGCATGTTGTATTCGTATTATGTCGTCCTCTCCATAGTTAGCCTACTAAAAGGGGCCAAATATATATCTTTTTTATTTATTTTGATTTTGTTTTAACAATTAATGAACCATTGCAAATTTATTGTCACTAACCTTTAAATTATATTTAGTGCAGGATATTAAGTTGATTTAGCTATCTTATATAATAACGTTTCACAGTGAATCGTCAGTTTATTTAGGCTAATAATATGCGAAAGACAATAGAATCGTGTAATCAACAGTGATGGGAATAACGGCGCTATAAATAAACGGCGTTACTAACGGCGATACTTTTTCAGTAACGAGTAATCAAATTAATTACTGTTTCCCCAGTTACAACTCCGTTACCGTTACTGACAATAAAATGCGTGCTACTATAATTGAGAACACTGAAGCGGTCTTCATGCGAGCAGCGTCTCTCTCAGCCATAGGACCTATCTTTCTCTGGGGTGTGTGTGTGTGTGTGTGTGTGTGTGTGTGTGTGTGTGTGTGTGTGTGTGTGTGTGTGTGTGTGTGTGTGTGTGTGCGTGTGCGTGTGCGTGTGCGTGTGTGTGTTTGGGACTGGGGCGGGACAAATAACCAACCAGTGATGATGATTGGTGTGTCTGTGAACGTGGTGTAACTGAGAACGTGATGATTGGCTTAGATAGAGTACATTTCCATCGTTTGCCAGTCAGAGGCAGAGTAGGAAAGCACACCTCAGTCAGTGGCACACACCAACGACCAGGAGTCAGAACAACAAGTTCAAAGGTAGCGTTTGCAAACTGGTAATATAAGCACAACTTTTCCCTCGTTGAGGTGAAAGGCAAGAACGTTTATGTAACATGCAACTTATGCCCAGGAAAAAAGAGTCTCTCTGCATCGGTGACAAGTAATTCTAATCAAATGAAGCACCTCACGGTATCACATGCCGCCCCAAAACTAGTGGCTACGCAGGCGATAACGGGAGCTCTGCTACCAAAGGAGGAGACGAAGCCACGACGTCAAAGCAAATAAAACTTCATTTTTCTCCACCGCAAACACTTATTACTCAGACAGAATTAAACAAAATAATATCTAGATATATAGTTGAGGACATGCTGCCGTTGTCTCTCACACTGTCCCACAACAACATTAGAATAGTGTAGATTAGTGTACAATGTTTTATATTTATTTTATAGTCTTTTGACCAATTAGATTTTTTTATAATTTGTAACGCAGTAGTTACTTTTCCTGGTAATTAGTTACTTTTAGAATTATGTAACTCAGTTACTAACTCAGTTACTAGTGAGAAGTAACTAGTAACTATAACTAATTACTCTTTTAAAGGAACGTGCCCAACACTGATAATCAGGGTGTTTAAATAAACAAAAAACTGGACACCTACAACTTCATTGATCAATATTCACCTCGCAATAAGCAAATCCCAGCTGGGTCTGCCACTTTGTTTCAGTTCATCCCCTTGAAACATTTCCGTTGTGGGCTATTTGCATGTGTTGTGAGGATTTGCAGTGCATTTTCTATTTGTGTTTGCGTTGTGAGGATTTCCAACACGTGTGCTGTCAAACTGCACCGTAAAAAAAAAATACTGGGTTCCTCACAGTTCCTTAATGTTGTCCCAACGTTATTTACGGTTGTGAATTACATTATGGGATGTTGATCTCTGCTCTGTCAACTTTTGATGTTGAAAATGGGGTATAATGGGGGACTTTTATTGAGATGTTAGTTGTTTAAATTATAAAAATGTATAAGAAATTATATAAAGAGAAATAAAGCTGTAAAATAACAGAAAATGTACTGGCAGCTTATTACAAGGTTTTTGTAGCATAATATACAACACCGGCCCAGACGATATATCTCTTTAAGCTATTAAAAATGTTCATAAAAGTCACTTTTTTTTTACTTTTTGATGTTAAAAGTTGTTGGAAGAAAGATCAAGATCCCATAATGTAATTTAAAAGCGTAAATAACTTGAAAAAAACATGAACCACCAAATACAGAAAATACTAATATTTTTTACAGTGTAATATTGTATAAGATCCCCCTACATTTAAACAGCTTTATAAGGTCGGAAACAATGTAATGTTTGTCATTTAATATAAGAACTGCTATTTTACGGATATTTTTTACAGTGTAGTTTGAATGAGCAGCAAAAATAGTTTTTATAATAATTAAATTTTTTGTTGCTAGTGTTTTTTTCTATTTGCATGTGTTTTGAGCTCTCTGGGCCACCGTATATACATAATTCAGAGCTTTCTGAATTCCTATTCACGACCATAACAAACTGAAGAGAGAATCTAAATGAACTTTTTCCGAAACAAAAACGTCACGTGGCACGCAAGGCCTCCTGTCTCACACATCACGCGTCTGCATCTCAATGAGGACACAACGCCTTTGTGTAAACTCTTTTTTTATGCAGGAATCATCTTGCATATTCATAAGACAGAAACAATCAGGTTTTTTTATACGGGCATTTACACATCTTGAAGGAAACCGGGTTAGAAGCTGAAGGGTTCACTGATTGACAGCAGAGCAAGAGATGTTAATTTATGCAAATGAGGGGCGGAGACATGTCAGGAAGCAGCCAATCACAGTCACAGTGAGGTCTGATATTTCTACTGCTTAGAAGCGTATAAATCTGTTGTGTTTTAGTTGTGTTTAGCAACAGTAATAACTGCTTGTTGGTTGAAGGGAGTTTAAAAGATTAGCTCACCTAAAAGCATGAGAATTCTGTTAATTACATTTCCAGTTGTTCCAGTCCTCCTTTCATTCATCTTCTGAGCACAAATTAACATGTATTAGATTAAATCCGTGAGCTCTCTGACCCTTCATATACAGCAATGGCCCTGATAAGTCCAAAAAAAGAAACTAAAAACATTGTCAAAATTGTTTATGTGACTTCAGTGGGTTCAGCTGTAATCATGCAAAGCTCCAAGAACACACTTGTGCTTCAAAAATAAATAATTATAAGCCTTTTAAATCATGTTTTGCATGGCTCCGTCAGTTAATAAGCATGTGCTTTGTACATCAATACCGTTTTCAAATCTTATCAGAACTGATAAAATATATATATATATATATATATATATATATATATATATATTGCTACTGTTTAGGCACATATAAAGATACAATTCTTTTTTTTGTGACGCAGGTTTATCCTAAGAATGTTAAGTTGTTGATTAAATGAATTAAACCTGGATTAAAGTCGAGCTACTGTTTTCAAATTTTTATTTTAAGTCAATGTTAAACTACTGGAAGAACTACAATTTTGACATTGTAGCGTATTTTATTAGTAGTCTTATGAATAAAGGGACTAAGCCGAAGGAAAATGAATGAAGAAAAGGAATTAGTAATCTGATTACTTTTTACATTAGTTGCACTAGTAATGTAATCAAACTAGAATTTTCAAGTAGTAGTCAGCAATATGTAATATTTTACTTTTTTTTGTAATTGCTAATATTATTTCCTAATGTTTCTAATATTTGTTATCATCCAGTCATTCCTCAAACTGAAACTGGGACTATTTTAATCTCTTGTGCTATTACACACACACCTAATTCTCATGCACTTGCAACACCCCCGTGAAGTTGGCCCCCCACCCAAGACAAAACGTCAGCAAAATAGTCTCATTCGTTTGTGCTGGTTTGTGCTGCAAAAATATTCGTTTGTGCTGTTTTGGTTTTTGAGATATTAAAATAGCTTTTTTAGGTCATTCAGCGGTCACGCAGCCCCCCCCACATGCTTCAAACTCACCCCAAATAATCTTGTTCGTTTGTGCTCCGTTTGTACTGGTTTGTGCCGGTAAAAGTTCCGTTTGTGCTGTTTCCGCTATTAAAATATTACACATTGAATTATGGGCGATAACGTCACCAGCCCCCCCACATGCTCCAAGTTTAACCAAAATAGTCTCATTCGTTTGTGCTGGTTTGTGCCAGTGAAAGTTCCGTTTGTGCTGTTTCCGCTATTAAAATATTACACATTGAATTATGGGCGATGACGTCATCAGC
>CAIGQV010001633.1:27787174-27805719 GCA_903798115.1 Danio jaintianensis | reverse complement strand
CGGACGGATGGATGGGAGCAATAAAAAAACAATAGAAAAAGAACATGGATGGATGGATGGACGGATGGATGAATTGGATGGATGGAGGGATGGATTGGATTGGATTAATGGAAAAATTATGGATGATAGGATGGATTTTGTACAGAAATTGTACAATAAGACATTCAAATATATAGATTTTTAAATATAGATATATATTATACACATTTCATTTATTTCTTTTACAAACTGAATTCTGTCAAAAATAGAATTGTGCACATTTTTATTTATCATGAACACCTTCACCGCCTTTTAAAGAGCGATTCATGAATTATTAATGCATACTTTAAGGCCATGTCATTATCTCTCACAAAACTCTTGTCGTCTGCGTTTTATTTTGTTTTGTTTCAGAAAGTCATCTTTAAAGCAAGAAACAAGTCCAACAAGAACTCGGTCAAAGATGCACCAAAGAACAAGAAGAAGAAAGATTCTACGCCCACCGTGGAGAAAGAGATAAGTGATCAAAAGGCCGAGAGAAGCGTTGAGGACACCAACACAAGTGTGAACGAACGACGGCCGGAAAAAACTAATAATGAAGCTGACGCTCAAGTGCAGAGCCAACAGAAACAGGACACAAAGGAAGGGAAGTGGGCGGAGGAAGTGACGGCTGCAGGAAGTGAGGTAGGAGGAGGAAAACAAGAAGAAGTGAGTGGAAACAGTGAGAAAGATGGAAGTGCGAAAGATGAGGTAGACGGTAAAGCGGAAGAGCAAAGTGTGAAAATAGAAGCTGAAACAGGGTCGTGTAAAGACCCTGATGATGAGGGGGATAAACCGGAGGAGCTGTCAGCCAATCAGGATTGAGGATGCACTCAAACCCACAAGAGCAATGGAAGTGGAGCTTTATGAATGTTTAAAATGCTACCCTGCAAAAAAAACAAAAAACACACTTTTCTAATCAACGTTTTGTCTTGTTATTTATTATCTAAAGATCATTAGAATTCGCCCTCCTGTGAATTCTTTATCTTTTTCAAATATTTCCCAAATGATGTTTAACAGAGCAAGGAATTTTTCACAGTATTTCCTAAAAATATTTTTTCTTCTGGAGGAAGTCTTATTTGTTTTATTTGGCTAGAATAAAAGCAGTTTTTAATTTATTAGCCCCCTTAAGCAATAATTTTTCGATTGTCTATAGAACAAACCACTGTTATACAGTGACTTGCCTAATTACCCTAATTAACCTAGTTAAGCCTTTAAATGTCACTTTAAGCTGAATACTAGTATCTTGAAAAATATCTAGTCAAATATTATGTACTGTCATCATGGCAAAGATGAAAGAAATCAGTTATTAGAAATGAGTTATTAAAACTATCATGTTTAGAAATGTGTGGAAAAAAATCTTCTTTCCGTTAAACAGAAATTGTGGAAAAAATATACAGGAGGGCTAATAATTCTGACCTCAACTGTATTTTTATGGGCAATTTGGAACATTGCATTAAAAAAATGCTTAATGGAAATACCAAGATGCACATAAATTTTGAAAATGCACATAAAAACTGCACACAATTGAGTTGGATGAACTCAAAGGAGACAAATTCTAGTACTCAAAACAAATTCTAGTACGTGTGCATAAAGTCATGGGGTTTTGTTTTAACAGATTATGTGATAACAAACATGGTCGCAATGGAACGACATTAATGAACAAACCAGTGGAGCGAGCATGTTGTAAAACAGCTGAAATGTTGTTTTAATCATTCAAAAATGCATTCAGAAAGTGACGGTTTTGTTCTCTTTGACTTACTGTATGGAATAAGTGCTTTATTCGCAAACTATTCGTGATATTCTAGTATTTGTGAATTCATTTAGTTCACTCCTTTAAATGGAAACATTGATAATGCAGTGGACCAATCAGAAGATCTCAGAGGCGGGGCAAGCATTGCCAGTTTTTGTTTACAGTAGCAAGTTGGCATGACGATGATCTTATTTGACAGCAACATGGCGGAGTGTTTAACATTTTTAAAAACATTCCTAAATGTTGCATCTCGCCTTTTTAAAGATGTCTGAACGGCCCCTTAAAGGGATAGTTCACACAAAAATTAAAACTTAAACAACATCAATTTCAGTTTTTCAATCCTCATGAGGTTCAAAACCGTTACAGGTTTCTACCTTTTGTTGAATACAAAAGAAGATATTTTGAAGAATGTTGGAGACCAGTAGCCACTGACAGCAATAGTAGGAAACCCTAATAGTACTACTATGGAATACTATGGTCTAGGGCTGCACGATATTGGAAAAAAAAACATATATTGCAATATTTCAGCCTGATCTCATAAGGAAACGTAACTATTTTACGTTTTGACAGTTTAGTGGCTAATTCGTATGAGTTTAGTTTGTAAGATTTTAAAAAGGAGGCGTGGCACCAAACCCCACCCCTAAACCCAACCGTCAAATTGTACATTGAGATCGTACGATTTCATACAAATTAGCCACTAAATCAAAAGGTTACGAATTGCCGTGAGACAGCGTTAAATATTTTTATTTTCTCTAATTTATATCGCAATATTTCACCAAATAATTTTAATTACTCGATTTGGAAATAATTAATACTTTTATATTCTTTGGGATGATTTAGCAGAGTGCATTTGCAGAAAATACAATTAACGAATTGCCAGCATAAATAAATAGAGCAACGATATAAATAAACACTATTCAGGTATAGAAATAAAATAATCAAATGTTCAATAAAGTTGTACAGTCATCATTGTATAAATAATTAAAATTAATCTTTGATAAAGCTACAATAATGTAATAATTCCTTTTGCCCAAATGCTTTAAACTCAATTCAAATGCTCACTGATAACACGCAAATGATAAACTTTCAATTTATTATGGTTACACTGAAATGACTCCACGATTTTGATGTGTTCTGAACTGTTTACCTGGTCAACTATAATCCAGACTCTACATTGCGATGTGACTATTGTGGATTCGCACATTGTGATATCGATGCTAAAACGATATACAGTATTGTGCAGCTCTACTATGGTCAATAGCTACCAGTTAATATAATTTCTCAAAAAAAAATTATTTTGTATTCAACAGAACAAAGAAACTCAAGTGGAGTAATTAATAACAGAATTTTCATTTCTGGGTGAACTCTGTCTTTAAAACAAAATCAGTTCACATGGCGTTATGCATGAAACAACAAGACAAAGACAAATACAATGCAGTGAGACTGGAAAAGGTCTTGTTTTAGTGATTTTTAGATACCAAGACAAAACGACTGGTTGTTGTTGAGTAGCTTACGTTTTCCGACAGGTACACTGTCATGGCAAACACCTCACCTGACATTTTCACCAATACTGAACGTTTTACTCGCTCGATAGCATCCCTTCCCCATCGAGATCTTTAAATGAAGCGAAAGGACTCCGGTATCCAGGAAGGAGGAGCAGAGATGGGGAGAGATTGTTATCGGTAAATGCACTGGATGGGAAAACCACATTAATATTTACTGGATAAGCCCAGAGGGCCGAGACAGACTCAAAGACGGCATGGAGGAGACGGTTACTGTTGCGAGAAGCAATCTATTGTGATGTAAGGTGGTGCATATGTTTGTGTATGCTTTTGTTTACGTTTATATCAATATTTCATGTTGGCGTCCAAACAAAAAGGGTCAGATTTTTTTGGGTTAAGAATTTAAGAAATGCACCTGGTGGAGAAATGCACTGGGGATATTTCTATTTAGTTTGTTGTGCAACTTTTTTGGTATTTGGATTTGGTTGGTAACTTTCAGAGCATATCCACCTCTTTTCTGACCTCTAAAGTTATAATTATGAGATTAATAAGAAGAAATTATTACATATTGAGTCATGAATCATGATTATAAGATTGTAGGTCGTCAATTATATTTACTATGTTTTTCTCTCATAATGCCGACTGTTTTCAATGTCCACTTTTAGCTCTTAATTTTGATTTCTTAATAATAATAATAATAATAATAATAGGGGCGACCCAGTTGGTTCAGTGGTTAGCACTGTTGCCTCACAGCAAAAAGGTCACTGGTTCAAGTCCTGGCTGGCCAGTTGGCATTTCTGTGTGGAGTTTGCATGTTCTCCCCGTGTTGGCGTGGGTTTCCTCAGAAAGCTCTGGTTTCCCCCACAGTCCAAACACGTGCGCTGTAGGTGAATTGAATAAACTAAATTGGCCGTAGTGTATGTGTGTGAATGAGTGTGTATAGATGTTTCCCAGTACTGGGTTGCAGCTGGAAGGGCATCCGTTGCGTAAAACATATGCGGGATAAGTTGGCGGTTCATTCCGCTGTGGCAACCCCTGATGAATAAAGGGACTAAGCCGAAGGAAAATTAATGAATGAATGCATGAATAATAATAATAATAATGAGATAAATATAAAAAATGGACAAAACATTTTTTTCTCTCATTTCATTTTTAAGAAAGAAATTATGTTTTGGTAAAATTATAATCCCAAAAATTTAATAAAAACAATCAATTATATAAAAAGACAACTGTGGGGTGAAACAATGGAATTTTGCATAGTATACCATGATTATGAGAGAGTATGCCATTATTATTACTTTTTATATCATAATTTAAACTTTCTGTGTCAACTTTGTACACTTCAACTTATTTTGATTTTTAAACTCATAATTATATATACATTGACAAAAAGTAGACAGTATGAGATTCATTTACAATTACAAAATAATCAAAACAATGCCACGATTAACCATGATTACAAAAATGTCATACTTAATTCTTAATTCTATCATGATACAGTAAGTCATCATAATTTAGTCTTAGTTTGTCATAATTTGGACTTTTTATGCCATGATTATTTATAGGCTAAATTATTCCTTTTTAAAAGAGGCAGATGGTATAACGAGTGCGAGTTTGGGCTTCGTTTCACTTTTACGTTGGAGACAATCTGCTCAAGCTCTGATACAAACGTTTCCAACATTGCTCTCAGAAGCAATAAAGCATCGCAAGTGAAAGCAGACACCAGAAAGACAGAGATACACTCATGAACAGATCCTTTCCCTGTTTTAATTAGCAGGCCGTCCTCACAGGACCCTTTTCTTGTGTTAAAAACAGTTGAAGCGTGCATTTACAGGCACATTAACTCCCAGACACATGCTAATATTCAACCTGAAGATGTTCATCCTGTGCCCAGATTCATCTAATGTCCATGTTTTAAAAACTGACAGCGATTTGTTCAACTAATGAGCCAACGTGAAATCAAAATGAACCGTGTTTTGCTTAGAAAACACGTTAAAAAGGACAGGAAATAGCACAGGATTCATAAAGATACTGACAGTTTCCATTATGAAAATTGTATTCTCGTATGAGGGCGAAATAGAAAAGTGAAACTTGGGTGCGGTGCAGACCACCATCCGTTTTCAATTTGCTTAAGAAAATAAATGATACATGGATAACCCGTGACAGGAGGTTGTAATGGGGTTATTTCATGACAATGATATTACAGCTATAATCATCTGAGATGTTTTTCAGATTTGAAGTGAGCGACAGAAAATGTGCATTTAGATAGGAAGAATTATCCTGCCTGACATGTGGCTTTTTCACAGAAACTTTTAGTAAAAAAAATAATAATAATTGAATGAATAGTATGTGCTAAAGAAAAAAGAATTTCTGTATTCATTTTACCAATAATACCCTATAAGAATATGCCATTAAGTGCTTTTGGATGACAATAATATACTAGATTTTATTTATTTACTTTTTTTAGTTGCATGTGCCGATGTTGTCAAAACCATCCCTCCTCACACAAATCCTAAAAAACATATGCTTGTTTTATGCTTACCAGTAGGGCTGCACGATACTGAAAAAATATGCAATATTGTTGTTGAGTATGGAGATAACAATATTTCTTACGATATAACATTTAAGAAAAATGCAAATTTTATTAGCTATGTTTTTAAATCATGTATTTATTTAATGATATTAAAATAAACAGGTAAAATATGTTTTTCAGATCTAATTCAGACTAAAAAATGTGTCAAGTTGCAAACATTTAGGCTGCGTCCAAAATCGCATACTTCCATACTATATAGTACGCTAAAAACAGTATGCGAGAAGTTCCCGGATGACCTACTACTTCCGGCGAGATTCTGAAGTGCGCATCCGATGGACACTACACTATCCCATGATGCACCATGAGGGAATTCATGAATGGGAGTGAAGCGATGCAACTGACGTGGGGAAGCCACGTTATGATAACAAAATGGCGGATGTAGTATGTCCGAGTTCAATTCATACTACTCCCATTCATACTGTATAGAACGTACTTTTCTAACCATCGAGTAGTCAATTTTAATTCAAATTTTTGATTTCGGATGCAGCCTTAGTCTTTAAAACCTCCGCAGAGATTCTGCTCTGATTGGTTGTTGTCATTTTCCTCTCTCGTCTTAACTCCCACCATTAGTGTTTATTTTCAGCTCTGGGTTCACCTCCTGCTAATAGCAGAACAGCAACTACTGGGGAGGCGGGGTTAAGATAGTAAGGCCCCATCTGATTGGTCAATTTTAGATAAACAACCAATGCATAAATTAAATAATTTATCACACGTCTGCTATACATATATTGCATATACTATTATCGCGATAACGATACTTTTGTGATATATTGTGCAGCCCTACTAACCAGGCCATTTTTAAGATTCAAGATGGAATCAAGTATTTGCGCATACCAACCCATAATACAGATGGACATGACATTTTTACCAAAGATTATAACATTTTTCAAGAATGTCCAATCTGAAACCAACTGAAAACGCTTTCAAATGCTTATTGTTGTGTAAAATAATGGTTAAAATTGATTAAACAAAACTGTGTAAATGGACCCTTAGTAGTGCGGCCAAACTAACCAACGTTCCATTAACATTTGCACAACCAAACATAACATTGAGTTTGTTTACATGGACATCAGTAATCTAATTATTTGCCTTAATCTGAATAAGATAAAGGGCGGCACGGTGGATCAGTGGTTAGCACTGTCACCTCACAGCAAGAAGATCGCTGGTTCGAGTCCCGTCTGGGCCAGTTGGCATTTCTGTGTGGAGTTTGCATGTTCTCCCCGTGTTGGCGTGGGTTTCCTCTGGGTGCTCCGGTTTCCCCCACAGTCCAAACACATGCGCTATAGGTGAATTGGATGAACTAAATTGGCCCTAGTGTTTGTGGGAATGAGTGTATGGGTGTTTCCCAGCAATGGGTTGTGGCTGGAGGGTATTCGCTGCGTAAAACATATGCTGGAATAGTTGGCGGTTCATTCCGCTGTGGTGACCCCTGATAAATAAGGGACTAAGCCGAAGGAAAATAAACGAATGAATTTCACAGAAAAAACTAAATTAATTCAAAAGCACTTCTGGATTTTTCATATGCAGTTCACTACTGATTGGCAACATTTCATTAACAATATGCACTCATTACAAAATAGGGATTTGCACAATAGAATATAATTTCTCCACACTGTCCTACAGAAAAATCTTCATTTTTCTTCATTGTGGCTTCTGTGTAAACTGTGGTTCATTCATCACAGCTTTTAACAATGGAGCCATTTTAAATACTCTAATGTGACCATTAAGAAACTAAACGTGGCCATTTTTTGATTTCATGTTGACTTCTGCGCCCACTGTACACTTCACCCATGCTGCATGTGCATTTTCCACAAAGTCAGCATTGTTGTGTTGGCGTCTGGCCGTATTTCTAATCTGGGTTCGCACTGTGTCAGGGTTTTTCCAGCATGTGGTCTTCAGGGAGACGCGAGTACGCTTCTGCATTAGCCCTAATGGCCAGCAGGGTCACGTTTAAAATCATAATGGCTTTTCCGCCGGCCTCCTGCTGCGAGAAACATCTCAAACCCAGCCTCATCAGAAAGGACGTCAGCCTTCCAGCTCCCCAATAAAAGATGCCGACTTCAATCTGTCCCGCATACGCTTGAAAGCAATTCATTTTTGCACTTCCCCTCGTACGTTTTCCTGCCTCTTACACGACGCCGGCTCTCGCTTCTTTCACTGACACGTTGTCATTATAATTGTGCTTTGTCACAGTGCTGTTGTTAGACTGTAGCTGGAGGGGAAATGGCTTGTTTATTGTTTTAATACGGGGGGGAAGACAGATTCAACCCTAGACAAAGACATTCTGATCATTCTATTTTCAGTTTTAGCACAGCTCACATGCACATGCGTTATCTGTTAGCCATGCTAGAATCTGAAGTATTTTCTGAGGTGGTAAAAAAAAGGCAAAATCTGATTAAAACGTGTGAGAGTTCTATGAAAACAGAGAAAAAAAATGGAATAAAACTATATTTTAAAGTCAGGCTGCATCTCAACTTATACAGGGTTCACTTTAAAAGTAGGTAAAGGCATTTTTGTCATAAGATGACTTATTGGATATTGGATGTAATTGTGAAAAAGGAAGTGAAAGAAAGTAATTCTTGCTCTTGACTAACTCAATCTCACATTAAAATAAAGAATTCATCCAATCTGAATGACATGAAAGCATGCTTTTTATTAGTAAAAAGTATCAAGTGCATTCATAAACATGACCTTAATGTGCCATGAGACTGCAAACATAAACATATAAATTCATGCAAATTAGCCATTAATTTGCTAAAAATATATATATAATAGTACAAAATGCCATTGTGCACAATTATAGACTAAATGAAAAATCCTAATTTTTTATTTGCGAGTTTCCTCACAACGATGTTTCCCAACATTATTTTAAAAATGCCTACCGATTCACACATATTTTCTATAATGGGGCATTCACACCAGACGCAGCTTGCGCGAATAAATCCTGCTATTCATGCGTAAATAGACACATGAACATTTTGAATTTACTCGCTTTATTTGCACATCAAATTCGCTTAATTTGTGCAGCAAATTCACTTCACGCGGATTTGCGTCATGGACGTGGCTTCTGTATTCTCGGTGACTCCAGTTTTGTTGCTAAATGACTAACATGGATTTTATTGAGAGAGTAGCTGTGCTTTATGTGCTTTAAGAACGCTGAAAAACAGCGTAGTTTCGTTCAGCGCCGTGTCTGAGTCCACTAGATTCACCCAGCTCTGTGGGTTCATAAACTCCTCCAGAAACTATACCTGGATGATGGAAGCTTTCAGCGGTGCTTCAGCCTGAGCCAAGCCCAGTTTGATGAGCTGTTGTCCGATGTCGTCAGCAGGATTTCCCTTCGAAACACCAACAACAGGCGCTACGACATAATCACACCCCTACAAGAGCAAGCTCCTGATTGGTTCACGTGGCACGAACGTCTGCTGAAGTTCAGATTTTCCAACTCAAGCGATGTGCGTGTTAAGCGTGTCAAACTTCGTGCCGCCTCATTCACGCGAATCGCGCCACAGGATGTCTATTCGTGTCTTTGCATTAACTTAACATGTAAATTACTCGCGCTTGATGCTTCATCCGCGTCTGGTGTGAACGCACCATAAGAGATACAGCTAAGGAAATGGAAAATTCTAAGATTTTTGGGGGGGGCTTTGAGTAAAATGTTTAATTTTTATTTGTTTTATTCCATAAAGTTCTGATAACATTTTCCCAAATTTCAAATAAATAATTCTAATCAGGAAAATTTTGTTGTTAAGTATTGCGATAACGATATTTCTTACAATATAGCATTTCCCTTCAAAAATGCTCATTTTATTAGCTCATTTATTTATGTAATGATATTCAAATAAACAGGTAAAAGATATTTGTCAGATCTAATTAATTCAGACCAAACAACTGTGTCAAGGTTCAAACTTTTAGTCTTAAAACACTATAAATGAGTGTAAACCTCCGCAGATATTCTGACTCTGATTGGCTGTTGTCATTTTCCTCTTGCCATTAGTGTTTATTTTCTGTTTTATTTTTATTTTACATTTGAAAGAAATGTCACCAGTAACTTGCAGAACAAAGCCAAATTATACTTAAACATAAAACTATCAATTGTAAATACAAAGAAACTGAGAATTACCAATTTCTCGTAATTTTTTCATGGTTGTACAGTGCGATATACAAGTATCCCATTCTGAACAAGTACATTCATCTTTAGCATACGATCATATGAGACATAAATATATTATGGATGATCAACAGCTTTGTCAGGCTAACCAGATGCACAACTTCCAAATTAAAACATGGTCAAACAAGCTAAACTGCGCTGAGAGTTCTACAGAAATGTCCAAATTAGCCAACACATATAATGAAAACACACACACAAGAGTATGTGAATGATGGGCGTTTGAATTCCTGTGGACATCTGAGGGCGAAGACTCAGTGTGGGCCTGCTTATCACTGACAGATAGTAATTATGTTACAGTATGTGCTGGTTTGCATACAGTTCTGCTCTACTGTCAGCATCTGCTCTGATAAACTCTTCCTGTGTTCTCTATTATCTAGATTGAATTCCTTGACTGTGTTCAGAACAGACTATTACTGTGTGATGCCTACTTTTCAGCATAAAATGCAGCTCAACCAAAGCAGCATGCATAAGACTGCCTTAAAGGGGTAGTTCACGCAAAAATGAAAACTCTGTCATAATTTTCTCACCTTCTGCTTGTTCTAAATCTGTTTAAGTTTCTTTCTTGTGATGAATACAAAAGAAGATATTATGAAGAATGTTGAAAACTGGAAGCCATTGACTTTTATAGTATTTTTCCTACTATGCAAGTCAATTGATATTTTTTCAACAGAATAAAAAAATCTAATAGGATTGGAAAGGAGGGTAAATTTTCATTTTTTTTGTAGAACTACACCTTGAATGGAGCTTAAGTCACTGTTACATGGCTTGAGTGGTAAAATTTACAGACAAAAGCAGTATTTGGTAATATCTATCAGTATAATTAAGTATTAGAAATAATTATAAGGCATTGGTTTTAGTGCAGAGCATGGTGGAATATATACACTGCTCAAAGGTGTAAAGAAATTAATAATTTTATTCAGCAAGAATGCATTAAAATGACCAAAAGTGACATTTATGATGTTACAATACATTTTAGTTGTTCAAATAAATTCTACAAATTTCTATTTATTAAAGTATCATTTAAAAAAAAAGGTGTCACATATGGAGCAGCACAACCGTTTTCAATATTGCCCATAAATATATAGGGTGTGTTGGATCATGTGACACTGAAAACTGGAGTAATGATGCTGAAAATTCAGGTTTGCATCACAGAAATAAATTACATTTCATAAACATTCAAATTTAAAAACTGTTTTCTCAAATTGAAATAATGTTTCACGAACTGACCGTACTTTTGATCTAATTAATGCAGCCTTGTTGTCCATAACAGACTTCTATTGCAAGAGTAGTGTAAATATTGGTGTACATGACAAATGCCACACTGCAAAAATGCCAGTATTTTAGTATGCTATTTCAAACACAGCCTTTTATTCCACCCTCAAACCCTGTTAAACAAACACGCGCAGCAGCTACATGCTTCTTAAAGACTTTGAAGGATAAAATTATGTCTTTGTTAAATGTGTGCTTTAACTAGCTGGCATTGATGAATGTTTAGTAGTGTGTAAAAGCGACATACTTGATCTTCACCGCCCACCATGCGGATCCAAACGCACACAATGAAGGCATGACATCAGCAGATTTATGGATGCTATAGGTCCGGTCTGGGCTCGCCGGGTCAGTCTGTGGGTTGGTGTGAGGTCTCGTCAAATGAGCTGTTAGGGGAAAAACAAGGATGTGGAAGAAAGTATGAGGCCGGATGAGCGAAATTTTGCTGAGCAATATTTACCCTCCTCTTCAGACTCGTGCACCGGTTGACCCTTGTCTCCTCGTCTCATATATTTAGAAAAGTGCCAGTTTATCAGTTATATAACAGATTTTAAAGAGCAGGTCATATGGTATTTTTAAGTGTCCTACACTGTAAAACAATATCTGTTAATTAAAAGGTTCTGTATTTTGTGGTGTTTTCTGTTTATTAACGGTTGTGCATTGCATTATGGGAGTTTTATCTCCGCTCTGTCAACTTTTGATGTTGAAAATTCAACACTGCAGATTAGCAAAGTGACTTTTATTGGTATTTTAGTAGTCTGGGACAAGATAGTGTTTAAGAAATAACATATAGAGAGAATTAAGTCTGTAAAATAACAGAAAAAGTACCGGCAGTTTACTTCCAGGTTTTTGAACTGTAATTTACAATACAAACACAGACAATAAATGACTTCAAACTATTACAAATGTCAACAAGAGTCACTTTTCAACATTAAAAGCTGTTGGAGGAAAGATCAAGATGCCATAATGCAATCCAAAAGAATAAACAAAGTGAAAAAACGTGAACCACCAAATACAGAAAATACTACTTTTTTTTTGTGTGTAAAATTGTATAAGATTCCCCTACATTTAAACAGATTTATAAGGTCGGAAACAATGTAATATTTGCCATTTAACATAAGAATCATTTTGTACTGATTCCGATATGGTTTGTTTGAATCAATTAAGTTTTTAAAGGGATAGTTCAGCGAAAACTGAAAATTCTGTCATCATTTACTCATCCTCCTCTTATTCCAAACCTGTTTGAGTTTCTTTCTTCTGCTCAACACAAAAGAAGATATTCTGAATAATGTTGGAAAAAACTTTCTGATCTGATGGGCAAATGTAACCATTTACAAAATGGCAGAAAAATTGCTAATTGGTAGATGTTCATATCACTTAAATAGAAGTGTGTCCCCAAACCGTACCCCTAAACCCAACAGTCATTGGGGGATGACCAAATCAAACTAAAATGCACGAATGAGATTGCATAAATCCATACATAAACAGCACGATCTGACGAGGAAACATAACTATTTTACGTTTTGTCAGTTTAGTGAGTAATTCATAGGACTTCAGACGTACAAAAATGTATGATTTTTAAAAGGAGGAGTGGCACCAAACCACAGCCCTAAACCCAACCGTCATTAGGGGAGGACCAAATCCTACTAAATTGTACAAATGAGATCGTACAAATTCATACGAATTAGCCACTAAATCAAAAAGTTACGAATTGTTGTGAGATGGATCTGGGAATTCGTCAAAATTTAGAACTACTTGAGTGTGAGTACATTTTCATTTTTGGGTGAATCATGCCTTTAAGATCTGTAAACCCCTCACTTCCATTAACCAACTCTGCTCTGATTGGTCAACTGACCAAGTCTGTTTTGATTGGTGTTTTCGCATCTATTTAATGTCAGAAAGGAAACGCCCATTTCAGAGTGCTTGTTTATAGCAGGCAGACGAGGATTATGCAAATATGTTATTTTGCTCGTATTGACATAGACTGGTAGCAGGCAAAGGTTTTTGAAAACATATAAAGGTCCAGTGAAATTAAAACAACGTTTTTAGATGTTAGTATCAGTATGTTTGTTTTAAGGATATCTATAAGCTAGTGTGCTAGCTTTATAGAAAATATAAACACCCAAAACTTGCAGTTTGTCACTTCTGCCTGAATAATCAACAATTTTTTTCACGTCACCTCATACTTCAGTTTCTCATCAAATCTTCTGACCAATCAGATACTCTCTAGTATCTGACATGCCCCGCCCCCTTAAGATGCTTCTCATTTATTTTCATTTGATGCGCTGGAGCTCAACCACTCCCACTGGCAGAGACAAATTGCCATTGGCTGTTGTTGTTTTTTTTAAGAAGGGAGAAGCTACTCTATGTCCCACCCTCTCTTCATGTTTCAGTGGAGATTACGTCAAACATGTTCTATGGATGTCAATGACTGTTTTTTGCCAACATTCTTCAGAGTATCTAGTTCTGTGTTCAAAATGAAGAAAGAAAAAGGTTAAAACTACTAGGTTAATGCCACTGTAGAATAAAAAATAATAATAAATTTGAAAGCACTTCACGGGACCTTTAAGGCCTTCTTTTGAGAGAGATATATTTATTTATCATGCAATGTTTTAATTAACAACTTTCTATACTGTTTACATTGAAGGACAGCTAAAATATTTCTCAAAAAAAACCTGCTCTTTAAAACATTTTGTAGTGGCAGGGAAGGATCATACTAGATACAAACACACATTTACTCACGTGCCCCTAATTTGATTCATTATATGACATTTTCTTGCTTTTCAGATGATAAAAAAAAATCAAACGTGCTGCGTTTACCTCTTCAAAGACGTGTAAAGTGTGCTTGTGTATCTCGAAAGGATTTCGCCATTTCTGCCTCCGCATTTGCAGGTCGCTTCTTTGATTGTCTGCCACTGTTGTGCCATTGTGAACATGTTTTTCATTGTTTGTATGGACAAGCAAACATGATAATGTCATCTGTACAATTTGTATAATATAATAAATATGATTTATATTTGATTCGTTTTGGAGTTTTTGTTTGCTGTCTTTTATTGCTTGCTAAATGAAGCTGTTTCAGATAAAATCATATTTCACAGTAAAAACCGATTTATACACTATCTGACAAAAGTCTTGTCGTCGATTCCAGTTGTTAGAGCAACAAATAATAACTTGACTTCTAGTTGATCATTTGGAAAAGTGGCAGAAGGTAGATTTTTCTGATGAATCATCTGTTGAACTGCATCCCAATCATCACAAATACTGCAGAAGACCTACTGGAACCCACATGGACCCAAGAATCAGTCAAGTTTGGTGAAGGAAAAAATCATGGTTTGGGGTTACATTCAGTATGAGGGCGTGCGAGAGATCTGGAGAGTGGATGGCAACATCGACAGTCTGAGGTATCAAGACATTTGTGCTGCCCATTACATTTCAAACCACAGAAGAGGGCAAATTCTTCAACAGGATAGCGCTGCTTCTCATACTTCAGCCTCCACATCAAAGTTCCTGGAAGCAAAGAAGGTCAAGGTGCTCCAGGATTGGCCAGCCCAGTCACCAGACATAAACATTATTGAGCATATCTGGGGTAAGATGAAGGAGGAGGCATTGAAGATGGATCCAAAGAATCTTGATGAACTCTGGGAGTCCTGCAAGAACGCTTTCTTTGCCATTCCAGATGACTTTATTAATAAGTGATTTGAGTCATTGCAGAGATGTATGGATGCAGTCCTCCAAGCTCATGGGAGTCATACACAATATTCATTCTTTTTCCACTGCACCATGACTTTATATTCTATACTGTACATTATTTCTGTTAAATGACAATACTTTTGTCTAAGCAAAGACAGACCTTACTGTCCTAATTAAATAATTAAAAATCAAGGCATGATCATATTTTATTTTGGTAAAATAAGCGTCATTTAGAGGCCTTTGCCTTTCATATAAGCCACTTATACCAAATGATCAACTAAAGTCAAATTATTATTTGATGTTCCTAAAACTTGGATAAAAAGACTTCTGTCAGATAGTGTAGTTAAACCTTATGTTCAAGATCATTAAGTATTTTTTTATGGTATTCATGACAGTTAAGTGCATTTTCCTCAACTGTATAACACAGTAATGAGAATCTAATGAGAATCATCTTTAAGAATAATGTTAATTACAAAATCTCCTCAAAACTTAGAATATCTGAACAGATTAAGGGACGTGTAATGTGCTTAATTGTTATACTGGTGCAATGCAAAAAAAAAAAAATCTCAATGGTCATAAAATAGACCAACATTGCATGATTTTAGAATGAAATGAAGAGTGGGGTTTTGACAGATGCCCGCGCAGAGAGAGAGAGCACCAATCGATAACAACATACAAGTCATAATGAAACTAGCAACATTTTAAAATAAGGCTGCATGTTCATTTTTGCACTTACCAAAATAAGCATATCCTTTTCAGTCTGCATAAATAAATAAAGATGGGGGACACAAACTTGTCATACGATTGCTTGTCAGATAGTGTTGTGGAGCCAAAAACCTGGAATTAACAAGTATCCTTAACCTTGTTCTTGACCCTTTATTTCTGTAGCTGACGTGCAAATGTTTTTTGTAAGTTTCACTTCACATGCATTCTAATACAACAATGGTGCACAGTTCTGTTCATAATGGTATGTTAGATTGTAATACAATATAATATAATATAAAATAAATAATAATACAAATGCATTATTCTTAAATAAACGCAAACAACAAGTGCATTTAGTTGAGATGATAACTTACATAATAAGACCTATTGCCTTATTTTCTGACAATGTAACCAAAATTAAGGTGAGTGAAGGCAGGAAGAAACTGTTTTTATTTCATAAACCTGTCAATTTAGAGATTTTGGGGTTTGTTGGGCTCTGTTTTGAGTTTATAAAAGTTTTTTTTTTTTTTAAGTCTAATGGAAAGAAAACATAAAAAAATTACACTTTTATCACATTTTATTAATGGCTGTCTGTAGATTTCATTGACAATACATATTTTGATTTAAAAGGAGACCCAAAATCCCAATACAATGTTCATATTTTGTTAGTAGGCATGCAAATTAGCATTTAATAAAATTAGGGCTGCACAATATATCGTTTCAGCATCGATATTGCAATGTGATCATTTGCAATAGTCACATCGCGAGTATACACAATGTTGAGTCTGCATTATAATTGATCATTTTGCAAGTGTTTTTTGAGGCCTGTGACTGTGTGAGGGTTTTAAAACCATTCAGGCATAAGCAATTGTACCGTTTGTAAATAATGATTAATGTAATTGAAAAGTTTTATAAAACGAAGACTACGCAGTAGTATTTTACATTTGATTATTCAATTACTGTATACCTGAATACAGTTCGACTCCCCAGAAAACAATACAATGCTGTTTATTTCATTTATATATTTTTCTTTATTTAGTTTATCTATGCTTGAATATTGTTTATTATATTTTATGCACTCCCCTACAGAAGCATCCCAATCAATCTAAAATGATCAATTCTTTCCAAATAGTTATTCAACTGATCTAGTGAAATTGTATTCATATCGCAGTATATTATTGCAGAACAAATAAATATCGCAATGTTAGATTTTTCCAATATCGTGCAGTCCTAAATAAAATAATGCCTTATTTGCGCATTTAAACATCTGATTCTTTTACAACCTGTAATACAAAAACAATGTGCAATTCTCAAAGGGATAGTTCACCCACAAATGAAAAATTTGTCATCATTTACTCATCCTACACTTTCTTTGTTCTGTTGAACACAAAGGAAGATATTCTGAAGAATGTTTGGGAGAAAAAACAGCCATTGTCTTCCATAGTATTTTTTTGTTCTATGGATGTCAATGACTGCTGTATTTTGCCAACATTCTTCAGAGTATCTCGTTTTGTGTTCAACAGAAAAAAGAAACTCATAAAAGGTTAAAACCTTGTGAGTAAACTGAGAGGAAAATGTCCTTTTTTGGTGAATTATCCTTTTAATGTATCATAATCTATCCTTTTAATGTGATGTAACCAACAAGGGTAAGTATGGCAATAATAATTTGTTATTTTTCTCCCCTATAATCACCTGCAGTGTCTTGCCTTATGTAATATCTGACAGCGAAGCAAGAAACATTTTTTCTGTCATATTTTATGCACTAACAACAACTTTTAAGCAACTTTATCATTATTTTTAAGCATAAACTCACTTAATTTTGATAATCTGTTCATAAATTCAAGACATAACGTTAATATCCAAGTTATTTTTCCAAGTAAACATGTTTAGATACCTTAGTGTTGGTCAGGAAAAACATTAATTATCAAGTAAGAAAATAACATGCTATTTTCCCATTAGTTTTGTCTTCAGAAATGTACTGCAATTATTAATTTTTAACATGCTTGCTATAGACCATTTTGAGGGATGTAAACAAAAACAATGGTCCTGACGTATTTCCTGTTTTACATTTTTAATTTCTATATCTTCAGAGAATCCAAAAAGAGCCACATATTGAAAAATAATGTTATGAGAGCTGTTTTAACATCAAGTTGTGATTGAATTGCCTCTTGTTACAGTTATGAAATAGTTTGATAACAAGCAGGAAATGTTCATGGGCCAATGACATGACCACATTGAAATGGTCTATAATGTGATGCACTGACTGGATATAATACATCACTTATTGTCACAACAACCCTAAAACAGCCTTATCCTCCAAACACAAAGCACATGTGAGTAAATGGCCGATTTTGTGTACTAAATGACCTCTATAAAAGCTCTTTGAGACTCAAACACGACAAGCTAAAAAACACGAGGCCCATGAAATCAATAGCAGAAAACGCTAATGACACTTCAATGATGCAGAAAGACGAGGGCCATGAATAATGTATACCCGCTATTCATCTGGAACATCTCAGAGAGCATCATTAACTCACTGTGCCGTCTTAAAGCAGGCCACATCTCGGTTTATATGAGGAAAGTCCAAATTCAACCGTGTAACCTTGAAGTTTCGAGGTAAGGTGCTGCGTTTGTTTACTCAAGTCAAATCAGGTAACAAAACCAGCGCCAAGTTATGCTAACGTAGACTGAAGGAACACAGTGCCATCTAGCGGATCGAGTTCGTCAACACTTCTTCACCTGGGGCAAAGCAGGTAAATACTACAGTAAATAACGGTATAATAATTCTAGATTTTTTTTATATCTCATACAATTGTCTTATAATTTACACAATACAACTGTACACGAGTTATC
>CAIGQV010001633.1:27765433-27787164 GCA_903798115.1 Danio jaintianensis | reverse complement strand
GCAGGTAAATACTACAGTAAATAACGGTATAATAAGTCTACATTTTTACTGTCTGATACAATTGTCTTATAATGTACACAACCCTGCTGAAAAATCCAGCTTAAACCAGCCTAAGATGGTTGGCTGGTTTTAGCTGGTCGACCAGGCTGTAAATGACTGGAAACCAGCCTGGAAATGGCCAAAACCCCTCTAAAACCAGGCTGGTCAACCAGCTAAAACCAGCCAACCAGCTTATGGCTGGTTTAAGCTGTTTTTTTCAGCAGGGAATACAAATGTACACCAGTCTTCTTTCCACGCGAATATCTGGGTAAATGGATAGTTCACACAAAATGAAAATCCTGTCATCCTTTACTCACATCTTTAAAAGCTATAACATATTGTGAAGAAAGCTAGAAACCTGTAACCATTGACTTCCATGTTTCCTACTATGAAAGTGACGTCAATGGTTTTCAGCTTTCTTCAAAATATCTTCATTTGTTCAAGAGAAGAAAGAAACCCATAAAGGTCAGTTAAAGTGAGTAAATGTTCATTTTTGGGTGAACTATCCCTTTAATTCATCGTCTTTTTTGCGCTCAGGGTAAACGTGAAGTGAGTCGTGAGTTCATAGGCGGATTATCCAGCCCTCATTTAATTAATGCAATTAAGCTTAGCTTTCCCCTCATGCCTGCTTATCTGCTGCTGTCAGAGCCGAAACTGTGAATAGATTAATTACCTCGATCTGCTTAGTTCATGACGGAGATCTGAACTGAAGGATGAATATATGATGATGCTCGTCATCTCTGGGAAATAAAGGAAACTGATGATGTAAGAGCTGTTATGGAAATCAGTCAAAGATTGGGGCTTTATATGGGTCACTCCGTCGATTCTAAAATGATATAGGCAGAGATGAAAATTGAAAGAATTTTTCGATATCTGTTAATATATATGGTTTAAAGGGTCATTGTTGGCATTTTGATCTGGACCCAGCAGGCACATAATTGATGTACAACGTTGAAAACGCTGAAATAATGTAAACAACTGATTGAATTTTTTTTATTAATTAATAAAAATAAAGTTAAGCAACACCTGTATTTTATATATATAAAAATAAATAAATAAACAGTTCTGTCTAGTTTTCGAATCTGATTGGCTGATCGATATTCTGCAATATCAGAACTCCTACAGCCTCCTCACCCTTCTGTATTACTCCACCCAAATAGAGTGACAGCAGATCAATAAACTCACTACAGTTTGACAAATATTGCAGCTGTTGGACAATGTACTTTTGAGGCTTTTTTTAGGCGAGAATGTAGTTGTTTAGATTGCAACTGAGCAGTTTATTTATACAGTGTTTATTTTAAATATTTATAATTTCGGAGAGGAAGCGCGGTGGCGCAGTGGGTAGCACTGTCGCCTCACAGCAAGAAGGTCGCTGGTTCGAGCCTCGGCTGGGTCAGTTGGCATTTCTGTGTGGAGTTTGCATGTTCTCCCCGTGTTGGTGTGAGTTTCCTCTGGGTGCTCCGCTTTCCCCCACAGTCCAAAGACATGCGCTACAGATGAATTGGGTAAGCTAGTGTATGTGTGTGAATGAGAGTGTATCGGTGTTTCCCAGTGATGGGTTGCAGCTTGAAGGGCATCCGCTGTGTAAAACATATGCTGGATAAGTTGGCGGTTCATTCCGCTGTGGCGACCTCAGATTAATAAAGGGACTAAGCTGAAAAGAAAATTAATGAATGAATAATTTCGAAGATACAGCGCCATCCACAAGAGACCAAGCGACAGAGACCGCATAACAAGCCCTTAGAGGAGGAAAAACTCAGCGTAATTTTAAATTACAGCTGATCAAATCATTATAAAACTGGTAAGTGCTACTTGTAAGTGCTACTCGTGTGATAGATATATATATATATATATATATATATATATATATATATATATATATATATATATATGAGAGAGAGAGAGAGAGAGAGAGAGAGAGTGTGAGTATTCTTAATTTTCAGATGAATCAGTCAGCTAAATGAAATAAAAATTGGCAAACTGACTCACAAATTTTATAAATATCATTTATTTATACAATAAATCAGCATGAAGAAATGATGTCCAGTGTGAAGGTCATGATCATACCGCCCACAGCTCCAGTTTGCTCATTACGATAATAACGACTCCTGCCACAAATCCCACAAATCCCAGCAGAATTCCCAGCACAAGCACTACCATCTCCACGTCCTGCGAGTCTTCAGGCATCTGCATCTCTGTGTGAGCAAAAACACATCAGACGTCTGCACAAAGTACTTCAAAACATCTGAATTATCTCTCAAAAATATAAACAATTTGTTTAGTATTCAGTGCTTCAGAACTGCTCTTCCCTGAAGCTGTGCATTAATGTATATTAATGTATATCCTGAATTATGGCTTTATGTTACATGGACTGTTGCCTGAGTCTATGCTGTCTGTGACCTTGTTGCCGGTTATTAAGGATAAGGCTGGAAAGGTAGGAAGTTTGGATAATTATAGACCAATTGCCTGGGCGAGTGTGGTGTCGAAGGTTTTGGAAGGAATTATATTAGACAGATTAGGTCCATTTCTGGGGACCACTGATAATCAATTTGGTTTTAAGGCTCCTCACAGCACTGATTTCTGTACTTATGCGTTAAAGGAAGTAGTTAAACTGTATAAAAGACAAAATTCTAGGGTTATAATTGGTTTTATTGATGCCTCTAAAACTTTTGATGGGGTTAAATCATCAAAAGCTTTTAAGTAAATTAAAACAAAGAGGAATACCTAATAGTATTTTAAGAATTTTAACTTAAAGTATGCGGATTAAGCGGGGTAACTCTGTTTCAGTTACATTTAAAGTGTAATCGAGTACGACAAGGAGGTTTACTTTCACCTGCTCTTTTTAATATATACATGAATGAGTTGTCTGAGGAATTAAGTGACTGTAGGACTGGCTGTGTGCTTGGTGATGCTATAATAAATCAAATCATCAGCATACATGTAATGGTTATCTTTTCCCCAAGTAGCGCTGGTTTTCAGCAGCTGCTTAATATTTGTGCAGATTATGGGCAGAGATATGATGTGCAATATAATTTTTAAAAAAGACGTGTAGAACCAAAGAACATGGAGATATGATTTTTCCAGATTTTACTTTGTCAGGGCAAGTTTTAAATGTTAGTAAAACTTGTTAAGTATTTAGGGCATGTCATTACTGAGGATATGAGTGATGATGGTGATATGTACAGGGAACGTCGAAAGTTATACGCTCAAGCAAATATGCTGGTGAGAAAGTTTTATTTGTGTTTGGAGCAGGTTAAGGTAAACCTCTTTAGAACTTATTGCAGTTCTTCATACATAGCTCCCCTGTGGTATCAGTTTAAAAAAAGAGAGTCTCCATAAGCTGCAGGTTGCATACAATGTTTGTATGAGGATTTTTCTTTAAAAAAAAAAAGGTGTAGTGCAAGTGAATTATTCTGTAAGGTAAGAGTTCGATCATTTTTTGCTTTGATGAGAAATTTGATCTATAAGTGTCTGTCGATTGGAGAGTTCTCAGAATAGCATTTTAATGTTGTTGATAAGAAGGTCGCTGGTTCGAGCCTCGGCTGGGTCAGTTGGCATTTCTGTGTGGAGTTTGCATGTTCTCCCCGTGTTGGTGTGGGTTTCCTCCGGGTGTTCCGGTTTCCCCCACAGTCCAAACACATGCGCTATAGGTGAATTGGGTAGGCTAAATTGTCTGTACTGTATGTGTGTGAATGAGTGTGTATGGATGTTTCCCAGTGATGGGTTGCAGCTGGAAGGTCATCCACTGCGTAAAACATATGCTGGATAAGTTGGCGGTTCATTCCGCTGTGGCGACCCCTGATTAATAAAGGGACTAAGTCGAAAAGAAAATGAATGAATGATGTTGATAAATCCTAGGCTTACTGATGAGTGTTATCAGTCACCTTTTATAAAATATTGGTATAACGGTCTTTTTTAATGTATATATATATATATTGTGTTGTTTGTATTGTTTTGTCTGTCTTTTGTACTATTGGACCTAGTGTTTGCAATAAAGAGAAATTAATTAGCCCCCCTGTATATATTTTTTCCCCCAATTTCTGTTTAACGGAAAGATTTTTTTCAACACATTTCTAAACATAATAGTTTTAATAACTCATTTAATTTCTAATAACTGATTTTTATCTTTGCCATGATGACAGTACATCATATTTTACTAGATATGTTTCAAGACACTAGTATTCAACTTAAAGTGACATTTAAAGGCTGGCCGGCCATCTAAGCTGAGTGATCGGGGGAGAAGGGCCTTAGTCAGGGAGGTGATCAATAACCCGATGGTCACTCTGTCTGAGCTCCAGCGTTCTTCTGTGAAGAGAGGAGAACCTTACAGAAGGACAACCATCTGTGCAGCAATCCACCAATCAGGCCTGTATGGTAGAGTGGCCAGACAGAAGCCATTCCTTAGTAAAGGGCACATAGCAGCCCGCCTGGAATTTGCCAAAAGGCATCTGAAACTAAATTCTCTGGTCTGATGAGGCTAAAATTGAACTCTTTGGAGTGAATACCAGGCGTTACGTTTGGAGAAAACCAGGCACCGCTCATCATCAGGCTAATACCATCCCTACAGTGAAGCATGGTGGTGGCAGCATCATGCTGTGGGGATGTTTTTCAGCAGCAGGAACCGGAAGACTAGTCAGGATAGAGGGAAAGATGAATGCAGCAATGTACAGAGACATCCTGAATGAAAACCTGCTTCAGAGTGCTCTTGACCTCAGACTGGGGCGACGGTTCATCTTCCAGCAGGACAATGACCCAAAGCACAATGCCATATCAATAGAGTGGCTTCACAACAACTGGATGTCCTTGAGTGGCCCAGCCAGAGCCCAGACCTAAATCCTAATGAACATTTCTGGAGAGATCTGAAAATGGCTGTACAGCGTCGCTTCCCATCCAACCTGATAGAGCTTGAGAGGTACTGCAAAGAGGAATGAGCAAAAATTCCCAAAGAGAGGTGTGCCAAGCTTGTGGCATCATATTCAAAAAGACTTGAGGCTGTAATTGCTGCCAAAGGTGCATCAACAAAGTATTGAGCAAAGTATAAGGAAATAAATGAATTTAATCCATTTTGGAATAAGGCTGTAAGATAAAAAAATGTGGAAAAAGTGAAGCGCTATGAATACTTTCCGGATGCACTGTAACACCTCTCCTCATACGGCGGAAACAGAATATAAACAGAAATCAGAGTCAAATTCAATACCTTTTAAGACCTTTTTTAAAACTCTATCCATACATTTTAAGATACAATGCGTTTATATTTATAGATATTTAAACATACATTCCATATATTCTTTCTTAATGACATGCACAGATGAACTGTTCACCACAAAACTAGCAATATGAGCTAACAAAATCAGTATGGTTAGTTTTGATTTCACGTGTACTTTAAAGGCCTTAAATGTCTTTAAACTGACTTAAAGATGCTGCCCGCGGACACCCTGAGAGATCTTACCTGTGGATGGAGGAGGATTTTTTTCACAGCGAGACACATTACAGAAGCAGGAGCTGATGGAGTAACGCGCTTGAGAAGACATCGGTCTCTGCTTCCCCATGATGTTTGAGAGATCCACACTCCAGAAATCCTTACCATCCATCATCATCGTCGTCGTCATCTCCATACAACAGTACGTCAGCACTCACATTAAATGATTATCCTCTGAGGGGTGAAAAACATGTTTAACTATCAACACAATCCACACACTGCAATATAAACTGGTCCAGCAAGTTCAGATGCTGATTTGAAGTACAGTAGTCAACATTTGAAGTGGATCAAAAAAGTTTTTCTAAATTTTCCTAAGACAAATATGGATGTTGTTCAATCGTTTTAGGACAACTTTGATGAAAGGTTTTGATCCACTTCAAATGTTGACTACTGTAGGGCTGCACGATATTGGAAAAAAACTGACATTGCAATGTTTTATTTTTCCGCAATATACAGTTGAAGTCAGAATTATTAGCCCTCCTGTATATTTTTTTTTACACAATTTCTGTTTAACGGAAAGAAGATTTTTTTCAACACATTTCTAAACATAATAGTTTTAATAACTCATTTCTAACGACCGATTTCTTTTATCTTTGCCATGATGACAGTACATAATATTTTACTAGACATTTTTCAAGACACTAGTATTCAGCTTAAAGTGACATTTAAAGGCTTAACTAGGTTAATTAGGCAAGTTAGGGTAATTAGGCAAGTCATTGTATAACACTGGTTTGTTCTTTAGACAATTGAATTAAAATATTGCTTAAAGGGGCTAATAATTTTGACCTTAAAATGTTTTAAAAAAAATTAAAAACTGCTTTTATTCTAGCCGAAATAAAACAAATAAAACTTTCTCCAGAAGAAAAAATATTATAGGAAATACTGTGAAAAATTCCTTGCTCCGCTAAACATCATTTGGGAAATATTTGAGAAAAAAAGAAAAGAAAAGAAATAGAAAAATCACAGGAGGGCGAATAATTTTGACTTCAACTGTATATTGAGATGTGAATGTAAATTACCCAGGCGACTTGTATAGCTCTATTTGAAAATAATTAATAATTTAAGACTCTTTGATTGCAATGATTTCGTAGGGGAGTGCATCTGCATAAAATAATAATAAACTGATTGTAAGCACAGATAAATAGAATAAAGCAAAAAGAAATGAAATAATGCTTTATGGTTTTCTGGAGAGTCTAATGGTGTGCTCACACTAGGCTATCCGAACCATGCTCCGAATCAGGCCCAGGCACGGTTCAGTTGGCCGGCCCTGGTCCGGTTGGAAGAGGTGTGCCAGAGCGCGGTTCGATTGGTCTTTGGCTCGGTATGCTTGTAGTGTGAGTGCAAAGCGCACCTGAGTGCAAAACTGAAGACGCAACGTCACTTTTAAGGGACTGGTTCATATGGATTTATTAATCATTCTTACTGTTCAATGAACACGAACTGTCATAGTTTATTAAAGACGCAAACCCCTCGCTGCACATCAGCTGCACCTTCAGCAAACCTCCGTGCAGCATAATGACTTTCATGAACATCTGTTCAGCAAAGGATTTGACTGTGAATCATCGCATCCCAAATTACTTAAAATAAAACAAAACAATAGAACTAAAGCAATCTCTATTGTACAGAGCGAGAGCGCTTCTCTTCTGTTAAACTAAACAGCCTCATCATCAATGACGTAAGCGTGTTTGGGCTCGGAAGGCATGCAATGTGAGTGCAGGCTGAGGGGCAGAGGGGAGGGTGGACAACTGTGCCTGTGAGTACACCCTGACTGGATTGAGGTATAGAAATTTAATAATCAAATGCAAATAAGTTACACTGTATAGTCTTCTTCGTATAAAAATTAATTCAAATAATCTTTATTAAAGCAAATTCAAATTCACTTGAAATTATACAGTCACAAGCTTTAAAAACACAAGCCAATGAAAAAATGATTATTAAATGATATTAAATCCTGGTCAACTACAATCCCAACTCAACATTGCAGATTCTGCGATGTGACTACACTGGAAAAATGATTCATTGGATTTACTCAATTTTTTTTAAGGTAAGTAGCAAACAATTTATAAGGGCTGAATATAAACAAACATTAAATGTAGTAATGTTCAACTTAATTATTTTGTTTAAATTCACCCCGTATAAATTATTTGCAACCACTTACCTTAAAGAAAAATTGAGTAAATCCAATGAATCATTTCTTTCAGTGTATTGCTGAAACGATATATTGTACACCCCTAATTTGAAGACATTAAAATCCTTACCTTGAGCTCTTGAAAACCTGAAAGCAGAATATAAATGAACAAAACACAAGTGCAGCATGTCAAATCCAGCAGCTGAATGCCATGGGTTGAGAATTTACAGCTGATTTTTTACCGCACTTCCTCCTCCACACGCATTCATCTTCACGTACGTTTCCTCATGCCTGAAAACTAGAGCAGTGAATTCCTGAAGCTCGTCTGGTTTCACTTCTTTTGTGATGCATGAAAACAAATGAACAATACGCTTTCATAACAAACAGGGCTCATTTATGATTGATTGGTTAAAAGCTTTGCTTTGAATGAGATCTAATATAAGGAGTCAATTATTCGCCCTCCTGTGAATTTCTTTTCTTTTTCAAATATTTCCCAAATGATGTTTATCAGAGCAAGGACATTTTCACAGTATTTCCTATAATATTTTTTCTTCTGGAGAAAGTCTTATTTGTTTTATTTCAGCTAGAATAAAAGCATTTTTTTATTATTTTTAAAACATTTTAAGGTCAGTATTATTAGTCCTCTTAAGCAATATTTGTTTTCGATTGTCTGCAGAACAAACCATCGTTATACAATGACTTGCCTAATTACCCTAACTTGGCTAATTAACCTAGTTAAGCCTTTAAATGTCACTTTAAGCTGAAAACTAGTATCTAGAAAAATATCTAGTCAAATATTATGTACTGTCATTAGGGCTGGGCCGATAAACGATATTATATCAAATCGCAATAAAATTTATGTCGATAACAATGATGAGCTCTGGACTTTTTTACTCTATATTGATCTAAGAGCCCATCACCCAGCATAAATGTGCAACAATGGGAATCTAGAAGTGTGTTGATATTGGACATGCACCGAATTTTCAGCCGCCAAAAATGATCGGCCACGGAAAATAGGTTATGCTATTTAATGGACCCCCTCATTTATGGCTTTAGTCATTGTTGGGATAGTCTTTTAAATCGGGAAGCATTAAGAACTGATATCAAAATATACATCGTTATTATTCAATATGAAAAAGAATTAATCGAGATTGCATTTTTGCCATATCGCCCAGCCGTAACTGTCATCATGGCAAAGATAAAAGAAATCAGTTATTAGAAATGAGTTATTAAAACTATTATGTTTAGAAATGTGTTGAAAAAAAATCGTATTTCCGTTAAACAGAAATTGGGGGAAAAATGATATAGGCGGGGCTAATAATTCAGGAGGGCTAATAATTCTGACTTCAACTGTACATAACATCTTTTTTAAAGTCTTTTCATAATTTGACTATTCATGTATAAATGTATTTTTAAAGGGATAGTTCACCAAAAATGAAAACTCGTCATCAAAGTTACTCACCTTTTGCATCTTTTTTTCTGTTGAACACAAGAAGATAATTTGAAGTATGTTGGAATCCTGTAAATGTTTTGTCCTACTATGGATGTCAACGGTCATCGTTTTTTTTTTCCTTCTTCATAATACTTCCAACATTCTTCAAAATATCTTATTTTGTGTTCAACAGAATCTCAAAGTTTTTGAAATATAGTTTTATTTGTGGGTGAACTGTCCCTTTAACTCAAACACCGCCTGACCAGTAAATATAGATTTTGAAGAATTGTTTGGTTCCAAGACAATAACAATAATCAGCAAGGAATAATTCAGCCGAAAATTTAAAATACCCAATAAATTTACTCAGCCTCAAGTGGTCCTGCGAGACACAACATTTCGTTCCACTGTATGTAGCAGAATGACAATAAAGCTCAACTTGACTTGATTTAAGAGGTTTTCGAGAATGCATATTCGACATGCATCAAAAGAAAGTCATTTTTGGTTTATAATTTTAAAAACTAGAAATATTTTTGTTACAAAAACACACTGATCCACTTCATAGGAAGTGTGTTAACCGCCTGGTGCCATGGGGTTAGACTTAACACTGATTTATACCATTATACAGCATGGAAGAAGTATATTTTGCTGATGATATTTATTCATTTCCACTGATATTTTTTATATTCCTTTGATATTTCTGGGTTGTAAATATAAGTGGGAATCCAGCAGTCATTAAATACCAGCAGTCAAAACTTATTTTTGTCCTTGAGTTGAGTTGAGAGCACTCGCGCTGTATTTTTTTTTCCACCCCAGCTGTGACGAAGTTTACAGGTAAACACTTTTTAAAACACCCACAGCATTCAAACCTGGTTTATCCGGTTTTGCAAGCAGCTGAATTTTACCAAGCGAGAAAAAACGTATATACAGCTACAAAAAAATAATCCTGTTTCTCTGGAAGTTTCTCTGTTTGAGTTGTGAGTTTATATACATAAAAAAGAATGTTAAATGCATGTGAAGAGTCTTCTTTAATGTTTTATATCATTTGAAAACTTCAAAATATGAGTGAAATAATGTTCCTCATCATTCAGTGTATAACACATATTCATTTAATAACATTCTGGCCTGTATTTATTAATAAAAATAAGTGATCAAATTCATTTTTACTATATTTTAGTTGACCCACTTGTTATAAATATGCCTTAATTTAATTTTAATTTGATATTAATTTTTGTAAATAAACTTTTACGATAAATTACATTTTAGAGGTTGTCTTCTCTAAATCATGATGGAAATGTATGAAAGTCCTTATTTTTGCTCAGAAAATAATAAAAAAAAAAAGCACACCTTTTAATTGACTATATTTTAAAAGCTGTATTAAACTAATTATTTTGGAAACCCTTTCTGTGCTGGCAGATATATACAATTATTAATTTGAAATAAATACTAATAAAATCAACAAGTGATGTTTAACAGAGCAAGAGTATTCCCACAGTATTTACATTATATTATTTCTCTGAAGAAAGTGTTATTTCTTTTAGTTTGGCTGGGATGAATGGATGGATAAATAAATAAAATAAAATAATTAATAGAATAAAATAAAATAAATAAAAAAAGCTCAGTAGTATCTTGCTAAATAACTAGTAAAATATGATGTACTGTCATTGACAAAATACATTATTTATTAGAAATTAATTTTGAAAACTTGTATGTATAAAAACTATTATGTTAAACAGAACTTTGGAAATATTTTTAAAAGAATTATATGTGGATATGGATCCTTATATGGATATATAAGGATGCTCCGATCGATTGGCTGGAGATCGGTATCGGCCATTATTCACATTTCATGACTCGATCAGTACTCGCTGATCTAGCGGATTTCATGAACAGATCATAAGTCTTTGTTTACGAGTTTACAAGCAGAGGAAGACGCAAGTACACTCCTGGGTTATACATCTGCAGCTACAACACGCGAGGAGATCAATGATGTTAATGTGGGGGTGAGAAGGATGCATCACACAGCAGCTAAAATACATACAGATGTGGTGCGACCTCTGTTTACAGTCTATTGGTGCGACTTGCGCAAGTGTTTTTTTTGTTGTTGTTGTTATTGGAACCAGTGTTTTGAGCTGCTGTGACGCGAGCGGAGCGATCATCCCCATCTAGTGTCCAACCGTATGCGTGACGGCCACAAATTAGATAGAATACCCTGGAAATCATGGCGAAGAGAGTGAATGAGCAAGAGATCAGATTGCGAAAGGAGCAGTGATGATCACTCGAAACGGTTATAAGAGAAGTGTTTAGGGGATTATATGCAGCATATGTAATTTATTCTCTTAGGTAAGGTGAGATTTCCACTTAAATATCATACTTGGAGGGAAAATGTTCTTTTGCAATGGCAAATAGGGGTGTGAACCTACACTGGTCTCACGGTTCGGTTTGGTTACGATTATCATGCCATCGATTCGGTTCAATTCGATATCTTGGTGCATTGACGATGCTTTCCATACACAATTTGATATTTTACTTCACAGCACAGCAATTCTTGTATTAAAATGTATAAATATATTTATATTTAAATACTATTTGTAATACAATTTTGTCCTTTAATATAAACAGTCAGATATATGAACTGTACCTTTAAAAACTCAAGTACATGCACAGAACAACATGAGCATTTATAGCAAATAAACAAATATAAATATCCTGCTCGCTTTCTGAGCCTTGTCTAGCGAGTTCTTTCTTACACCCCTATGACTGGTCACGCGCTCAACAGAAAGGGCTGCAATTGGCTCTAACACTCTGGTGCTGTTCACTGATGAGTGACCCTGATAAATGGCAGCGGCGATCACAGCTGATCCATGATAGACGCGGTGGAGAAAACTCGCTCTGCAGACACACGCTCGTGTCTGTATCCAGAAGTATCGCTGTAACAGCCGAGAGGAGAGGAAAAGTTACCTCATGACAGCAGGTCAAAGGGCCACAGTGAGAGATAGAGAGAGTGCGAGAGAGAAATGGAGTTTACTTTCAGTTTCTCCATAACAGTGAAACAGGGGCTTTTGCTGTAAGTGTCAGTGAAAGACTGTCCAGCAAACACACACGCAGTGAATTGTGCACAGTTTCTGCGTTTGTAAGTAGTTGGAGCATTTTAAAGACTCGCGCTCGCCTCCCTCTTCATAGTAAGCTACCGCAATATAGCGCATATGAGATAAATGACGTCAGTACATAATAACCGGTTATGATTATTACTGAACAGATACCGAATTGTCCGCGTCTGCATCGCGGTGCACCGAAGAAATAATTCATTTTGACACCCCTAATGGCAAAGTTATATAAAGCTTGAAGTATCAGAATCGGCTGATCACCATGACAAGGAAATAGTACTCTGTATCAGCTACAAAAATCCTGATCAGAGCATCCCTAATATATATATATATATATATATATATATATATATATATATATATATACACATACACATATATACACAAACAAACAAACAAATAAATAAAAAATAAATAAAAATTTTATATTAAATAGTATACACAAATAAAACACTGGCACACCACATTGCTCCATTCACTTGTTGTATTTGTATTTCCATCCAAATAAAACCCAATGCATAATCGGGAGTGCATAATCATACTGCAGACAGGGAATATTATGCCACAACCATCTGCTATTTTCCTTACACATATTCCAAAAGAATAAATCTAGAAAAGAGAGATTAGAGCGGTGCAAATAAATACAGATGAGAAAGAAGCAAAAGCAGGATCGTGGCATTATGAACTCTATATACAGGGAACAATGAGGGTCTCTATTGCTGAAATGTGACGCCTTTAGACTCGCTCAAGATTACTTTCAATTTAAACAGCTCATTTCATCCACTGAAACTAGTTTAGAAGAACACATGCAGTACAGGGAGGATTTATGGCTGCTATTTTCAGGGAAGCTTATTATGAGTCGCTATCATCATATTGATTCGACCGCGCAATAGAATTACATCAATTTCGTTCAGATCAAAGCAATGTCTAAATTAAATTAGAAAGCTTTTTGAAGAGAGGACTTACCCAAGATTGAATATCGGCTGTTAATTTATTTAATCCAATGTAATTTTTGTATTATTTTACATGATTTATATTTATTTTTTTAGCTGAAACCGTTCATAACATGCAAGTCAATGGCTACTGGCACTTTGAAAGTCAAAAAATTAAAACACATACAGGCAAAACACAACTAATACCCATGGATCTTGATCTGGACTTTACTAGAACTATGTTAAGCTGCTTTGACACAATCTACATTGTGAAAAGCGCTATATAAATAAACTTGACACACTGAGGTTTTATAATATAAAACAATCCTTCCATTTTCAATTCACAGCCTCGACAAACGGTCATAAATGCATTCCTGGATTTTCCAACCTATTAGTAAGGATAATTTGCTCAAGCTGTGGATTAAAGCTGATGATATTGTAAATAATATTGAGTTTCTTGCACAGGTCATTAATTTTGCTTCATAATAGATTAATGTATCGTCAGGAGCAAAAAACATCAGGCATTAATTTCGTTTTGTGTTTTTATTTATTTGACTCTCAAAGTGCTAATAATAAAAAAAATATATATATATATATATATATAAAATAATAATAATAATAATAATAGATAATAATTGTAGTTGTAGTTAATAATCTTAATATTTAAAATAATAATATTGGAGCAATAATTTCATTTGTGTTTTTACTCTCAAAGTGCTAATAATAATAATAATAATAATAATAATATTGGAGCAATGGCATTAGTAATAGTTCTTGTTGTTGTTATTATTATTATAATCGTCATCATCATCATTAATAATAATAATAATAATATTTTAAATATTATTATTATTATTATTAATGATAATGATAAAAATTATTATTAATGATAATGATAATAATAATTATTATTATTATTAATGATAATAATGATGATGATGACAATGATGATGATAATAATAATAATAATAATAATAATAATAATAATAATAATAATACTAATAATATTGGAGCAATGGCATTAGTAATAGTTGTTGTTTTGTTATTATTATTATTAATAATATTATCATCATCCTCATCATTATCATCATCAATAATATTTAAAAATATTATTATTATTATTATTAATGATAATGATGATGATAATAATAATAATAATAATAATAATAATATAAAAAATTATATTGGAGCAATGGCATTAGTAATAGTTGTTGTTTTGTTGTTATTATTATTATTAATATTAATAATAATAATAATAATAATAATAATGAGTTGTTGTTAATAATAACATTAACAATAATAATAATAATCTCATCATTCTTATTATTAATAATAAGAATATTTATACGATTATTAATTATTATTATTATTATTATTACCAATAATAATAATAATGTCACCAAGAGGCACAGTTTCAGTTAAAAGCTCTTATTCAAAACACATTGGATGATGGTGTGAGGCTATTGGTAAATTAGCAAATGTTCATTTTTAGATGAACTCTCTTTTACCACACTCGCTGCAAAAGTCTTATGGAAACGACTCTGTATATTTAATACATAAAAAGCAAACCCCAGATCGGTCTAACGCATCACAGAGCAGCAACAGAAGTCTCTAAAGCCAATGCAAATCTAAAGCAGTTCCTAAACTCTCATTCCCTTCATTCATGAAATCAAATGCAAGTTGAACGCTGGCTCAAAACCAGATCTAAATGGTGACCCTGATCAATAAAGCAGTGAAGAGAGAGGCAATAAATGTTCAGACAGAAATCAAAAGAGTCCAAAATGGAAGCAAAACAAAACAACAAGCTACTCCGTCAACTAAGAAAAGTAGTTATGATTCCACGGTTTCCCATTATGGGCATTTTGGTAAAAGTCTTCTTTATAAAAGAAAAAAACTCATCCTACATAGTATATACACACGTATGTTTTTACACTGAAGCAAACGGTGGAGCACAGAGAAAACAGTGTGTCTGTGAATGTTTGTTTCCCAGAATGGATAGTGTCCGAGTTCACCTGGAGTCTGAGTCGCTGGTGTCAGATGAGGATGAGGAGGAAGATGAGGAGGAAGAGTCGGAGCTGGAGCTGCTGCCGCTGAGACGGGATGCCATCGCATGAGGCTCCGCACCGCTGGCCTTTTCTGCTGGAACAGACAAACCAAAAACCCTTTTTAAATCATAGAGGAATGGTTTTGTGTGTCAACAATAGAGAGTTTTGCTTTTGACATGGTTAAGGTACAGTTGAAGAATTATTAGCCCTCCTGAATTATTAGCCCCCCTGTATATTTTTTTCCCCAATTTCTGTTTAATGGAGGGAACACATTTCTAAACAAGTTTTAATAACTCATTTCTAATAAATGATTTCTTTTATCTTTGCCATGATGACAGTACATCATATTTGACTAGATATATTTCTAGATACTAGCATTCAGCTTAAATCGAAATTTAAAGGCTTAATTAGGTTAATTAGGCAAGTTAGGGTAATTAGGCAAATCATTGTATAATGATGGTTTGTTTTGTAGACAATTAAAAATATATAACTTAAGGGGGCTAATAACATTCCTGTCAACCCTCCCGTTTTTCCCAGAATTCTCCCGTATTTTACAATTCTATCTCGCTATCATCCTGTAAAGACATTTTCCCGTATTTCTCCAGTATCTCTAATCTTTCTATGAAGGGTGGCTATAAACATCAGAGCCAATCCTCCCTTATACGCAACCCATACCGCCGAACCACCAGGGGACGCCCCTTGCTCTTAAATGTGAGTGTTCTGTGCTTTTATTTTATTTGAATCTAAATGAGGGATTTATTCGCTGCTCTTTAATCAGAATGTTTACATTATACAATGAAGAAAATGTTAATGAGATTTGATAACTTGATTCCATTTCTTTATAATAGCTATTAATTTTAATAGGCTAAATTTAAATTTATTTGCAGTCTTTTTCTAATGTATGCTATTAATTATATCCTTTGTAAATAATAATAATAATAATAATAATAATAAAACATATTACTGACCGTTTCAACTGTTTATTTACAATGAAACGGCTCCAGTTGAACAGCTTTAGTAATTTGGGGAATTTCGTTTTTTTGTTGTTGTTGTTGGTGGTGGGGGGATCCCTTATTTTCACATCCCAATGTTGACAGGTATGGGCTAATAATATTGACCTTAAAATAGTTAAAAAAAAATTTCAAAACTGCTTTTATTCTAGCCGAAATAAAACAAATAAGACTTTCTCCAGAAGAAAAAATATTATAGGAAATACTGTGAAAAATTCCTTGCTCTGTTAAACATCATTTGGGAAATATTTGGACAAAAAATAAATAAATCAAAGGAGGGCAAATAATTTTGACTTGTACAACAGTATATGGTGGATTTTGACTCACCCTAGTGACAATGAAAAATACACATGAATACCGGAAGCAAGGTATGGTTTGCTTGCATAAAAGAAAAATTCTTAAGATTACTTTAGGAGGAAAACTAAAACAATGACTAGCTTGTTTTCAAAAGGCATAATTCTCATACAGGTTTAATGTACAATAGTTGAAAATGTACTTAAATGAACATATATAGCTAGGTATAACAGACACTATACAGCATTTACACAACATAGAATTTATACAAGTTGACTGCACATGAGCAATTCCATTTCACTTCATGTATTGTTTTATTTATTTATAAATAAGAGTTTTAATGGGTGAAAAATAATGTCAAGAGTATATTTGCTATAATTTAATTCTGCCAAGAATATGAATTATACTGTACTCTATATTAGACATACATTTTACTGGAGTTTTTATAGGGCTGCACATTTTGGTAAAGAGAACATTTTTTACCTTGAATATTCTTATAACAACTTTAAAATGTTGTGCCTGTTAGGTCTACACGATTTTATACAAACATTTTTGAGATTATATAATAATATGTCTACTATTATTATTCATTCATTCATTTATTTTCTTTCAGTTAGTCCCTTATTAATCAGGAGTCACCACATAACTTATCCAGCATATGTTTTACGCAGCGGATGCCCTTCCAGCTGCAATCCATCACAGGGAAACATCTATACACACACATACAAACCAGAGCACCTGGACGAAACCCACGCGAACACAGGGAGAACATGCAAACTCCACACAGAAATGCCAACTGACCCAGCCGAGGCTCGAACCAGCGACCTTCTTGCTGTGAGGCGATCGTGCTACCCACTGCGCCACTGTGACGCCATGAAAAATGTTATTAAATTGTATTGTTATTTTATTGTTTATTAGTATTATTATTATTATTATTCATAAATTTGAATTAATTTAAAGACTTATTTTAATAGTGTAGCTATAAAATTACAATATTAATATATGGGCTTTCTTAAGGTTTAAATGTTATACGTTTAAACGTTTAAAATGTTTAAAGATTTAATTTAAACAAACTAGTTTATTTTGTTTGGACATTGGGGGGGGGGTGATCACAACACGTTCTTAAACCTTATCATTTGCTAACGTATAGTATAGTAATATTAACAATAGTAACAAATAATAACTTCATTTACTTTTTATAATTACTTAAATTATATTTACTTTTTATGGTTATTTACTTTTCATTTATGGTTTTTTGTTAAACCATCAAGATGTTCCCTTCCCAGAAAAAAATTTAATGTTTTGTTTAGTTCTTAGAGGTTCATGTTAAAGTGCCCCAAATTCATTAATTCATCCAAAAATGAGTTCACACAGAGCAATAATGACAGTTTCATCTGATTAATCATGCAGATCTATTTATTTACTGCATGACAGCATTTTGTTGTGGTTTTATTGCAGCACAAGAGCTCATCTTGTGTGTACTCCCCAGACTCTTCTTCACCTCTGCTCTCTCTCTCTCAGTTGTTTGCTTCTTCAACAACAGCTCTATACTAAATGTATCCCGTAAAAGCAGCCTCGGGCCTTCAGAGCACACTTATTGATATTAGATCAGCTAGAGAACACAGAGCCGCTGGTGTACCTTTGGGTTTCTGGGGTTTCTTGGTGGAGTTGAGCTGTCCGCTCACATCCTGCAGTCTCCGCTCCAGCTCTCTCTTCTTCTCCAGAGCCAGCTCCTCTCGACTCTTCCCTCCTCCTCCTTCAGTCTTCACCACTACACACACACACATCTGAATTACTGCATGTATTGCGCAACAAATAGAAAAGAGAAGCATTGAAACTAGAGGTCTGACTTAAACTGTAAATTGCATATCTAACATGTCCTCTCACCGTATGGTTTGCGGGGCTTCTTGCGCAGACAGGTCATCACATATCTCTCCAGCTCACGCAGTGTGGACGGTTTGAGCGTTTCGAAGTCGATCTCGATCTCCTCTGGGTTTGTGTCGCGCAGTGAAGGCTCTCTGGACTGGATGATGTGAACCACGCGGCCCAGTTTCTCTCCAGGCAGCTTGTTGATGTCCAGGCTGAGCTGCCGCTTGTCGTCGTAGCTCATGGGAAGACCGTCCTCTTCCTCCTCAGAGTCATAATGAGGCAGCGTGACCTCTGGGGCTGCTGGGAAATGAGACGACGAGGAGGATTTCTTTGTGTTCCTGTGGAAATTAAAGAAACTGGAGATATTAATAACACTGAACGCTGAGGTTTGAGCTAATACCATTTCAGTTATCAGTCCAAACCTACTCCAGATCTGTGATTTGAATTTCCCATAAACTAATTTATGACATTCAGATTCATTAACAATTCAATCAATCAACAACTTTTCTAACCATTTCTGATTTACTAAGGTTTTTTTTATACTTATACTGGTTTTAGGCTATATTAATTTACACCTTAAATATTACAAAAATAGTGTTTACACACACACACCTCATCTTATAAATTAGGGAAATTCAAATGTTAAGGAAAAATATTAAATAAAAATTTTAAAAAGAAGAAAATTAAATAAATAAATAAATAAAAGAGGAATATATAAAACTTAGTTGATTTTTTTTGTAGTTTGTAATTTAACATTGCCTAATTTTAAATGTATTATCTTTCTATTTCTAAATATGTATGTGTGTGTATATCTGTGTGAGTAAATGTAAATTAAATATTAAAAGCATATCATTGTAATAAATTACATTTTTTTCTATATTGGCAATTAAAAAAATGCTAAGAGTAACAATATAGTAGCATATTTCTAGGTTAAAATATAAATAAAATCCAAAAAAATTATCTAATATTTTCCCGTTAGTAAATACAATTAATTTTATATACTATACCGAAACATCTAATATATGTATTAGCATTTAATTATAATATACGTAATTGTATGTGCATATATTTATTTATTTATTTGTTTGTTTGTTTATTTATTTATTTATTTATTTATACATACAACAGTTCTGTCTGGTTCTTGAATCTGATTGACTGATAGCAATGCAATAATCTGCAAATAACAGCACTCAACGCCTCTTAACCCTTCACCCTCATGTATTACTCCGCCCACACTACAGTTTGACAAATATTGCAGCTGTTAGACAACATAATGTACTTTTGAGGCTTTTTTACTCGAGAATGTAGTTGTTTAGATTGCAACTATGCAGTTTATTTATAAGGATAGTGCCTATTTTTAAATATTTATAATTTCGGATCATCGGATTCATATGGAGCCAGATCAGTCTCAATAATAATACATTTGCATTCATAAAATTCATAAATGCACAACACAATTCGTAAATTCAAAACACAATTCATAAATCCACAACTCCAATTCATAAATTCACAACACAATTCATAAATCCACAACTTCAATTCATAAATTCACAACACAATTCATAAATGCACAACACAATTCATAAATTCAAAAGTAAAAATCTAAAATATTTCCTAAATGCGCACACATATGCATCTTACAAAAATACATTTAAAATGTTTACACAATTATGTATATATGAAGTTCTTGGATGTCTTTCCTCATGCATTTATGAATTATGTAAGATGTATTTATGAACCACTGAATTTTTCCCAGCATTGATGGCAATAAACAACTTGCAAACGAGCTGAATATGTTCTACTGTAGATTTGAGACCCCCGACCAGACACCCCACACCCACCCTGACGATCTCTCTACACAGCCATCAACACCTCCAGCCACCCCACTCTCCCCCCCTGCACTTCAGATCAGTGAGGATAATGTGCGTCAGATCTTCAGGAAACAGAAGAGAAGGAAAGCACCTGGCCCAGATGGTGTTTCACCAGCCTGTCTGAGAACCTGCGCTGACCAGCTGGCTCCCATTTTCTCACAGATCTTCAACAGATCACTGGAACAGCGCAGTTCCATCCTGCTTCAAATGCTCCACCATCATCCCAATCCAGAAGAAGCCAAAGATCACAGGACTCAATGACTACAGACCTGTTGCCTTAACATCTGTGGCCATGAAGTCATTTGAAAGACTGGTGCTAGCATATCTGAAGGACATCACTGGACCTTTGCTGGACCCCCTGCAGTTTGCCTATAGAGCAAACCGGTCTGTGGATGATGCAGTCAACATGGGACTGCATTATACACTACAACATCTGGACAAACCAGGGAACTACGCAAGGATTCTGTTCGTGGACTTCAGTTCTGCCTTTAACACCATCGTCCCATCATTGCTCGAGTACAAACTGACCCAGCTCTCTGTTCCTAGCTCTGTCTGTCAATGGATCACCAGCTTTCTGACAGACAGACAACAGCTAGTCAGAATGGGCAAAATCACATCCGACAGCCGCACCATCAGCACCGGTGCCCCCCAGGGATGTGTTCTCTCCCCACTGCTCTTCTCCCTGTATACCAATGACTGCACTGCAAAAGACCCCTCCATTAAACTCTTGAAGTTTGCTGACGACACTACTGTTATCGGCCTCATCCGGAACGGTGATGAGTCTGCATACAGACAGGAGGTGGAGCGGCTGGCTCTATGGTGCAGATGCAACAACCTGGAGCTGAACACGCTCAAAACGGTGGAGATGATAGTGGACTGTAGGAGAAACCCCCCTGCTCTCCCCCCACTCACCATCATGAACAGCACTGTGGCTGCAGTAGAGTCATTCAGGTTCCTGGGCACCACCATCTCTCAGGATCTGAAGTGGGACATTCACATAGACTCTATTGTGAAGAAAGCCCAGCAGAGACTGTACTTCCTTCGTCAGCTGAGGAAGTTCAACCTGCCACAGGAGCTGCTCGTACAGTTCTACTCAGCTGTCATCCAATCCATCCTCTGCACTTCAATCACCGTCTGGTTCGGCTCAGCTGCCAAAACCGACCTCCGTAGGCTACAGCGAATAGTCCGGACTGCTGAACGAATCACTGGCACTACACTTCCTACACTTCAAGAACTGTACTCTTCCAGAGTGAGTAAAAGGACTTGCAAAATCCCTCTGGACCCTTCACACCCAGCACACTTTCTGTTTGAACCGTCTGGTCGGCGCTACAGAGCACCGAGCACAAAAACAGCCAGACACAGGAAAAGTTTCTTTCCTCAGGCCATCTACCTCATGAACAGTTAATTATTCCCCTACAGTGCAATAAACATGTGCAATACCTTTTCATACGCACTTGTACACAGCACCTTATAACAGTATACAATGCAATACTTTCTCCATACACATTTGTACACAGCACCTTATAAC
>CAIGQV010001633.1:27712018-27750748 GCA_903798115.1 Danio jaintianensis | reverse complement strand
GGAAGGAAGGAAGGAAGGAAGGAAGGAAGGAAGGAAGGAAGGAAGGAGCAATCCAAGTAATCAAATAAGCATTTTATAAATAACACGTTTCTATAATAAAAAGGCTTATATCAATAAAATGACATCAACAAAAATAAACACATAAAATAAGACTATTTTTTGAAGGATTCACATTTACAAATAATTCCTTTAACGTCTCTCCACTCTACTAATTTGCTTACTAACAGTGCTACTTTTGACTTATTCATTCAAAAATATTCAAATTTGGTGACATTGTCATTTTTTATATTGCTTTAAATTACGTCCAAGTTTCCCCATCGTCCTAATCATCTTCCAATGCCAACACGTAAATAAAAATAAAAGCAAAGAACTTCAAAATTAGTTAATAAACCATTGAGTGTGCCTCACACACAGGTGAGTGGGCTTGACAAACCACCTGTAGAAAACACACTCTTTCATCTCTGACACTTTAACCGACACTTGCAGCAGTTTTGCACCAGACACTTTCTTACAATCACTCCATGTCTCTAAACAAAATAAAAAGTAAAACATTGTGCATTGATGAAGTGAGCTTCACGCAGGTGAGTAGGCTTGACAAACCACCTGTTAAAACAAACATCTCTCTATTAAAAAAGAAAAATGACCACCCCCCCCCACACTAGCTCTTAATTCTCTGAGCACTAACAGTTACTTTGTATAATTAGCACTTCTTGTGTGTAATGCCTCTTATGGATGAATCGCTAAATGCCTCCTCAATTGTAAGTCGCTTTAAACAAAAGTGTCTGCTAAATCAGTGTTTCTCAACCATGTTCCTGCAGGACCACCAACACTGCATGTTTATTTGATGTCTCCTTTGTCTGTCACACCCATTACAGTGCTGTATCCGAAATCGCACACTTCCATACTATATAGTACATTAAAAACAGTATGTGAGCAGAGTAGTATGTCCGAATTCATAGTATTCGAAAAACGGTGTGCGAGAAGTACCCGGATGACCTACTACTTCCGGCGAGATTCTGAAATGTGCATCCGATGGATGCTATGCTATCCCATGATGCCATGCGAGAGAATTCATGAATGGGAGTGAAGTGACGCAACTGACTTAGGCTGGTCACGTGATGACAAATGGCGGCTGTAGTACATCCGAGTTCCATTCATAATATTCACATTAATATTATCTAAAAGGTACTTTTATAACGGTCGTGTAGTAAATTCACTTCAGAATATGGTACATACTCCAGTAGTAGGCAATTTTGGGCACAGCCGAAAATTTTCAGAGAATGGACTTGTGGCCAGGTCACCTCCGAAGAATGAACTTGGGAGACCGCAAGAACAGAGAACGCGTCCTGTGAGAAATGAGATGCTTAGTTCTTCCAGATGGTCACATGACCTTCACGCATTTTAACGGAAAATTATTTAAATATTACAGCATTCATACAATGATTTATTTATTTTTTTCCCCCTTTTCAATATATATAATATGCACAAAAACCTTACAAATACACTATGCACAGTACAAAGAAATCAGATTTTAATACGAACTTCAGCAAATAAACACCCTTAACGTGTGTTTATGCCTTAATTAAGATGGTAATGTGTACTTTCACCATCTCATTTAGAGAAACTCCTGAGATAAATAGGTTATATCTCTGAAATTTAATAATAAACAGGTATAAAAAGCTGCACTTCCCACCTCCTTTATTTAACCGCAACGACTTCTGGGAATTTTCAAGCGAGTTTTGCGCTCAAGTCTGCATCGACACATCCTCGATATCAAGAAAGCATCCGTGAACCTTCATGCGTCCTCCGTTCTTACGGTCTTGACTTTTGGAACTGAACTTTGGCTGTTGATGGTGATGTTACACGAGAACACAAGAACGCTGAAGAACACATATAAAAGCCATGGTAAATGTGCAGAGGCTGGTGGTCCTCCAGGAACGTGGTTGAGAAACACTGTGCTAAATGACTAATGTAAATGTAAAGCAAACGTTGCACTCACAGGTAAGCTGAGTCGAGTCGCGTCCACGGGCTCATGGAAGGGCCAGGCGAAATGATGGCGCCACAGAGCTTTCACCAGGACCTTGTGGAGGAACTGCAGCTGGTTGGTGGCGCGTCCCTGTCGGCTGGGGTCTCTGACAGGGGGTTGCAGGGGTGGTGGAGGTCCGGGTGGAGGCGCGTGAGGCAGAGACGGACTCTCGAAGCCCTCATAGAGCAGTGAGGGCTTGCGGATACGCTTGCCTGAATTCTGCTCCATCACGGCCATGACAGACAGACCCACTCCCACCGAGCTGCAGAAAAACACCAAGTTAAATGAGGCAATCACATAGAGAATTATTACCCCGCCTGTATATTTTTTTCTCCAATTTCTGTTTAACGGAAAGAGGATTTTTTTCAACACATTTCTAAACATGATAGTTTGAATAACTCATTTCTAACGACTGATTTCTTTTATCTTTGCCATGATGACAGTACATAATATTTTACTAGATATTTTTCAAGATACTAGTATTCAGCTTAAAGTGACATTTTAAGGCTTAACTAGGTTAATTAGGCAAGTTAGGGTAATTAGGCAAGTCATTGTATAACAGTGGTTTGTTCTGTAGACAATCGAAAAGAAATATTACTTAAGGGGGCTAATAATATTGACCTTAAAATGCTTATAAAAAATGTAAAAGCTTTTATTCTAGCCGAAATAAAACTAATAAGACTTTCTCCAGAAGAAAAAATATTATAGGAAATACTGTGAAAAATTCCTTGCTCTGTTAAACATCATTTGGAAAATATTTGAAAAATTCACAGGAGGGCTAATAATTTGGATTTGTATATTATTACATGCAGAATTTATTCACCAAAGTATGTGCAAATACATAAGGTAACACTTTACAATATGGGACACAAGTGGTTAATGTTAGTTAATGGATTTATTAACCCTTGAGTGCTGTTAGGGATGTTTGCATTCACTCTGGGGTGATTTTGAGGTTTAACTTAGCCCTATTGTTATTAATCTAGCTTGCTAAGTTAATCTAATTACCCTAGTTAAGCCTTTAAGTTACATTTTAATATAAAAAAAATACTAGTATCTTGCAAAATAACTAGCAAAATAGTATGTACTGTTATCAGAATACAAAAGAAATTAGTTATTAAAACTATTATGTTGAAAAATGTGTTGAAAAATCTATACAAACACACACCTAGATGACTATGTATGACTGCATTTTAAAGGGCACCTAGTTTACCCATTTTTCCAGATTTAATATAAGTCTTTTGTGTCTCTAGAATGTGTCTGTAAAGTTTCGGCTCAAAACACCCATCAGATTATTTTTAGCTCTTAGCATCTTCTAGCTGTTTTTGTGGACTGTGCCTTTAATGTCCTCCCCGCCCACCATTCCCACATGCCTGTCAGCGTGCCTCAATCTCCGCCCTCGGCTGCCTCAGGTAACAGACAGCAAGAAGCAGATCTCACGTAACGTTTGTGAGAAATATTACAGTCAGAACTTTCCCTATGATTATTTGATGTATTTGTTGTCGAGTTGCAACGATGAGTCACACACAATGTTGTTACAAAGTTCGCACACACACACACACACACACACACACACAGAGAGAGAGACAGCGCGCGCGTTAAGCTTTGCACTGTTTTTGCATTGCAAATGTGACAGGATACACATTAATATCCACTGCTGTATGGATATCCGTTATGTTAATGTACAAAATAAACCTGATTTAACGTCCACAACCCGGGATTGAAGCGTCTTCTTTTATAATTGTACTGACACGCGGCTGTGGTGATAAAGTAAAGCTGAAGTAAATCGCTGTAATTCATTACAAACATGCACTGTTTTAAAAACGTGTTAAACTTGTAAAACTCACTCTTGATCACATTTGATGATGATTGATGATCCTAGCGAACTGAACAGATCTTTTAATCCCGGTTGCGCACGTCCTGTCTTGTTGATATGATTATGCGCGTTACTACGGAGACATGTTAATACGCAGCTGTCAATCAATTCAGTGGGCGGGGAAACCGCACTCCTACGTCACGTTGCGATGGGCCTCAAAATGGGAGGGATTTGGATGCTATTTTAACGTCAAAAAAAAAAAAAAAAAAAAAGAGACTTATTGTCTTTATATCACCCCAATATGACTGTGGACACACTATACCTACACACAGTTCTGTCCAAACAGCTTAAAAAAAGATGTTTTTCATCATAGGTGCCCTTTAAAAACGTATTTACTGTAACTGCCTATAAGTGTCTTATAGAAATTACAGGAAGCAGAAACATATTTTGGCCTTTTTTACACGTTTCTTGATTTTACCTTTAAGTATTATGAAATAAAAAAATTTATAAAAATCTATTTTACATTTTATTTGATCCAGACACCAAAATGGGGCTAAGGTTCAACAGTGATATTGTGAATTATTATTTTATTTTCTATTTTAATATGTCTTTTATTTTTAAGAAGGCAAAGCAGAATTTTTATTTATTGCCTCTTTTAATGATTTTAATGCTTCAGTAAAAAATTGTATGTTTTAAAAATAATTACTTCACTATAAACTGATTTCCAGTTAAACTATTCTTATTACTACATTTTCTCAAAAAAAAAAAAAGATATAAAAATGTCATTGAGGTAAAGTTGGTTTTATATTCGTACATTCGTTCAGTGACAACTTCATTACCATGGTACTTTGAATATTCGTTCTGAAATCACATGGAAGTATGACTTCAAAACAACATTAGCACTATTTCATTGACTGTGAACTTTGTTGTACTTTGATAGTCATTGGCTGCTAATATGATTTCCCTATTTAGAATGTGCCAACAATACTTTTCTGAAATTGTATTAAGGAGAAAGTCCGAATGTGTGAATATAAAACCAACTTTACCTCAATGCACATTATCTGTTCTTTTATATAACCAAAAATGCTCGAAATGACAAAATATGCATTTTAAATATGGAAGAAGCCGTTTACAGAATTAAACAAAAATGTAATTTTACTTATAGATACTAACACACATCTACATACTTATATAAAACTTTATTTTTCTCATAAACATAAAAAGGTCTCGTTTTTGCCCCAAAACTTTTATTTAAAATGTGCATTTGAATGCATTTAAAATGACTTATTAATATACTTTACTGTTTGATTAATCGGTGTTTTAAAACATGAATTAAATAAAATTGTATATTTATTTATACTTTTTTTTTTTTTTAATGCATTGTTTCATTGCTTTATTAACGTCTATGTTATCATTTAAATGTCTACTTATCCATTATTTGTTCATTTAAATTGTGATTTATTTATATACATTTTTATGCTTCATTTATTAAATTGATCATTTGATTCTTCATTTTATTTCCAGCTGGCACTTCTGGTCCTCCATACTTTTAAACCCTAAAGCAACTCAATAAACATTTTTAATGGAAAATATCACTGATATGTTTACCATTAGAGTCATTCTGATTTTTTTTACTTCCATTAGAACACAAATACACACAACAAAGAAAATCCATGAAATAATCACTGACACATTCATTCGACACACATCTTATTGCATTCAAGAAACTGTGGTGCATAAGTGGAAAAACTAATCATCACTATACTGTAAATTATAATTGAGGTAAAGTTGGTTTTATATTCACACATTCGGACTTTCTCCTTAATACAATTTCAGAAAAGTATTCTTAACACATTCTAAATAGGGAAATCATATTAGCAGCCAATGACTATCAAAGTACAACAACGTTCACAGTCAATGAAATAGTGCTAATGTTGTTTTGAAGTCATACTTTCATGTGATTTCAGACCGAATAGTCAAAGTACCATGGTAAACAATATAGGAAGAGTGTCCCAAGTTGTCACTGAACGAGTGTGTGAATATAAAACCAACTTTACCTCAATGCACATTTTCTGTTCTTTTATATAACCAAAAATGCTCGAAATGACAAAATTTGCATTTTAAATATGGAAGAAGCCGTTTACAGAATTAAACAAAAATGTAATTTTACTTATAGATACTAACACACATACTTGCATACATGCATATAAAACTAAAATTCTCATAAACATAAAAAGGTCTCTTGTTTTTCCCCCAAAAGCTTTTATTTAAAATGTGCATTTCAATGCATTTAAAATGACTTATTAATATACTTTACTGTTTGATTAATCGGCGTTTTAAAACATGAATTAAATAAAATTGTCTATTTATTTATACTTTTTTATTTTTTATTTAATGCATTGTTTCATTGCTTTATTAACGTCTATGTTATCATTTAAATGTCTACTTATCCATTATTTGTTCATTTAAATTGTGATTTATTTATATACATTTTTATGCTTCATTTATTAAATTGATCATTTGATTCTTCATTTTATTTCCAGCTGGCACTTCTGGTCCTCCATACTTTTAAACCCTAAAGCAACTCAATAAACATTTTTAATGGAAAACATCACTGATATGTTTACCATTCTAGAGTCATTCTGATTGGTTACTTCCATTAGAACACAAATAAACAATACAGAAATGCATTAAATGATCACTGACGCATTAATTCGACACACATCTCATCGCATTCGAGAAACTGTGGTGCATAAACTAATCATCACTATAGTGCAAGTTATACAGTAACAGATAACGCTACATGTCATGGAGTCTGTCCCGCCTATTCTGTTTGTAAACAAGCATTGAGTGCGTTTATAGCCAATGAGCAGCAGCCAGAGAACACATGAATCATTCAGCACAAACACACACTTCATTCATTTACACACTTCTGCAATTTACTGCATGCAAACACACACATACACACACACACACACACACACACACACACACACACACACACATATATATATATGCAGCACACTGACATAACGTTACGTCTGACAGCTACATATACATCACGATATAAACAGTTCACGCTTGTCATACTTCCGTAGACCTAGCGTCAATTTAATCACCCAGTTAACATTAGTTTAATTCTGTCAGTAAAAATTATTGGAATAAGGTATTTTATCATGAACTGTTACCATGGTGAATGTGTGAGGTACAGTCTAGCCCTTTAACTGCTGAAGATGGCGGAGGGAAATGATGCAGTACAGACCCATAACACACTGATGCTCGCTGCAATTTTAATCTCTGGGAGACGTTTTAAAAGGAGCACAGCCGTTTTAACATCCACCGTGAGTTGCGTTGCTGCCCAATGGCGGAATACGAACTTGTAAACAAACGCTTGCTTCCACTTACTTCATCCTTTGTGATTATAGACACACACAGGGTTAGTTTATAGGCTCCGAAGGATCGACAATACTACCTGTCAAAAGACGGGTTGATGGACGCCTCCATCCGGATGGATCACGCACGTTTTCCGGTGCGAAATCCTGCGTTTTCTCCCCCGTTTTATTGTTATTCTGCAGCTTATGCTCGAGCTCCACCTGCGCCGTCCAGAGCAAATGGCGCCTTTCAATTTCCGCTCCTGGGCTTTTATACACGAAGGCCACTGACCAATCAGAATTTGTCCCGCCTCTAAAACGCATTTCTTATTGGTTTATTTTCAAGTCCTTCCAGTGTTAGACACGCCAAGCGCAGCTTGAGGGGAGTTCGTGTATGACTCACGGTCACCATCTAGTGAGGATCTTGTGAGGACGGTAAGAAAGTAAACCAAAATAAATGCTTTTATCTATTAAATATAATTAAATGGCAAGCCGTTTTAATATTTAATCTACAAACATAGTCATATATTTTTCATTAAGTGTTAGTAGTCATGGCAACACGGTGGCTCAGTGGTTAGCACTGTCGCCTCACAGCAAGAAGGTCGCTGGTTCGAATCCCGGCTGGGTCAGTTGGCATTTCTGTGTGGAGTTTGCATGTTCTCCCCGTATTGGCGTGGGTTTCCTCTGGGTGCTCCGGTTTCCCCCACAGTCCAAATACATGCACTTTGAATTGAATAAACTAAATTGGCTGTAGTGTATGAGTGTGTATGGGTGCTTCCCAGTACTTGGTTGTGGCTGGAAGGGCATCCGCTGTGTAAAACATATGCTGGATAAGTTGGCGGTTCATTCCACTGTGAATAAATGATGAATAAAGGAAAAGGAATAAAGGAAAGGGACTAAGCTGAAGGAAAATGAATGAATGAATGTTAGTAGTTACTTATTCATTAGCAACTAGTGCTAATTCATTACTAGTGCTTATGCGTTAGGTAGCCTACTTGTACCTTTTTAAACAATACAATCCTTATTTTTAATTAAAAGTTTTAAAAAGCAGCCATAGGGCGTCATGGTGGTGCAGTGGGTAGCACGATCACCTCACAGCAAGAAGGTTGCTAGTTCGAGCCTCGGCTGATTAAGTTGGCATTTCTGTGTGGAGTTTGCATGTTCTCCCCGTGTTGGCGTGGGTTTCCTCCGGGTGCTCTGGTTTCCCCCGCAGTCCAAAGACATGTGGTATAGGTGAATTGGGTAAGCTAAATTGTCCGTAGTGTATGTGTGTGAATGAGTGTGTATGGATGTTTCCCAGTATTGGGTTGCAGCTGGAAGGGCATCCGCTGCGTAAAACATATGCTGGATAAGTTGGCGGTTCATTCCGCTGTGGCGACCCCAGATTAATAAAGGGACTAAGCTGAAAAGAAAATGAATGAATGAATGAATATAGTACTTTTTTCAATAGTGACCTATTCTGTTAAAGTAACAAGTCTAACAAAGTTCACATTTTTGCCATTGACTTCAATAGGGATCTGAAGGTTTCATAGTCATAGGGCAATTATTTGCACTACAAACTTCAATTTTCAAATGATCTTGAATGTTTTTTTAAAGGACTATATTATACAAGGTCAATGGTCCTATAATGTGCTTAAGAAAAATATTAAATAAATGACATTATTTAAAAAAAATAAAAATAAAAATTACTATAAGACACATAACATGTCATTTAAAATCGACATCATGCTTTTAAGAAAGCAAACAAGTGATCTATTAAAGCATCAAATAGTATAAAAGCCAAAGCGTTATGTTTATTTACAGCATGAATATCAACCTGTGACGAAAATAACTTTATTATCTTTGAAAAAGCAAAGCAAAAGGCAAAAGTTCAGAACAAAAATACCATAACCATAAAAAAACTTTGTGAAAAATTTTAACGTGATTTAGTGGACATATAATACATTTCTACTGGATCCTCTTGCATACTGTTCATATTTTTCCTGTCTTTTATGACAGAAACTTCCATTAAACTGCAAATAAGCAGTGGAGCATTTGTTTTTAAAGTGTGTACAATGAAAATAACATTATTATCCTCATGCAATATTCAAACGTATTGCAATCAACAAATTTCACTAAGCAGACCATAAATAACCCCAAAACAAGATTTCCAAAGCAATATTACAGACATATGTTGACTATTACTGTACTGTAGGGAATACAACGAGAAATACTCTGGAAGGTACCACTTCATATTAAGTGGCCTTAACTAGTATGTACTTACACTGAATTTGTACTTATTGTGTAAATATATGTTTTTACATCGTACCTATAATTGATTAAATACATTGATTAAATTACACTGTTGACCATCCCTAACACCTTAACACAGCCCTAAACCTACCCATCCCACCAAACCTGTCCCTAACCGACCCATAATCGCACCAGAAGTGTTCTGCAAAACATTATGAACACGGTAAGTACATTGTATTTATTTTTTGATGCAAATACATAGTTAAAGAGCCCCTATTATGCATTAAAAAGGGTCATATTGTGGTTTTGGGGGTCTCCAACAACAGACTGATATGCATGCAAGGTCAAAAAACACTTTCATTGTCTTATAATATGCATTTACTATTACCTAATTATCCCAATGACTCCCATATGATTCGTTCAGCGATTCATTTGTTCCCAAACCCCTCCTTAGCGCGATGCTAATATGCGCTGATTGGACCGATGACAGTCTGTTGCGATTGGTCCAGCGTTCAGCACGAGAGAAATGCCCACCACGGCTTCAACAATATTGAAGTAGTCAGAGTGCAGAGTGTATGTGTGAGCATACCTGCCAACACTCTCGTTTTTCCCGGGAGTCTCCTGTATTTCAGACCCACCTCCCGCCACCCTCCCGTTTTGTTATTTCTCCCGGAAAACTCCCGTAATTTCAACACAGTCTCTTCACGATATGATTCAACCGGGGTCTGCTACAGTGTTTCTGTCAGTGTCTGTTTGTGGGCGGGGCCGGAGGTTTCAATTTTCCCGGGATTGCACGCGCAACAAATGGGCGGAGCTTAAGTTTCGTATCCACGTCACGCCGAAACGGCTAAAGACTCGTTATCAAGACGATTCATTAGAAGCACTATGAGTCGACTCTTTTATATATGAATCAATAGTTTTAAACACGGCGCACTTTCAAATTTAAGCCTTAGCTGGATATTTCACTTCACTTAGAGCTGTACACACTACATGGAAGGTCATTTTCAAAAACCCATAATAGGGGCTCTTTAAGGCCACTTAATATAAAGTGGGACCAAACGTAACATTGTTTTCATGATGTAGTAAAGTAAAGCACAAAGGATTACTTGTATAGATTACTTGAAGCACATCCCTGAGACGGGCTAAAGTCTAGAAGGGATACAGCTGCAGATAAGCACATCAATATAGCATACTTTTTGTGCCTCTCTACAACAATAAGTAATATTTTTACATTACTGTGAGAATAGGGTTTAGGGTTGGGGTAGGCGTTAATAAAATACAATCAAATGGGTAATTTAATAAATAATATGAATAATACTCTGTATAATTACTGTTTTACATTACTGTGATGGTTGGGTTTAGGGTTGGGGTAGGGATAGGCATTAATAAAATACAATTTAATGTGTAATTTCATAAATATAATATAAATAATTCTCGTTAACCTCTGTCCACAGCTGTATCCATTCTAGCAACAACCATGAGACAGATTAAATTTTCAACTTTCTGTTCAGAGCCTGTGATAGTTATCGAGCTGTCTATTAGTAATGAAACAAAGACTTCTGATTTCTGTTATGTATGCGAATATTACTTTAATTAAATCATATTTTAAAACTATACACTGAGGAGTGCATGTTAAATGCCATCTTGTGGTCAGAAGCGGAAAGTCATTTGGCACGCAAACTGTTACAGCGCATTATGGGGATTTTCTAGCTGTGAGTGTTTATTGGTTGTACACTCGTTATGCTGTGCATTGTGGGATTAATTGAGTACACTTCATAACGTCCACTTTGGTTTTAGACGCCACTAAAAATAGCTTCCACCCTCAAATAGTGCACATTAATATGAATTGGGAAGAATAAGTCACACTTTCATATACAATAAGTCATATTTTTTACAAACATATTTAATAAAAATATACGCAAAAGCAACATATTTAATTAACTGCTTTTTAAAGTTGGAAGTGCAGTTAGATATAGACATGCAGACAAAATAATTAGCTCTTAAGTTTACTGTCATTAACCTCTAAGATTTTGTTTTTCTGAATACTACAGAACAAACCACTATTGTTCAGTGACTTGCATAATTAATGTATCTTTACCCTAGTTAAGCCTTTAAATGTCACTTTAAGCTGAATACTAGTAAATATCTAGTAAAATATGATGTACTGTCATCATGGCAAAGACAAATGAAAGGCGTTTTTAGAAATGAGTTATTATGTTTAAAATCTTCACCGTTAAACAGCACTTAAACTAAATTTTACCTAAAATAAATCATTTAAATTTCACAGCAGGGCAAATGCAGTTGTATTTTAGTGAGATTGTTTTACTGATATGTACACCTAATTTAAAAACACTAGTGCTAAAATAAACAGCAGAAATACAGATGAAGTCAGAATTACTATCCCTCCTGTGATTTTTTTTTAATTCTTTTTCCAAATATTTCCCAAATGATGTTTAACAGAGCAAGGAATTTTTCACAGTATTTCCTATAATATTTTTTCTTCTGGAGAAAGTCTTATTTGTTTTATTTGTTTTTAATTTATTTAAACCATTTTAAGGTCAATATTATTAGCCCCCTTAAGCAATATATTGTTTTCAATTTTCTACAGAACAAACCATCATTATACAATGACTTGCCTAATTATCCAAACCTGCCTAATAAACCTAGTTAAGCCTTTAAATGTCACTTTAAGCTAAATACTAGTGTCTTGAAAAATATCTAGTCAAATATTATGTACTGGGCGTCACGGTGGCGCAGTGGGTAGCACAATCGCCTCACAGCAAGAAGGTTGCTGGTTCGAGCCCCAGCTGGGTCAGTTAGCATTTCTGTGTGGAGTTTGCATGTTCTCCCCGTGTTGGCGTGGGTTTCCTCCGGGTGCTCCGGTTTCCCCCACAACTCCAAAGACATGCGCTATAGGTGAATTGGGTTAGCTAAATTGTCCGTAGTGTATGTATATGAATGAGAGTGTATGGGTGTTTCCCAGTGATGGGTTGCAGCTGGAAGGGCATCCGCTGCGTAAAACATATGCTGGATAAGTTGGCGGTTCATTCCGCTGTGGCGACCCCAGATTAATAAAGGGACTAAGCCGAAAAGAAAATGAATAAATGAATATTATGTACTGTCATCATGGCAAAGACAAATGAAAGACGTTATTAGAAATGAGTTATTAAAACTATCATGTTTAGAAATGTGTTGAAAAAAATCTTCTTTCCATTAAAACAGAAATTGGGGAAATAAATATACAGGGGGGCTAGTAATTCTGACTTCAACTGTATAAACTAACGGCGAACAAACAGTGTGATTTGATATCAGGATAGCAGAGACTGAATGCAGCTTTTTCATCACTGGCTGCTGTTTGTACCGTCATCTGCATTGCGATGGATGGCTGTATTCTGCTGTTTGACGAACTCAGTGTAGAATCCTTGTTTGTCCAGCAGCTGCTGATGGTTTCCCTCTTCCACCAGCTCTCCTTCTCGCAGGAAGAGGATGTGATCTGCGTTTTCCACTCCGCTCAGTCTGTGAGAGATCAGCAGAACCGTGCAGCTCTGCAGCTCCTTCCTCAGAGCACTGTACACCTGAGCACACAACACACTTTACATTACATTCAGAAGAGGACTTTAGCAAAGCACTTTAAAATATGTTTGCTTTAGAATTAAATTTTTTTCAGAATAACCATTTAGGCTCAGTGGTTAGCACTGTCACCTCACAGCAAGAAGGTCACTGGTTCAAGTCCCGGCTGGGTCAGTTGGCGTTTCTGTATGGAGTTTGCATGTTCTCCCCGTGTTCTCTGGGTGTTCCGGTTTCCCCCACAGTCCAAACACATGCGCTATAGGTGAATTGGGTAAACTAAATTGACCGTAGTGTATGAGGGTGTGTGTGAATGCGTGTGTATGGGTGTTTCCCAGTACTGGGTTATGGCTGGAAGGGCATCTGCTGCGTAAAACATATGCTGGATAAGTTGGCGGTTCATTCCGCTGTGGCGACCCATGATGAAAAAAGGGACTAAGCCGAAGGAAATTGAATGAATGAATAACCATTTATATTAGCAAAATGAATTAGAAATTGATATGAAAACGTATAAATGTACATGTAGGATAATGCTCAAAATAATAAAGGGAACACTTAAATAAATTTGATTTCCATTGATAATTTTTGTGTGATTTTGTTGTCAGCTCATTGAACTATGTAAAGAACAAAGTATTTAATAAGAATATTTCATTCATTCAGATCTAGGATGTGTTATTTTAGCGTTCCCTTTATTTTTTGAGCAGTGTATGATAATTCATATATGTTTAAGTTGTATTTTTAGTTCTTATAGTTTACATTTTTTATATATATATTTGTAAAAGTGGCATTTATTTAATCTAGTTGTATCAACCTAAAAACGTAATTAAATTTGTTTTATTTATTTACATAAATTAGCGCCTCAGTCCCCTTTAAATGTGATATGAAAACGGCGGCAGACTTCCACTCCTTCCCGATTGCAACTCGTTTTTTCATTTAATCAGCACATATACATATATATATATTTATTTATAACAAAAAAATTATATATGTAAATAAATATATTTTACCAAAAATATACAGTATGAAACAAAAACATCAATAAATATTTCTATAAGTTTTTAATTAAAAGTTTCAAAAAGCAGCCATTTTTAAAAATGTATTTAATTTTTTAAAAATATGTTAATTACAACATGAACAGATATGAATGAAATATTTACACACATATATTAAAGTAAAAATATTGACATTTATTTTATATTATGCAAAGTTTTGAATCAATTCAGTGTCTTCTTACTTTATTTTTATTTTCACATTTGATCACCTTTTTTTTTTCTTTTTTTCAAACAAGTAGCCTTTTTTTGTAAATATTATATTAAATTAACTATTACATATCATGCAAATTGTTCATTAAACAGTTTTAACTGATTCACAGAATGAACTGAACTTACTACTACTAAAGTTTCAATCAGAGATAAAACTTTCAGTCAAACACGAATGTAAAAGCTTTTGTTTTGGTGGCTCATCTTACCCGGTGTTCGCTCTCTGTGTCCAGTGAACTGGTGGCGTCATCGAGCACCAGAATCTGCGGTTTCTGGATCAGAGCTCTGGCGATGGCGATTCTCTGTTTCTGACCTCCAGACACCTGACCGCCATTCTCTCCAGCATCTGACAGACACAAAACACAAGCCATCTCCATAAATATGCTCACTGTAAATACTAATAATCATATATTTATTATTTATTATTATTTTAGGTTTATTTGACAGGAACAAAGCACATACACTGCAAAAAATGCGTTTTTTACTTCGATTTTTTGTCTTGCTTCTAGTCCAAAATATCGAAAAAATTCTTAAATCAAGACAAGCAAAACATATTGTCATGTTTTCAGAAATAATGTGCCAAAATTAAGTAAGTTTTTTCTTAAAATAAGCTAAATAATCTATGAATTTATCTATGAATTTACCCCATTGGCAGATTATTTAGCTTGTTTTAAGGAAAAACTCAATTAATTTAGACATATTATTTCTTAAAACAAGACAATATGTTTTGCTTGTCTAGAAAAAGCGTCTTAATTTCAGAATTTTTAGATATTTGGACTAGAAATCTAAGTAAGAAAAGCCTTTTTTGCAGCATAGATAATACAGAAATGCACAATATGCCAGGCTATTTTTCACCTGCAGTGCTTGGACTAATGTAAAAATAGTCACCCTAAAAATATAATGCAATTAATACAAGCTTTATATAAAATGTACAAAAATGTATCTTATTTTGGTCTTATTTTGTAATGCATTAATCAATATGAACCAACAACGAGCAGTGTATTTTTAATATTCATATGACGTTAGCTGACACAGAAGGTATGTATGGTATTAAAAATTATTTCTTTAGGTGTTTGGAGATTTGAGATAGCAATTATTAAATATTTTGCTAAGTATTTTTTGTGCTTCTGTGCATTATTAGATATTTATACCAAAAATTGGGACAATTAATCGATTATGCATCCTTAAGGACATTATTTTAGTCTTTTTCAATGTATTTATCTGTAATCATTTTGCCCGTGTGAATGCAAACAGCATACAGTGACCTGCCTAATTAACCTAACCTGCCTAGTTAACCTAACTGCAGCCTTTAAATTGCAGTTTTTAAGCTGAATACTAGTATCTTGAAAAATAAGTAGTTAAATATTATGTACTGTCATCATGGCAAAGACAAATGAATGTTATTAGAGATTAGTTATTAAAACTATACTAAAAACCATTAAACAGCACTTGTATATAAACAAATACTAACCAGTATCGTATCCTTTAGGTAAACTGGAAATGAAGTCATCTGCATTGGCCAGCTTGGCAGCAGCATATATTTCTTCATCTGTGGCATTTTCTTTGCCGTATTTGATGTTTTCACGCACCGAGCGAGCAAACAGAACCGGCTCCTGTGAAACCACACTAATCTGAAAAAGAGAAAAGCAAACAAGACCTGTCAGTCATTCATTCATTCATTCACTGTCTTTTCGGCTTAGTCCCTTTATTAATCTGAGGTCGCCAACTTATCCAGCATATGTTTTTTGCAGCGGATGCCCTTCCAGCTGCAATCCATCACTGGGAAACATCCATACACACTCATTCACACACATACACTATGGACAATTTAGCTTACCCAATTCACCTATACCACATTTTTTTTGGACTGTGGGGGAAACCGGAGCACCCAGAGGAAACCCACGCCAACACGGGAGAACATGCAAACTCCACACAGAAATGCCAACTGACCCAGCCGGGGCTCGAACCAGCGACCTCTTGCTGTGAGGCGATTGTGCAACCCACTGCGCCACCGTGCTGCCCTGACCTGTCAGTCATGTTTATTAATATTCATTCATATGCAGATATTAGTATGGACCCTTTTCATAAGACAGTTATGATGCATTTAACGATCAGCAGCATCTTAAATCCTTGAAAGTTTGCAACATTTAGATTTTTTTTTTTTTATGTACAGAATTATTAGCTATAGTTAAATTTTTATTCTTTTTTATTTTTTCCCCAATTTCTGTTTAACGAAGAGAACATTTTTTCAACACATTTCTAAACATAATAGTTTTAATAACTCATTTCTAATAACTGATTTCTCTTATCTTTGCCATGATGACAGTACATCATATTTTACAAAATATTTAAGATGCTAGTATTCAGCTTAGAGTGACATTTAAAGGCTTAACTAGGTTAATTAGGCAAGTTTGGGTAATTAGGCAAGTCACTGTATAACAGTGGTTTGTTCTGTAGACAATTGGAAAAAATAATGCTTAAAGAGGCTAATAATATTGACCTTAAAATTATTTTTAAAAACTAAAAAAACTGCTTTTATTCCAGCTAAAATAAAACAAATACGACTTTCTCCAGAAGAAAAAATATTATAGGAAATACTGTGAAAATTTTCCTTGCTCCATTAAATATCAGTTAAGAAATATTTGAAAAATAATAAATATTTCACAGGAGGGCTAATAATATTGCCCTCAACTGTATGTACATTTATAAAGTTATCCTTTTTTATTATATCATCTTTGCATCAAATTACAAAAATATAATAATTAGAGCTTATGTGAGGAGTTTCTAATGCAGAATCTATGGGTTGGGACAGTAAATTTGACATTGTTTTCGCTTCTGTTTGCCGTTATCTGTCACACATTTTTTTTTCTTTAATTATTTGAGCAAATAGGAATGTAAAAATGTATTTGTTGTACTCTCGCATTTCGTGCGCTCTAAGTTTACCCAACTATGACGACTTCCATTGTTGAGAAACTGTTGGATTACCTTCTCGTGCAGATATTTGTCCTTATAGCTCAGCAGTGGCTTCTTGTCCAATAAAATCTCCCCGTTTTGAGGCTGGTAAAATCTCTCCAGCAAACTCACAACTGTGCTCTTTCCTGATCCTGATGGACCCACAAGTGCTGTGATCTGGCCCGCTTTCAGCTCAAGAGAAACGTTCTAGGGAGACCAACAAAAAATAATTTTAAGTAAAAATCACAGTAATTTATCATAGCATTATAATAATGAAAGTGGGCTTTCCCTCTCTGATGACACGTATAATGGGAGAATGTCGATCAAAGTGCTTCTGCAGACTATTTTTATCAAGTGTGAATATAAAAAAATTGAATTTATTTATTTTGACCATTAGAGTCTGGCTATATTCACACACCGCTGCCACATAACTGTGTTTAAACCCCTTATAAAAGTGATTTTTGCATAACAGGTCCCCCTTAACTCTATAATAAAAGCATGTTGTTAATAATAGTTTTACGGTACACTGCAAAATAAGGTGTAACCAACATTTTTCTACTCTGGTTTTTCAGTTCATACCTTCAGCACATTTGTGTCTGGACGCTTTGGATAAGCAAATGTGATATTTCTGAACTGCACATGTCCTTTCAGAGTCTTAGGAGCGAGTGATCCATCTGGAGGAACATCAGGCTTTCTGTCCACGTACTCAAAGATCTTTTCTGAAGCTCCGACCGCTTTCTTTACATGTGGCCAGTAAGACATCAGAACCTGTGCATGGGTTTAATACATATATGAGTGATGCTTTCCATGCAAACATCACCACAACAATGTTATGTTACCACAACAATGTTATGTCAATGTAATGTAATGTTATGAGCATTTCCTTGTTTAAGCAGTGATGAATTCTGGTCAAACAGAGGGTATTCGAAGTTTTACCTCCACAGCTGATGTGAACTGAAGCTCGTAGAGGACAAAGGAAACCAGATCACCGCTGCTGACATCACTTCCTGTCACAAGCCGTCCTCCGTAGTATAAAATACTGACCTTCAAAGCCAGACTGGACATCTGAAAAATGCACATTTTATTACAAACATGAATTATATTAGTGTACAATGTTTATACACTCCCCGGCCACTTTATTAGATACATTTCTAATCAGCCAATCACATGGCAGCAACTCAATGCATTTAGGCATGTAGACATGGTCAAGACGATCTGCTGCAGTTCAAACCGAGAATCAGAATGGGGAAGAAAGGTGATTTAAGTGACTTTGAACGTGGCATGGTTGTTGGTGCCAGACGGGCTGGTCTGAGTATTTCAGAAACTGCTGATCTACTGGGATTTTCACGCACAACCATCTCTAGGGTTCACAGAGAATGGTCTGAAAAAGAGAAAATATCCAGTGAGCGGCAGTTCTGTGGGCGCAAATGCCTTGTTAATGCCAGAGGTCAGAGGAGAATGGCCAGACTGGTTCCAGCTGATAGAAAGGCAACAGTAACTCAAATAACCACTCGTTACAACCAAGGTATGCAATGCAATTCTTCTAATGCGTTTGTTCTAGAAAGCATATGTTCACTACATAATACTCCTAATATATCTGCATTATATAGAATGTATACTGTACAGATCTGGTAAAACGTGCAGTGAATAAGGCAGTGGTGGGGCTTACACTATTGGTCCAAGTTGATACAGCATAAGCAGCGGCTTCCACTTTGTTCAGTGCAAACGTGTCCTCTAAGCACTTTCTGTATCTCTCAGTTTCTCCGTCCTCATTAGCAAAGCTCCTCACTGTCTTCATGGAAGAAAAGGTTTCTGTAGCAACTTCATTAGCCTTGGCCAAAGAATCTTGCACTTGTGCCGAAAGTTTCTGTAGGAAAATCAATATAATGATATCAAACACTTTTCATGAATAATTTGAAACAACAAAATTAAAAATCAAAAATAAGTGTATTTCCAAAAGCACATTCTCTGTCTTTTCATGCATCATTTATTAAAGTAGAAATGACAAAATTTGAGACGTTGAGATTTTACTGGTCAAAAAAAAATTATTTTAGACTAATGGAAATAAAAGCTACTAATAATGTCTATTTTATTAAACTATTAAACTACTGCTGCCTAATAGCGTCTATATTCTGAAGGTTGTTGCAGAGCAGTTCATAGATTATTTCCCTGATTGTAACATTGTAAATTTTGATTCTAAAAATAATTTTGTTGCTTCATATTTGCATAACATTATGCTATGCATTTATCATCATATACAGAAGATAATTACAGAAGTAATTTCATTCAGTTTAATAATAGTTTATATAGCAAAAAACATTGTCACTCATATTTTGAGCAATAGTCTGGACCAAAGGTCTACCTTCCAACAAGCCAATGACCCTAAGCACACAGCTAAAATAACGAAGGAGTGGCTTCACAACAACTCTGTGACTGTTCTTGAATGGCCCAGCCAGAGCCCTGACTTAAACCCAATTGAGCATCTCTGGAGAGACCTAAAAATGGCTGTCCACCAACATTTACCATCCAACCTGACAGAACTGGAAAGGATCTGCAAGGAGGAATGGCAGAGGATCCCCAAATCCAGGTGTGAAAAACTTGCTGCATCTTTCCCAAAAAGACTCAAGGCTTTGTTAGATCAAAAGGGTGCTTCTACTAAATACTGAGCAAAGGCTCTGAATACTTAGGACCATGCAGTTTTTCTTTTTTAATAAATCTGCAAAAATGTCAACAATTCTGTGTTTTTCTGTCAATATAGGGTGATTTTAGCAAATTGCTGCAATATAACGATTGGAAAATGTAAGGGGGGTTGAATACTCTCCATACCCACTGTAGATTCATATAGTTCTGAGCTTTTTATCTGAGCTCTCTAATTGTATGTGCGGTTATTAATTGATATATTGGTTAAGTATATCTATGGTATTTCATTGGTTTTTAAGTGTTTTTTTCTCTCTGTTTATCTTAGTTAATATGAATAAGGGGCCGATCACGCCGAACACGCTTTTTTTGTTGACAAGAAAAAAAGAAGTGCGCTGCACTTTTTATGTCGCTAGGCAACCACTGAATCAGCTGCGCGAGTTGTTGTGCGAGTGCTGCTGTTGATATTGCTATAATTGTAAAATTTAATAGTATTGTGATATTGAAGATTTGATGATAACTCAAAACAGTGACCACTAGTTAGAAAATCATTCAAAAAAGGCACCTCTCAATGCAAAAAACGTGTTTGCTGTGATCAAGGCCTAAGGGGATTGTGGAAGGGATTAATAATAGACGATATCTTTTTGTTTCTCTCTGTATTGTCACACTAAAGACCAAGATTTGAAGAAATTTTAATCTGACCTGGTAAAACCGTCCAAAAATCTCCGGGATGATCCAGATGACGGGGAGGCCGAGCAGAGTGAAGCAGCAGAGCCTGGTGGAGAGCATTAACATGGAGCCGAAGAGGAAAATGACCCGCATGAAGTACCACATCAGCAGACTCAGCTTCTCACTCAGAGACTCACTCATGGTGTTTGTGTCGGTGGTGATGCGAGACACGATGTCCCCTAAACAAGAAACCAGTAACAGTGCATGTATTACAACAGGCATTAAAAAAAATGATCTAAAAAGACATCTGGCCTGGGCAAAGATTAATCATGATTAATCGCTTCCAAAATAAATGATTGTTTTGACATAATCTATGTGTGTGTATATATGTTTATTTATTTATATTTAGGCATAAAACCTGTATGTACTGCATATGATACAAATTATATATAAATTTAAATACATATGCAAAAAAGATTTTTGTATAGTTTTGCTATTATGTATGTGTGTATTTTATAATAAATACATATATATAATTAGGTGCAGGCACTTTTTGTTTTACACAAACACATATTGATCAACAAACATGAAGTTTGATTTAGTTTTTCGATAAATGCTTAATTTAAGAAATCGTCTGTATCACATCTAATTACTTTGTTATAGTTCAGATTGGACAGACTTTTGTTTTTCGATCAATGCTTAATTTAAGCAATTTTCTGTATAATGTTTAATTACTGCTCCGGTTTCCCCCACAAGTCCAAAGACAGGCGGTATAGGTGAATTAGGTAAGCTAAATTGTCCGTAGTGTACAGTATGTGTGTGAATGGGTGTGTGTGGATGTTTCCCAGTGATGGGTTGCAGCTGGAAGGGCATCTGCTGTGTAAAACATATGCTGGATAAAGTTGCCGGTTCATTCCGCTGTGGCGACCCCGCATTAATAAAGGGACTAAGCCGAAAAGAAAATGAATGAATGAATGTTTAATTACTTAAAGGTGACCTATTATGCAAAAATCACTTTTATAAGGGGTTGAAACACAGTTGTGCAGCAGCAGTGTGTGAATATAGCCAGACTCTAATGGTCAAAATTAATTAATTCTATTTTTTATAATCACACTTCATAAAAACAGTCTGCAGAAACACTTTGATTGACATTCTCCCTTTGTACGTGTCATCAGAGCAGGAAAGCCCTGCCCATTAGCGACGACCTTGGTTGGCGCAAGATGGCGACCTAGACGGTTGTGCTGGTTTGAGCTCTGAGCTATCTGGAAGAGTTTACATTGTTTGGACGAATATGTATCACTCAAATCAAGGTGGGAACTTTTAGAAGTAATAATTCCGCTATTTTCGATGTCTAATCCCCTTTTATAGACTGAACTATACACAGATTCAAGAGTTCAGCGCATGTGCAAACGCTGAAAAAATGCCAAAGAGTAAAGACCGAAAGCTGTTCTCTTCGCTTTTCGAACCTTCTGGAGACCATGATTCGTCGTTAAATACACCATCAAGCAGTCCTCTCTCAAAAAAAATTTGTCAGGATGAAGATGATCCTAAAGTTTCGAATGTTGACATACTGCGTGCTGTTAATTCCCTTAGTGACCGATTTGCGGCGATGGAACAACAACTTGCCCAGAATTCGATTACGATTGTTAATCTTTCAAAGGCTGTTGATTTTGTTGGCGAGGAGTTAAAATCGATGTCCACACGAGTTAAGGCAAATGACAACAAGGTCTCGCAAATTCAGCAGGTGGTTCAGGTGATTCAAAGCAAATGCGATCAAGCTGAGATCTACAGCAGAAGGTGGAATTTAAGCATCATCAATCTCAAAGAATCAGATGGAGAAAATCTCAGAAGCAGAGTGCTGGAAATCCTTAAAGTTCTAACTCCAGACGAAGCAGATGACATGCGTTTTTATGTTGACACCATTCACAGAATTGGTCGTCCAGGAGCAGGTGGAAATCGCCCTAGACCGGTCATAATTCAGTTTGTGCTTCGAGTGTACAGGGAAAAAGTCTGGAAAGCGATGTTCGTCTGATGGAGGACTTGACGTATGCAGAAAGACAACAGAGAAGGCTGCTATGGCCAAAAGTAAAAGAGGCAAGAGAACAGGGCAAGAGAGCTTACTTTCGTGGAGCAGACGCTTTTATTGATGGCAAAAAATTGTCCGTAGAGGAGTTTGAAGCTGAAAAGTGAACACTGACAGAAAACTAACTTTTGGTCGCTGGCTCTTTGTCAGTGCGAAAAGTTATTTGTTCAGTCTGATCGTCCAGGTGATGTGACTGTTCCAGGCTAATAACTGTTCAACACCGGCTGCTTTGTGAAGTTATTTGTTTCAGGGTTCTTTATACATTTATACTAACGTTCTGACATCCAAATTTTTTGTTTTATGTCTGATTTTGTTTTCAGTAATTTTAAAATTGTTTCACTTAATGTTAGGGGTTTACGAGACAGCATTAAAAGGAAATCGTAACGGTTACTAAAGTAACCCTCGTTCCCCGAGGGGGGAACGGAAATGCTATGTGGAAACTTCCACTATGGGGATTTCGTCAGAAAGCCAATCATTCTGAAGAGTAATTAAACGGGCCAATGAAATGCCAATGAGTTGGCGGTGTCAGCGTGCACAGCTGGCAGCAATCATAATCAGCTTGTGAATAAGAATGCCCGCTGTGCCACACAACCACACCTTTTCTAGCTGAAGAAGCCGAACTACAGCTGTCAGCTAAGGCGCAATCCCTGTGGCGAAGGAACATAGCATTTCCGTTCCCCCCCTCGGGGAACGAGGGTTACTTTAGTAACCGTTACGTTCCCCAGCGGGAGGGGAACTACAATGCTATGTGGAAACTTCCACTATGGGGAAATCTATGGAAAACGCCACAGTGATTGAACCTTACCACGTCGCTGGTGAGAGGTTTGCCAGGCTCCGGCGTGAGCGCACCATCATCACCAGAGACGCAGCCCACCAACGTGTCCCCTGGCCCTAACTTACCTTACTTACCTGTGAAGCACTTAAAGGCTTATTTATATTTTTTGGGGAGTCGTAAAAAATACACCTAGTTAAGATACTAGGAATTTTAAATTACGACAGTACGTTGGGAAGCGTGCAGTCCCGATAGGGAGGACGCTGCGGAGGCCACCTGCTGCCCAATGGGGAGACCTGGTGGCAAGAAGACATATGGACTAACCCTGAAAAGGGGGAGAACACATATGAAGGATGGTTAGCGGGGAGGGAAGACACGGGCCCGCCTAAGAGGAGGAACTACACCGTGGCTGAATGAAGCATATGGGATCGCCAGCGGGGATCGCGCATAGCAGGCACCTATACCCAGAACGCGGGCTGACCAAGTGGGCATGCCAACTACGTAATGGGCCAGGCACCTGACTCCTCCGCTGAGTCAGATGCTGGGGGCCTCGGAGGAACTCTGCCGGGTTCGCCAAATGGGGAACTCAACTGAACAGAGTGAATAAGCGCACGAATCTCTGTGTTTAGAGAGAAAGGCGCAGCAAGCGTGTTTCAACACCGTACTGAATTTCCTCATTCACTGGCGTATCCAGCAAACGTGAGGAAAATCAGCCCACTCAAAGATTATAGAATCTTTACGAATGTATTAGGTGTCGCCCAGCCCGCAGCTCTACAGATGTCTGTTAGAGAGGCACCGCGTGCTTACGCTCAAGAGAAGGCGAACTCTTAGTCGAGTGCGCTCTCACTCCCGGGGTACGCGGCTCACCCTGGCATAGAAAAGCGAGGGAGATGGCATCCACTATCCAGTGGGCCCACCTCAGAATGGATACGGCACTTCCCGTCTGCCGATCATAACAGAAAAGGAGCTGCTTAGAGTCGTAAGCTCTAATGCGGTCACAAGCGCCGAGCGCGAACAGGACACAGCAAGAAAGGGGCTGGGTCTGCCTCCTCCGTGGGCAGCGCTTGCAGGTTCACTACATAGTCTAAAGAAGCGCTGTAGGAACCTCGGGCACATAGGTGGGCCGGGGTCTCAGGAAAACGTGAGAGTGGACCGGCCCGAATTGCTGGCACACTTCGCTGACCGAAAATGCCTCCAGATACCCGACCCTCTTGACCGATGCCAACGCGACCAGCAGAGCTGTCTACCTGGACAGAAAACTTAAAGATACTGAGTCGAGTGGATCGAGCAGACCTCTCCTAAGAGAGATCTCCAAGTGGGTATGAGAGGGGGACAGGATTGATTTAATTAACCAGCGTCTCGCGCCTCTGGGAACTGGATGATGAGGCGATGCTTTCCCAGCGCGCCGCCATCCCCGCGTCCTCAGAGCGGGGATGATCGTAACGCCAACCCCTCAGTGCGAAGGGGACAGCCTTAGCTCAGCCAGCTGAAGGAGGAAAGCATCACACTGATCTGGCATGTCCGGGGTCTTTCTCGGAGAGAAGTACACCACACAGCGAATAGACTCCACTTCAGGGCGTAGGCATGCCTCGTAGAGGGTGCTCTAGCCTGAGTGACGGTGTTAACCACCGAACCGGTAAGTCACCTAAGTCCTCCACACTCCATCTATGGACCTTACACGTGATTCCAGAGATCTGGGCGCGGGTGCCAGATGGTGCCTGTTCCAAAGAAGAAGGAGCTTCTTCAAAGGGATATGCCAGGGAGGGGCCGTCACGAGGAGAGAGCTGAAAACAGATCAGATTGAGCCAGAGGCGCAATAACAGACCTGGTCCTCGTCCTCCCTGACGTAACACAGTATCTGCGAGAAGGCTCACTGGAGAGAAATGCGTATTACGCACGCCCAGGGGCCAGCTGTGTTAGCCAGCGCGCAGAGCGCACCTATAACAGCTGGACAGCCGGGGGTGGAGTCTCAGTTTTCCCGGGCGTGAACTGCCGTGAGAGCGCATCGGCTGCACAGTTGAGTTCGCCGGGGGAAAAAAATGGCACGCAGCGATTCCGCCGCGAATGACTCCGGAGGAGCAGACGGCGAGCGAGCTGAGACATGCGGCGAGAGCGGATACCCCCTGTGCGATTGATATACGCCATCGTCGCCGTGCTGTCCGTCCTGACCAGCACGTGTTTCCCCTCTAGCACCGGTAAAAACAGTGCAGCGTGAGATACACTGCCAACAGCTCCAGGCAATTAATATGCCAATGCAACCAGGTTCCTTCCACGGACCCCCAGCTGCATGCCCGCAACACACGGCCCCCCAGCGCGTACTGGAAGCATCCGTCGAAACGACGACATGCCTGGACACTTGTTCTAGAGGCACACAGGCCTGTAGAAACCCAGGGTCCGTCCAGAGGCTGAGGGCACGGCGACACAGCGGAGTGACAGTCACCCTGTGCGTGCCCGCGTGCCATGCGTGTCTAGGGACCTGATCGGGAAGCCAATGCTGAAGCGGTCTCATATGGAACAGCCCGAGCGGCGTGAAGCGGCCACGGATGCCATATGCCCCAGGAGCCTCTGAAATGATATCAGTGGGACCACAGTTTTCCTGTCGAACTCTCTCAGACAGGTCAGCATCAGCCCAGCGCGCTCTCTAGGGAGGCGCGCCGTCATGGTGATCAAGTCCAGCTCCAACCCGAGAAAAAAGATGCTCTGCACGGGGGCGAGCCTACTCCTTTCTCGGTTGACCCGAAACCCCAACAGGTCGAGGTGCCGGAGCACCCAGTCCCTGTACATAATCAATTGATCCCGCGAGTGAGCTAAAATGCCAGTCATCGAGATAATGGAGTATGCAGATGCCCGCGAGCCGAAGGGGCATTAGGGCATCCTCCGCGAGTTTCGTGAAAACCCGCGGAGACAGGGAGAGCCAGAAAGGGAGGACTTTGTACTATCATGCTCGACCCTCGCACGCAAACCGCAGCCGGTGGCGTGGGAAAATGTAGAATGAATGTACGTGTCCTTCAGGTCTATCGCTGCAGACCAATCCTGAGGACGGACGCACCGGGGGATGTGCTTCTGCATGAGCATTCTGAGCGGCTGCTTGTAAGGCAGCGGGTCAAAATGCGCAGAACTAGGATTGGTCATAACCCACTGCTCTTTTAGGGTACGATGAAGTACAGACTAAAAAGCCCATACCTCATCTCGGCTGGAGGGACCGGCTTGATTGCATCCTTCGCCAGGAGGACAGCAATCTCCTCGCACAAGAGAGGGGCGGACACAGGGCTGACACCTGGTGTAATACACGCCCGTGAACTTGGGGGACCGTTTAGCGAACTGAATCGCATAGCCGAGTCTGATTGTCCGAATGAGCCATCGCGACGGGCTGGGCAGCGCTAACCAGGCTGGCAGAGCCCACGCGAGTGACATCATCGGTGCAATCACTGACGCACCAGCGGTGGGGCAGCACGGGATGGGAGAGCTCACTCCGGGAGGCATGCGTCCCAAGGAAGAGCGGAAGTTTAAGAGGTTTAATCTTAACTTCGTCCCAAGAGCCCGCAGGGCGGCTAGGAGTGCGAGAGAAAGGAGCCCGTCCTCTGGCACTCACAGAGCCTGTGGCGAAGAGCACCGATCCTGCGAGCTGGAAGGCATAGCGTCCCATACTGGCAGTGTTCGGGCTATCACACCCAGAGAGAGGAAAAAATTGCTCTTAAAAAATTTAGTAGCCATACGGCCTTTTTGTTAATGATATGGGTGTCCCTGGCCCTCCGCCAGGGAAAGAGCAAACATCCTTTTCTCCGAGTGGCCCGTCTCAGGGACGCTTCGCGGTCCGTACTGGACTTAGCGGCGCCCTGAGGCGGGGGGGCGGTGATCGTCTGTGAGGTGCTCAACGCTGCCGCTTAACCAGTTGAACGGACAGGGCGGCGGAGCAGATTTTGGAGCCACAGACGAGCGCCCTCGGCGAGAAGCAGCAAAAGTGGACGAATCGACGGGGAGAGCGGTTTTTGAGCCCGCCGATCGCACTTGACTACTCTTTCACCGAAGTGAATTCCTGGGTGAACTCACCCCGGTGTCGCCGAACAGGCCAGCCTGGGATATGGGTGTGTTAAGAAAGCGAACTTTGTCAACGACACGCATATCTGCCAGGTTTAGCCAGAGGTGGCGTTCCTGGACCACTAGTGTGGTCATCGTCCTTCCCAGGGCACTCGCAGCCGACCTGGTGTTTTTAGAGCAAAGTCGGTTGCAGTGCGTAGTGCATGAAGCCTGGGTCGGAACCTTCCTCGTGCCGCTGCGCCAGCGCTTGGACTAGCCGTAGCAAGCAAAACGGAAGCAGCCTGGCCCGCAGCAGTGTAGGCTCTGGCCCTGAGGGACGCAGACAACCTACACGCTTTGGACGGGAGCCGAGGCTAACCACGCCAGGAAGGGGCACCACGCGGGCAAGATTGACCGCGCTAGCACACTCGACCTGGGGTTTTGCCTCGTACCCCCTGGCTGCTCCGTCATCGAGGAAGGTGAGGGCGGAGCGCACGCAGACCGGGCAGAAAAAAGGTGCCCTCAGCGCTGCGTGAACTTACTGTGCACCTCCGGGAAGAAGGGGACGGGAGGCTTAGAGGGTTTCCCCTTCTTATCCTCCACGTAACACCCGTCTAATCGGTCCGGCGACGAAGCTGGGGGACAAGCCATCTCCAGCCTCGTCGCCGAAGCAGCCCGGGTTAGCACGGCCATCATATCAGATGCCATATCCGGAGCCTCGCTTACCACCCCTGAGGGAGGAAGCGGGTCCGAATTGTCATCGGAAAATGACAGCCCACCCTCCGATGCAGCGATGGACATCTGGTCCTCGGTGTCATCGAGTGAGAGGGCGACCCTCCCGAAGGATGGTGCGCTTCTCTCACTCGAAGCTTGGATGGAGCGCGCTGAGGAATGGGAGGTCCGCAAGCCCGAGGGCGGCGGATTGACCCCCACTGTGACCCTCAGATCTGCCCGAGTGCCAACCGCTATTTTGCGGGGGACAACAGGGGTGGTTCGCCCTTTTGCAAGAGCGAACCGCGATCTTAGCTGCGCAACAGACATGCCATCGCAGTGATGGCATGCGCTGCCCGCGAGCACCGCATTAACATGCTGGTCCCCCAGACATGCAATACAGTGCTCGTGCCCATCATCCGTGGACAGGAAACCACCGCATCCAGAAACGCACGGTCGGAGCGACGTCTTTAAAAAGACGCGCTGCCCGACCGTGTTGCTCTTTTAGGAAATTTGCTTAAATTTATACGCACCGCTCTTGAAGTACCGGTCCAGCGAAACGCCCAGGGACAGGAGAAACCCAGCTCGACCACCGCTGCTCGCGTTGTTGCTCGCGCTGGAACCGGGAGAAATCAGCCTCTCAGAAGACGGCAGCTTTCTCTCACTCTCTCTCTCTCGAACAAAGTCGGAGGATGACAGCAAAACGTCTCTTTCAGACTGCACATGAGGCTTCTGAAGCGAAAAAGGTGTGGTTGTGTGGCACAGCGGGCATTCTTATTCACAAGCTGATTATGATTGCTGCCAGCTGTGCACGCTGACACCGCCAACTCATTGGCATTTCATTGGCCCGTTTAATTACTCTTCAGAATGATTGGCTTTCTGACGAAATCCCCATAGTGGAAGTTTCCACATAGCATTGTAGTTCCCCTCATGCTGGGGAACTATTTTTATTTTTGTTAGACATACTAACGCAAATATAATTTTCTTACAAGAGACACATTCTTGTGAAAATGATGTAAGGTGGTGGCGATCTCAGTGGGGTGATCAAATTTTTTGTTGTCATGCTTCTCATCATTCAGCAGGTGTTGCTGTTCTGTTAAATAAGCTCAAAGGTGATGTGTTAGAATCGGTTAATTCACCAGAAGGGAGATGGATACTGATAACTGTTAAGTTGGATAATTCAGTTTTTATCTTAGTAAACATTTACGGTTATAATTCATCAGTCCAAGCCAAAAATATGTCCACAGAATTATCTAACTCTATTTTAGTTTTACGGAGAAAGTATGAAGATGCTTTTTTGTTAATTGGAGGCGATTTTAATGATGCCCCAGACGACTTCATAGATCGTTTTCCCCCTCATTCTTCATCATCTTCAAAGTTTAAACTTACTAATTTCTTGTCCTCTCATCTGTCTGTTGTGGATATTTGGAGATTTTTAAATTTTAATGATAAATGTTACTCTTGGAGCAATTCCTCTAGATCGTTACAATCAAGGATTGACTTATGGTTGATCAATCCTGAATGTGCTCAATATGTAACAGAAATTTCATATACCTATGCTCCCCTTACAGATCATAAAATGCTTGTTCTGGCTCTCTCTGGTTCTAAAATTAATAATAAAAGTCTGAGGGGATATTGGAAGTTAAATAATAATTTGTTGAATAGTGAAAATTTTAATAAGCAGGTTAAAGGTATAGCACAGCACATTTTTGTCGATAATCAATTGTCACATTCTAGTAAATGGGAACTATTTAAGTTTAAAGTTAGACAGTCAGCCATATATTTTAGTAAACAAGTTAAAAACAATAATTTGAATAAGGAACAGACATTAATGAATGAGTTAAACATTTATTTAAACAAAGATAATCTGACAGAGGATGAAAAAGTTAGATTAGAAACAATAAAATCTGAAATTGACAAAATTTATGTTGATACTGCAAAAGGTGCTTTTATTCGATCAATGGTTAGAAAAAGGAGAAAAAAATACAAGTTATTTTTTTTCACTAGAAAAGCGGAATTATAAAAGACAATCGATTTCCTCTCTTGAAATTGATGATGTTATTACTTCAAATCCTAAGTTAATTTCAACTTATGTAGAGTCCTTTTATTCCCAGTTATATAAATCTGTATTTCAAAATGATAAATGTTATAATTTTTTTGAATCTGTAAAATCTTCTGTCTGTCTTATTTCACCTGAATTTAAAGATACTTGCGAAGAAAATCTGAGTAAGCTTGAGATGGAAACAGCGATACATTCAATGAAAAAAAATAAGTCTCCAGGTACAGATGGTCTTTCAGTGGAGTTCTATTTGCAATTTTGGAATATAATTGAAAATCCTTTATTTGAAATGTATAAGGAATCTATTGAGCTAAAGGAGTTACCAACCTCTTTGAAACAAGGGTTAATAACCTTGCTTCCCAAACCTAATAAAGACCTTGTGATTTTAGACAACTGGCGCCCAATAACACTACTAAATGTAGATTATAAATTATTATCTTTGATTTACGCAAAACGCTTAAAAGAAGGGCTAAATGAAATTATTAGTGAGTATCAAACTGGTTTTATGGCTGGGCGACACATAAGTTGGAATATTAGATTGATTTTGGATTTGTTAGATTATTCTAATTTGATCGAATCTGAAGCATTACTAGTTTTTCTGGATTTTCATAAAGCTTTTGACACTATTGAGCACCAATTTATGTTTATGGCATTAAAATATTTTGGTTTTGGGGACAGGTTTATTTCTATTATGGAAATGTTTCATAGAGATATCAATAGCTCTATTAATTTATACCCAACTACTTCTAAAAGATTTACCATATGTAGAGGTGTCCATCAAGGATGCCCTATTGCCCCTTTCTTATTTCTTCTTGTTGTAGAGTTGCTGTCCGTTTATGTTTTAAAATCTTCAGCAATTCAAGGTATTACCATATTTAATAAAGAATTAAGGATATCTCAACTTGCTGATGATACCGTTCTTTTTCTAAAAGATAAAGATCAGTTACCTGCAGCTTTGCAATTAGTAAAGGATTTCTCTATTGCATCTGGATTAACTCTAAATATGACAAAATGTGAAATAATGTCTCTTTATGATTCTGAAGTAAAAACTTTATGTAATATACCAGTAAAAAAGAAGGTTAAATATTTAGGAATAAGTATAACAAAAAGTTTATCAGAGAGACAAGATTTAAATTTGTCCCCTAAAATAAAAAAAGCTCAAGGTATATTTAATAACTGGCTTCAAAGGGATTTATCTATTATTGGCAGAGTTTTGTTGACTAAAGTAGAAGGAGTGTCTAGGTTTGTTTATCCAGCTTTATCTCTTTTTGTTCAAGATGCTATTTGTAAAAGAATTAATGATTTATTTATACAATTTGTTTGGAGAAATAAGCATCATCATTTAAGAAAGGAAATACTTCAAGGGCCAAGAAAAGATGGAGGATTTGAACTTTTGGATTTTTTCGACTTAAATTATACATTTAAAGTTAAATGGCTTAGGAATTGTTTATTGAAATCAGATTCAATTTGGTTTTTTATACCATATAATATTTTCAAAAAGGTTGGAGGATTGCGTTTTTTTGTATTAACATGTGATTACTCTGTTAATAAACTACCAGTAACATTGTCCAATTTTTATCAACAAGCTCTTAAAGCGTGGAAGTTGTGTTACGTGCACAATTTCTCACCCCATAAATCAATTTTGTGGAATAATTCTTATATTACTGTTAACCGGAAATCTCTCTATCTGCAAAATTGGATAGATAAAGGTATTTTTTTCTTTTCTGATATTTTAGACCAATCAGCTAATTTACTTTCTTACAAAAATTTTATGGAAAGATGGTCATTCCCTATTAAATTTAAAGAATATAACTCCGTAACAAAAGCCATTCCCTCTGGTTTACTAATGCTAATGAGAAGTCATATGTCTTCATATAGTACTAATAGAATTGATCCTGCACTTTACTTAAATGGGGTAGACTTTTGTAGTAAAAAATGTCCAAACAAAGTTATTAGATTAATATTTTTTTAAAACAGAGCCTTAAAACCTAGAGGAAAATTCTTTTGGAATGTTTATTTTGAAGATATTGTGTGGAAAAAAGCTTGGTTGATTCCTTTTCGTTTTTGCATTGGTAATAAATATAGAGAACTACATTTAAAAATTTTACACAACATTTATGTTAGCAATTACACATTATCTAAATTTATGCAGACTGATGGAAACTGTTCATTCTGTTTACGGCACCCAGAGTCTTTAATTCATCTTTTTTATGAATGTGATTTTTCAAAAAAAATTTGGGAAGATCTATCATTGTATGTTAAAAAAAAATCAGGTTTTAGTTGTAAGTTGACCCCCAAAGATGTTATTTGTTATTTTGTGTCAAACAATTTATCCGTGGAATTTATAATGAATCTTTTAATTTTATTTGGTAAATTTCATGTTCATAAATGCAGATTAAATAACTCTAAACCTTGTTTAAAGGTTGTTATTATAGATTTTCATTTGTATATAGAATCGCTCCAATATATTAATAGTGAAAAATGTAAAAATATGATTACAGTGGCTAAGGAGCTGAAGTTAGTTGACTAGTAAACTTGTTGTCAATTGAATAGGTTAAAATAATGTAAAGATCTCTATGGTGATTTGTCTCTTTATTTAATTTATGTAATTTTATTTTTCTGTTTATTTTTTGTTATTAGTTACATTTTCTTTTTTTTTCTTTTTTTTTGGGGTGTCATGTTTAAATTGTATATTTGCTGTTGTTTAATAAAAAAAAATTAAAAAAAATTAAAAAAAATTAGCGACGACCTCTCCCTCATTAGCATAAACAGCCATAAGTGAAAAGCAGCCATTCCTCATTAGAGTTTTTAATCTGCCGCTATGGTGACAGATAGGCATTTATAACTCCTCCCCCTTTTGAAAAGAGCACAATCTCATTTGAATTTAAAGCGACAGTCACCAAAACGACACAATTTGGATCACAGCCTAAAAGGGTCAGTTTTAAAGAGTTATACAAAACTATTTGTGTGGTATTTTGAGATGAAACCTCACACACACACACTCTATGGACATCAGAGACTTATTTTATATATTTTAAAAAGGGGCATAATAGATCACCTGTTAAATTTTATTAGGTGAAGAAGGAAAAAATGAAAATTGGACAGAAATATCAGCTTAAAAAAACCATTTCAGTCGACCTCTATTCACTGCACAAAAAACAGCACTATAGTTTTACCTGTGGTAGCTTTATCGAAGAATGCAATATCCTGTTTCAGTACAGCCTGGAAGACGAGTCCTTGGATGGACGTGTGTATTCGGCTCATGGTGATGTTGTAGATGAGGTCACACACAAACTCACACACAGCGCTGAGGAAAACAGGCAGAAAAACAAGCATTTTAGAGGTTTTCCCTTCAAAAACCTACACTTTCATTCAAAAGTACTGTACTTTATTTTATGCTCACCAAGGCTGCACTTATTTAGTCAAAATCTGAAATATTATTGCATTAAAAAGTAACTATATTTGAAACTATGATTTATTGCTGTGATGCAAAACTGGATTTTTAACATCATTAAAGGTTCATGACACCCTGGAGTACTTTGGTGAGATTTTAACAGATTTGTGTTAACACCTGTTAGCTTTAATTGTGGGGGAAACTGGATAATTTTGAGCTTTTGTCAGCTAATTTCATCTTCCGGGTTTAAAATTATTTTTTGGGGAGGGATCAAAATCGGTGATGTAGTGCTATCTGCCTGTCCAGAGACAACGCGTCGGCTTTTCATTATTATTTATAGACCAAATTGTATTAACCTATGAGAAGAGCCTGCTTCTTAATTATTCATGACAGCATGTGCTTTCCGATCACAGACCCATATGGACAGACCTGCCAAGCTGTGAGACCGCGGCCGTGCACGGTACGCAGTATTTAGGTGGTTGTAAAGGGTCGTGCCCACTCCTCCCTCTTGTCACAGCGCTCCACGCCCATCATGTAGCATTTTTTGAACAAATTCTGAGGGAGACTTGAACTGAAAGAGGGGGGTTTCATGACCCTTTAATCCAGATTTTGCATCACATGATGCTTCAGAAAACATTTTCAGGAAACATTTTCAAAGATAAAAATAGTTGTGATGCTTCATATTTTTGGGGGGGGAAACCATATTACATCTTTTCAGGATACTCTAATGAACAGAAAGTAAAAACAAACAGCATTGTTAAACATAAATGTCTTTACTGCTACTTTTGATCAATTTCATGCACATTTGCTAAAAAGGGCTACATTTTTAAACATTTATCTTTTATTTAAACCTTTATTTTACCAGGAAAACCTCTTGAGATTTGTAAATCTGTTTTTCAAGAGTGTCCTAGACCAACCCTGTGTTCTAGTTTCCCAAACCTGTTCCTGGAGGCACACCAATAGTACACATTTTGGATGTCTCCCTTATCGGACACATTCATTTGAGGTTTTGGAGCCTCTTATAATGCTCTGATGAGTTGATTCAGGTGTGTTTGAATAGGAAGAGGTTGAAAATGTGTACTGTTGGTGTGCCTTCAGGAACAGGCTTGGGACACACTGTCCTAGATGAACAAACAATACACGCAGACTACACATCAAAATAAATCAATACAAAATACAATTAAATACACCATAGAATTCTACCACCAAAACATATGGTTACAAGTAAAATACGCAGTAATATTGTAAATTATTTTAATAAATGTGAACCTAAAAAATCATAAGATTATATAATGGTTTAAGATAAATATAAAATATACTCAAATGAACAGCAAGTAGCTTAGCATTGGCAGCGAAAAAATATGATAAATGTAAATCATGCAATAATAAATTAGCATACTGTTGTGAAGGGAGTGACTGAGGCATGCGGATTCATCTGCAAACATTTATTGGTCAGAGACATCGTGAATAACAGACAAATTTCAGTCACAGTAAAGGACGAGTGCAGGTAAGACCGAGTACTTGAGTTCTTGGACAGACGTGATTTAAAGTTACCAATGGCAGATCTAATCCAAGAAGGCTAGGCTAAAGAGGCCTCCAAAAGACAGGCTAAAGTTCATAATCCAAAAGGGCTATAATCCAGGGGTGCCCAAACTTTTTCGTATTAAGGGCCAAAAGCCAAATATCATTGAGAACTGTGGGCCGAAGGTAAATATACCAAGCTACTGTATATTACATTAAAGTTGCGATGGGTAATTTCCTAATTTATTTCATAAGACTTAAAAATAAATAGAAAACATTACTTTAAATCATATTAACTAATGCAGTATAACATTTAAAATGATAACTTACTGCAATAAAAACATAAACAATCACATTTATAACACAGTGGAGTTCAATGATGAACACACAAGTCAAGCAGAATCTGCCTTTGACTTGATTTGTCCTCTATCCGTTGGGTGACGGTCAGTGGTGGAAAGAGTACTGAAAAATCATACTTAAGTAAAAGTACCATTACTTGCCTAAAAATGTAGTGCAAGTACAGTAAAAGTATCTGTTTTATATTACTCAAAGTATGAGTGAATAGTAGACCTTTCAAAAGTATTCAAGAGTAGTGAGTAGTGAGTATCACGCTGTAAAAAGCTGATGCATTTACATGTAATTTGTGGATATGTGTAAACGTAACATTCTGTAGTGCATTTAGTCATTGCCCAGCAGGCACACAACGTCATAAGACGGTAATATTAGGTTAGATTTAGGTTGTGATGTCAGGTGACCAAAATTCAATGTCTAGCCAGCGTCTAAGGACAACGTTATTTGGATGACCAATAACGACATCAAATGACGTTGATATTTGGTTGATTTTAGGTTGTGAGAGTGAAAGTGACCAAAATCCAACGTCTTAAACTAAAGTCAGATTGACGTCAAATACTGACATTTATTCGTCAGGTATGGCAACCAAAATCCAACGTCTGATAGACGTCATAGTGGTAACGTCCACACAACGTCAAGCTGTAACATCATTAGACGTTGATATTTGGTTGATTTTAGGTTGGACGTTGGACATTGACATAGGCCTGACATTGGGTTCTGATGTCAACCTGATTTTCATTTCCAAACAAAATGAAACACACCCACTACGTTGGGGTACAACCTCAATCTGACTTCATGTTGATGTCTTGTGTCTGATGGGTGTTTAAGGCCATTTTGTCATCATAGAGTAAACATCCGTCATCTTCTCATCAGTGACATGCATCTAAACAGTCTCTGGGTCAATGCGTGTAAAGATTTTGGACATCTTCTTGGACACTTTTAATGCTTCCAAACAGTTTCACCCATGTCTTGAGGTAGTTCATTATGATGCGATTTACCTTCTATGTGCGATTCGATTGGACAGGAATCACAGGACTGATTTGTCTAATCCCCATAGAAAAGATACAAAAAAGTAGTGACTGCAGGTTGAAGGAAAGTAGGGGAGTAAAAGTACCGATACAACATTAAAAATTTACTCAAGGGAAAGTAAAAGTACACATTTTTAAAACTACTTAGTAAATTAATATATCTGAGAAAAACTACTCAATTACAGTAATTTGAGTATTTGTAATTCGTTACTTTACACCACTGGTGACGGTATGTACATTTAAACTAAATCTGATTAACTTACACCATTTCAAGAGTTCACACTTAGCTGATGATTGATTATAAAGCTTGTTTGGCATGCTGTCCCGGGAGAGAGCCCTGAGCTCATAAGATCCTCGAGCCCGGGGCTCCCTCCCGTTTGCAAGGCGATAGGACAGTTTGAGCTCAGGTAGATCTCGAGAACTCCCCTGCTGTAGTAGCTAGTGAACTAATAGTGTTTGCTCTTAAGAGATGACTATTGCACGGGGAGAACGTGCAAACTCCACACAGAAACGTCGGCTGGCTTGGTAAGGGCTAGAACCGGTGACGTTCTTGCTGTGAGGCAACAGTGCTAACCACTGGGCCACCGTGTCACCCTTCCAGGAAAGGAGGAGGAGTACGGGTGGAAGGGGGGATTCTTCAAAAATGGAGATAGCTGTTTTATGGAACTTAGGGTATTTATAGTGGCTTAGGAATCGTCTGATAGGAGAATCGTAAATTGGATAATGTGGATCAGGTGCAAGCAATCATAAGCACGTGATCCTCTCGAAATTAGTTTACAAATAAACTTTACTTAATTGAAACATTTAATTTCAGTTAGCTTTTAACAATAAAACAAAGAAACAAACAAGGTTACATTAGATTTGAAATGACAATCTCTAAACCATGGCCATCATTTTTCCTCTCTTCTCAGATGGGATGGCCAAATCAAAGGTTACTGTGGGCCAACTTTGGCCTGCGGGACCTAGTTTGGGCATCCCTGGACTGGACTAAAGAGGCATCCAAAAGACAGACTAAAGTTCGAGCGAGATGCTAATAGAATAGAAAACAATAAGACATAAAGGAGATCCAAAAAGATATGAAAATCCAAACATAGAACATCATCCAAAACAATGAGACACAAAAGGACATCCAAAAAACATATGCAAAGTCCTAGGCTAGGCTTATAATTTACACAGAGGACTGGAACTGGCCTCGTAAGCTATCGATACATGCATGCAATACTCGGCCATGAAGGATTTAGAGTCACAGATTTATAGCCCCTCTGACACCTCTACAGGTGCAAAGTTTGAATGTGCAAAGGAGTATGGGACGTATAGTTCTAAGAATCATGATAGTCCATGTGGTGTGAGTGTCTATAAGGATAATAAGTGACATCTGGTGGCGAGTAGACATAAGAGCATGACTTAGATTTGTAACACATACAAGTTTGTCTTTTTAGTCTCACCTCATAATGGTCATCAGTGTCATGACAGTGATAGCGTGGTTAAAGGCCTCAGGTTCGTCTTCATTCATGATCCAGTCTGTCATTTTACCAGTGTAATGAGGAATCGCCATTTCACCTGTGGATGAAATGTATGCATGTAGACTTGCATGTTCTTGTTCTTGACGTTTTATCATCACTGACCTACATTTAAAACATCAGAATAATGTACTTCGCTTTTTATAGAAGGAGTGGTATGTTTAATATAGTTCACAGTGTACACAGTGTGTTTAAACTTGGCATGATTCCACTATTATCAGAGCAAACTTGACCAAAGCGAAAGTAAAAGTAACATTAGATCACATTTAACTTTCTTTCATTTTTCAGACTGCAGTTTATTTTACAATGTAGGCTGAATTTCAAGGTAATCATTTACAGACGACGTGATGAACATCTAAATGTTTTATGATCAAGACAAGTGTCAGGTAGATTCAATTTTATCGACACCTATTTATATAATTCATTCATTCATTTTCCTTTGGCTTCATTTCATCAGAGGTCGCCACAGCGGAATGAACCGGCAACTATTCCTGCATATGTTTTACGCAGCAGATGCCCTTCCAGCCGCAACCCAGTACTGGGAAACACCCATACACTCTCGCATTCACAAACACTCATATACTACAGCCAATTTAGCTTATTCAATTCACCTATAGCGCATGTCTTTGGACTGTGGGGGAAACCGGAGCACCCGGAGGAAACCCACGCAAACACGGGGAGAACATGCAAACTACACACAGAAATGCCAACTGGCCCAGCCGGGACTTGAACCAGCAACCTTTTTGCT
>CAIGQV010001633.1:27639152-27658475 GCA_903798115.1 Danio jaintianensis | reverse complement strand
CATTAGATACTAGTGCTTATTCATTAGATACTAGTGCTTATTCATTATATACTATACTATATACATATAAAACCTCTTTAACATTATTAAATGTAGATGCTGAATTACTGATATGTGTTGGTTTGCATTATTTCACAGTTCTAAAGTTCAATTTCAAACGATTTATTTTCAAGATCTGAGGTGAACTATCTGCTGCAGCTTTCATAGTATGGCAATAAATGTCATGTAAAATGGCATTCAAACTCACATTGTTAGCATTTAACACTGAATAGTCAGGCTCGCTCCTGTTGGTGTGATCAATCTGGCAACCTGCGCTTGTGTGTGTTTTGATTCAGGAATGCAAAACCTAGTTCAACCACTGGGTGTCAAACTTACATAGCCTTTAAGTGTTTTTTATTTTATTTACTATTATTATTATGATTATTATTATTATTATTATGATTATTATTATTTTAAATCTCTCTGATATTGAGTTTTTTTTTTTCTTTGTTTGCTTTTGGTAAAGTAAAATAAAATCTATTAATGTTGTTACAATATAATTAGTTTTACATACACTTGAAAATAAAACAAAAAAATAAAAATAACTACATTTTAAACAATAGTGTGTCGATCTTCAACACAAACTGCTGAGAAAAGAAACACATTTTAGCACGCATAATAAAAATCAGATATTATGTCTAGTTTGAACACAAGGAAGTGAAGGTTTTTTTGTGTGGCATTGTTCGATTGTCCTGTCAAATTTCCTTCGACACAATTCTCGCAGCACAATAATTCATAAACAGTCTCAAAGGTAGCTCAAACTCCTGCGATAAAGCTGACCTTTCAGACTCACACACACACACACATTCACTCCTATTCTTCTCCACACAGTGGCAGGAAGTCGTCCATATTTCCGTCGCGCTCCTGAAAAAAAAAAATAAGCGAGGAAACCGTTTAACATTCACACACTTCACAACGTTTTACTGCACTGATAACACATCTGAGGAAAGCATCTGAAGACACCAGAGAAGCAGATGAGAGGATTTGCTGATTCACACACATTTTAGGAGGATTCGTGAAGAGGATCTGGAGCCCTGAATCTGCTTCTGTGGTTTCTGTCATGCACTTGACACTGAGGTTTACCTTCATACTGTGGTCTCTGTGCAGATCCGCTCAAGGTGAGTTCAAGACTGCTTGGAGATATTAATACACTGAAAAAAAAATGATTCATTGGATTTACTTATTTAAGGTAAGTGGTTGCAAACAATTCATATGGGCTGAATTTAAACAAATAAAATTTAGTTATGTTCAACTTAATTTGTTTGTTTAAATTCAGCCCATATAAATTGTTTGCAACCACTTACCTTAAAGTAAATTAGTAAATCCAATTAATATATATATATATATATGTATATATATATATATATATATATATATATATTGTGTGTGTTTAGCAGGATAATTACGGGTTCTTTAATGGTATAAAAAGAAAATTTCATAAATAATAAATGTATAAAAAAATGGTAAGTTGCAATTTAATAAAATAGTCAAAATTGAATTTTCTTACAAATCTGCACTATTTGGTTTATTTACAGCTTCAAAAACTCACTTTTAGTGTGTAGAGGTAATGAAGAACATTCACTAATTAATTGTAATCATCTCAAGATGTTAATAATAGCATAAAAAATACTTGTAAAAAATTGCTTGTAAACTTACCAAAAGTACACAAAAAAAACTGCAAGTAACGGGCGGTTAAGTATAATATATAAATTGTGAATTTAATGTAAAATATTTGATTGAGAATCTGTAATACTGTCATTTAGAACTCTTTTGTGCATAAAGCGCCATGTTTTCAGACAATATATGTATATGTAAAAAAATATTAGCAATGTTTTTAACTTCAGAAGAGATAAGAAATCAATATTTTGTGGGGGGTGGGGGTTTAACTACATAAAAAAAAATCACTTTTTCTATGTATTTATTTCTTATTTTATCTGCAAATGAGAGAGGAACAGTAAATAATATTCTCTAATTAATCCTAATTATATCAAGGTGAGTCAAAGACAGGATCCTGGATGTGAGCTGATCAAGAAATTAATAATTTATTACTATATTAATACGAGATCATTATTACTGGTGCTCTAAAGGCTTAAGATATACATTTTGATAATTTTTACATTGTTAGTAAACTTCACAAAAAGTAAGAAAAAACAAAAAAAAGGTATTTTTCTTGAACATCAGCAATATTTGGTTTATTTACAGCTTTAAAAACTTTTATGTTGACAAAAGGGGTGTCATGGTGGCGCAGTGGGTAGCACAATCGCCTCACAGCAAGAAGGTCGCTGGTTCAAGCCTCGGCTGGGTCAGTTGGCATTTCTGTGTGGAGTTTGCATGTTCTCCCCGTGTTCGCGAGGGTTTCCTTCGGGTACTCCGGTTTCCCCCACAAGTCCAAAGACATGTGCTACAGGTGAATTGGGTAAGCTAAATTGACCGTAGTGTATGTGTGTATGGATGTTTCCCAGTGATGGGTTGCAGCTGGAAGGGAATCTGCTGCGTAAAACATATGCTGGATAAGTTGGTGGTTCATTCCGCTGTGACGACCCCAGATTAATAAAGGGACTAAGCCGAAAAGAAAATGAATGAATGTTGACAAATAATTACAGCAAATAACAGTAAAGTGCAATATTCAAGTAAAATAATATTTTATTAGATCTGTAATGTATATATTTTTTATTTACTGCTTCGAAAACTCACTTTCACTACGTACTTATTCTGCACATGAGAGATGAAGAGTAAAGAACATTTGCTAATTAATCATGATTGTCTCAACGTGAATCAATGGCAGGTTCCTGTGGATGTAGAGCTGATCGAGAAATGAATACATGGATAATTATGTTGCTCTAATGGCATAAATTACCATTTTGATCATTTTTTACATAGAAATTGTTAGCAAACTTCAATTTTATTTAGTATTTTTAAAAGTATTTTCTTGAAAATCTGTAATATTTTGTGTTCACTGCATCATAAAAATCACTTTTACTGTGTACTTATTTTAAAAGAAAGAGGAATAGTAAAAGAAATTATATTCTGTAATTAATCAGAATTGTCTCAAGGTGAATCAAAGACAGATACATGTGGATGTAGAGCTGATTGAGAAATTAATACTTGGATAATTATGGTCAGGGTTCATACACATTTTTACTACTAAAATTCCATGACTTTTCCATGATTTTTCCAAGACTTTCAAGTAAATTTTCATGACCTAATGTTTCATGCAATGTCTACAAATACATGGTAAAAGAAAAACAATGCATGTTCAAATTTATTACAGCATATCGTAAAACACACAACAATCTATTTAGTTTCAGCTTATATTTATATCTATGTAAAATTGATTTAGATGATGCTTACACCGCACTAATAATGTGTGAGTATGTGATTGGCCAAGGACAGAAACGAAGAAAAGACAACTAACCTATATTCAAGTATACAGATATCTGTTTTCCATGACTTTTCCAAAACTTTCTGGGCTTTTCTGTTTTTCCAAAACTTTTCCAGGCCTGGAAAATGCCATGTCAAAATTTCATGACTTTTCCAGGTTTTCCATCACCGTATGGACCCTGTATGGTGCACTAATGGCATAAATCACAATTTTGATCTTTTTTTTTTTTTTTTTTACAAGTAAACTTCACAAAAAGTTCAAAAACACAGCAGTTAATTATGTATAATTAAAGAAATAATGTAATAAGTAAAAAGAATGTATATTTTGCATAAACAATTTTTATTTCCTGCTTCGAAAACTCACTTTTACACCTCTTTTATTTGCAAATTATTGTAAATAATTAATCATAATAAACTCAATATAATCATTTGGATGTGAGGTGTATGTAGAGCTAATTGAGAAATTAATATTTGGAGAATTACTTGTGAGAGGCCAAACAGTGGCTCAGTGGTTAGCACTGTCGCCTTACAGCAAGAAGGTCGCTGGTTCGAGTCCCGGCTAGGTCAGTTGGCATTTCTGTGTGGAGTTTGCATGTTCTCCACGTGTTGGCATGGGTTTCCCCCACAGTCCAAACACATGCTCTATAGGTGAATTGAATAAACTAAATTGGCCGTAGTGTATGTGTGTGTGTGTGTGAATGTGAGAGTGTATGGGTGTTTCCCAGTACTGGGTTGTGCCTGGAAGGGGAATCTGCTGTGTAAAACACGCTGGAATAGTTGGCGGTTCATTCCGCTGTGGACCCCTGATGAATAAAGGGACTAAGCCGAAGGAAAATGAATGAATTACTTGTGCTAGTAGCATAAAATTCAGATTCTAACATTCTCCAAATTGTAACATTTTTACTTCACAAAAAAACTTAAAGAGTACAAAAACACAGCAAATAACAGATAATTATGGATAAAATTCAAGGAAAAATTGCATTTACTTTCAAAATCAGATTTTTTATTTTATCTCCAAATGAGAGGAATAGTAGAACATTGCATGAGAGAAACATACTGAGAAGAAATTAGTGTAGATATAATTATCACTCAAAAACTGCTGGTAGTTCATGAATAATTACAAACAACTCAATAAAAAAGGTTTGATTTGAGCATTTTGAAGACGAAAAATGTTACTAGAATAAATAAATCTTGTAAAATGTAATCATACTTGTATCTACACTTTGAAAAATCACCTTAAAAGCTGTTGAGAATATATGGGTTGGTTGTTCTTCAGCCAGCACCTGTGAAAGCTTTTGTCCCTCATCACTGCAGTAATGCCCTTCAGCTTCATCCACTCCCATTTCCTGTTCCTGTTCGTCTCTTCTGGTAACTTCCTGTTTGTGTCATGGCTCTGCTTCCTGTTTCTGCTGGTATTCAGGTCAATGACCGGCTCCTCCAGCAGGACGACACTGAACATATGAAAACACACTCGGCATGAGAGGATCAGCGTGACGTTTCATATTCTGACAAAACACTTGAGAAATAATTATAACTGAACATCCTGTGGGGACAAACTGACCCGCAAAGTGTGTTTGTGATGAAACCGATGGTTAAAAGCTGATTAACATTGAGGAACATATTTAAAGAATGTGAAGAGAAAACTGTAAACGTTTGATCTTATATAGGAAAAAGCTGATTATAATTTGAATATAAATAGCTGATTTATCATTTGAAAGAAAAAACAAATGTTGTTTTTGTTTTGTGTCTGTTCTTTTCCTCACAATTCACTAAAAATGATTGAACATTAAGGCAAAACGTAAATAAATTACATCGACTGAGGTGGCGCAGTGGGTAGCGCTGTCGCCTCACAGCAAGAAGGTCGCTGGTTCGAGTCCGGGCTGGGTCAGTTGGCATTTCTGTGTGGAGTTTGCATGTTCTCCCCGTGTTGGCGTGGGTTTCCACCGGCTGCTGCGGTCAGGGACGCCACTCAGGGGGGAGTTAGAGCGATTCAAAGGGCCCATGGCGTTTAGGGGCCCCCAGAGATATTATTAGGGAGCCACCAGTCATATAGGTCATATATTTTAGTGCATTTGAACAAAACAGATTTATTAAATGGATATATATTTTTTGATAATATTTTAGTCACAGAACACCTTTGGAAATAGAAATGAATACATTTAAATTTAAGCAAAATAATGCAAGAAAAATGTAGAAGCTACAAAATTTAATATATTTTTTGTTTCTTTTTAAAAAAAAATTATTTGCACTTTTAAAAATTTTATTTAATATTTTTTCCCTAACATATAAATTTGGGCTACTAATTTTTGGACTGTTATCGTAATTTATTTTGTTAGATTAGCTTATAAAGATTGATTAGATGAATATATGTATGTATATTTTAGATTTTTTGGAAATAATAAAATTTTTGTTCTGCAACGATACAGTAAATATAATAGACAAGTAATATAACATAATATAAATATAATATAATATAGGGCTGCACGGTGGCGCAGTGGGTATCACGATCGCCTCACAGCAAGAAGGTCACTGGTTTGAGCCTCGGCTGGGTCAGTTGGCATTTCTGTGTGGAGTTTGCGTTCTCCCCATGTTGGCATGGGTTTCCTCCGGGTGCTCCGGTTTCCCCCACAAGTTCAAAGACATGTGGTATAGGTGAATTGGGTAAGCTAAATTGTCCGTAGTGTATGTGTGTGAATGAGTGTGTATGGATGTTTCCCAGTGTATGGATGTTTGCAGCTGGAAGGGCATCCGCTGCGTAAAACATATGCTGGATAAGTTGGCAATTCATTCCGCTGTGGCGACCCCAGATTAATAAAGGGACTAAGCCGAAAAGAAAATGAATGAATAATATAATATAATATAATATAATATAGGGCCGTAGTGGTTAGCACCGTCGCCTCACAGCAAGAAGGTTGCGACCCCTGATGAATAAAGGGACTAAGCCGAAGGAAAATGAATGAATGAATAATATAATATAACCTTAGTGTATGTGTGTGAATGAGTGTGTATGGATGTTTCCCAGTGATGGGTTGCGGCTGGAGGGGCATCCACTGTGTAAAACATATGCTGGGTAAGTTGGCGGTTCATTCCGCTGTGCCGACCCCAGATTAATAAAGAGACTAAGCCGAAAAGAAAATGAATGAATGAAATTGTGAGCATCATATTATTATATTAGAACGATTTCTGAGTGACACTAAAGCCTCAAAATCCAGCTTTGCCTCACAGAAACACAATTTTAAATATGTATTAAAACAGTCATTTAAAATCAAACCTATTTCAAAGTATTACTGTTTTTATTTACACATTATGATCATATAAATGCAGTCTTGTTGAGCATAAGAGACTCCTTTCAAAAACACTTTTAAAAACTTTATTAAAAAAAAATCGACTTATTATAAAACATATTTACATTTTTGACTTCCCCCAAAAAAGGATCCCCCAGTGAGCCGTACAGCAGCTGTCCGGCAGGAAAGTCGTGTCAGGCCAGGTTTGGGAATGGAGTTTGTGATCAGGATTGCTCCACTTCCGACTGTCTGAGAGACGGATTCGACTGCCTCAAAGACAAAGGCACCTGCGTGTGAGAAATCAGCACAACACACACATGCTAATATCACTTAACACACACACACTAATATTACTCAATACCTAGAAACCTAACCAGCAGTATCCCTATAAAGTGTTATTATATAAGATCAAGGCAAGTTTGATTTCTCATATCATGACCCCTTTAAAGGCACAGTATGTAATTTTCACCACTAGAGGGCGTGTATTCACAACAAACAAAGGCATATTTTGATGATGACGTGGCCGAGTGTGGAGATTTGTGAGTCCTTCACAAATCTCTGAGTTTTTCTTTCACAAAAAAGCAAAGTTTGTGGTCTTTGCTACATCCTACGGGACTCCTGCAGAAATCATGTTGATGGACGAGCTAAAGTAGTCAACACTAATAATCATTATAGTATGTCTTTGCACAATGAAGTCTGAAATTTTCTGTGGCTCAGTTTGAAACTTTACTAACGATACTGCAAACACATATTAAAAAGAAGACCAGCAATTTCCGTGAATCATTTGATCCAAACAGACACACACACCAAACTGTGCAGACAAACTAGGATACAATAAACCACAGAAAATTTCTATTATATTGTATTCGTTTTCTGGCACGTTTTTTGGATTTTGCCTTTCGCTTGTATGGAGGTCCTGAAAAGTCAGAACATGGATGTGAAAACCTGAAAAGAATAAAAACCACATTAGATTTTTTTTATGACAGACAAAAGTTTCGATGGCAGTGTGTCAATACAATTGACCCAACATTTAGTCAAATGTATTTTTTAACGTGCAAAAATTACAGATTCAGTGTGCAATAACCTTAAGGCTGAAAGCTGTGTGAAATGAGAGTGAGTGCCATGTTTTTTAGACACTGCGTTAAGTTTAAAGAACTTCAACTTTCACACGCATCATCACTGTCAGTTCCAAAGCAGTAGACCAATCAGCTCGCAGTGGGGCAACCATTGCAAGTTTCTGTTTACAGGTGCACAGTGGTTGTGGCGTTGCGTCTCACGTTTTTAAAAGCAAAGTCACATTCACTCTGAATGAGCCTTTATAGTGTTTATAAATCATACATATTTTGCCTTTAACCCTTGTATATTGTTCAGATTGACTACCCTTTCATTGTGTTGGTGGCTGTTTTTGCCCCATTGACTTCCATTATAACCACATTTTTTGATTGCAAATCCATGACACCATATAATCATGCATTCTTGATTGTTGCTGGTTTTCTCTGTTGGAAAGAGGTAAAATTTTAGATAGGCCTGTGCAAAACAGTTTCTGGATTTTATATGGAGTTCTGTGGAGTAAAACAGCCGATTATAGTGTATGTGCAAAAACACACTTACTATGATTACTATGTTCTGAGAGCTGAGGGGCTTATTTTTTTATTTTCTCAAACATATCAAGGCAAGTTTGCAAAGATCTCTCTTACACTCTCAAACACTCACACACTATACTCCATATTAAAGCCAGAAACTAATAATAATAACTACAATGCTTTATGGCATTGTAACTGATGATCAACAGTAAAAATTACAAATTTTGCCTCTTCCCAACAGGGAAAACCAGCAACAATCAAGAATGCATGATTATTATATGGTTTCATGGCTTTGCTATCAAAAAATGTAATTTTAATAGAAGTCAATGGGGCAAAAACAGCCACCAACATAACGAAAAGGTAGTCAATTTGCCCAGAGTGTATTGAAAAATTCCAAAGCAAAATACGTGTCAAAATAAGATTTGTCACCAAAAAATCATTCCATTTACTGAAACACAGAGAAAGTTGTGGGCCAAATTAAGACTCAAAATCACCCCAGAGTGGATGAAAACATCCCGACAACACACAAGGGTTATATTGTTATGTTGTATTCTCTCAGACCAGGACATATTCAGTACTGTCGAAATCATTATGACAACGGCCACTGTGACCAGGGCTGCAACAATGCTGCTTGTGGATGGGACGGTTCAGACTGTCACAAGAATCATTACCCCTTGTGGGCCAAAGGCAGCCTGATTCTGCACACCCGAATCCCATTCCTGAAGGGTCAGATCCAGAACAGCTCTCTGTTGTGGCCCTTGAGCACCGTCCTGCAGACCAGCGTCAAACTCAGAGGAACGGCTCCTCTGCAGACCAGCACAGATCTGCAAACTGTAGACACACGGCAACTCGCTGAGATCTACACACACACTCCTGCTTCTGACAGCGATGGGTACGTGATATCATTTAACTACTTAACAAATCACCTGTTTGGATACACACTTTCTCATAAACACTCAATTACAAGGAAAAAATAAATAGGGCGGCACGGTGGCTCAGTGGTTAGCAAGAAGGTTGCTGGTTCGAGTCCCGGCTGGGTCACTTGGCATTTCTGTGTGGGGTTTGCATGTTCTCCCCGTGTTGGCGTGGGTTTCCTCCGGGTGCTCCGGTTTCCCCCACAGTCCAAACACATGCGCTATAGGTGAATTGGGTAAACAAAATTGGCCGTAGTGTGTGTGTGTGTGTATGGGTGTTTCCCAGTACTGGATTGCGGCTGGAAGGCATCCGCTGTATAAAACATATGCTGGAATAGTTGGCAGTTCATTCCGCTGTGGCGACCTCTGAAATAGAGACTAAGCCGAAGGAAAATGAAATAAATAAATAAAAGAAAATAAGTCAAACTAAATTAAAGATTACTTTTTGAAAAACTACATTATATTATATAACTGCAGATTAACTATGTATATATGCTCACACCTTAATTTTTTTCTGATTGAGTGTAATGTAATAACACGAACCTTTTGATAAATAATTATTGTGAAAGCACTATACAGACAAACTTGAATTAAATTGAGTTAACTGCTCACTTGAAAATGATAAGTGATATATGTATTTGTCAAGATAAGTTCAGGTTAAGACAAAAAAAATACTGAAAAATGTCCCAGCTGGGACAGTGACAATTATGAGGATAAACAGGACATATTTTAAAATTAAATTTAAATTAATATTTTCATATTTTAATGATTTAATTTAAAGTTTTTATTTATTTACTTTTTTTTCATAGTTAACTTGATATTTAAGCACAATATTCTTAATATAAATTAACATTACATTTAAAATAAATGTAGTATACTGTAATTAAAAATTTCACTTTATAGAAAAACCTTAAATATATGTCAAAAAGTATTTTTAAAAATCAATAAATAATAATATTCTCTGAACTGTCAAATAGTTTTTTTGCTATTATGCTTATTTTATTGCATTATATTGCATCAGAGTCAAGGACTTATGCACCAAAATACTCATTAATACTCATATAAAAATTCAAATATCAAATTTTATATAGCAAAATAACATAATAGATAAAAAAAAAATATATATATATATATATAGATCATATAGGATCATTTAAAAAGATTTTTATTTGTACACAGGTATTTTCCATTGCCAACTCTTAAATTAAGCTGTTATTACTCTTATGACTTAACTTTATATTATTGTTGTATGCACTAAAATTCTCATTATAAAAATGATAGAAAAATAGAAAATAAAAAAAACTTATGTAAAAACATTAAAATGCATATTTAAAAATAAGAATTTTGTTTTACAAAGTTATTTTCCACCCTCTCCCTGAGCCTAACTTTATGTAATGTTTTGTGAGCCAAAATAAAAATGTGTGCACCCCTTATTAAAAATTATATACAAAAAAAACAAATAATTTATTTTTACACAACTATGATCCACTCAAGATTTCTTCATGCAAAATACATTTGTTTAGACTGTCTAATCTAATTATCTATATTCATGGTTTGATTTAGTTCTATGTTCAGTGGTCAGTGCTGTGTTTTCTGACCGTGTGTCTGTGTCTAGGTCAGTGTTGTTCCTCCAGCTGGACAACAGGCCCTGCTCTCGTCTTCTCTCCACCTGTTTTGATTACGCCGCTGAAGCCGCTCACTTCCTGCAGGCCGTCCTGACACAAAACCAGCCCTTGTTCCCCATGATCCCGGAGATCCAGACGGTCATAATCAGTGTTCGAGGAGTCGATGAGGAGATCGGAGCCAGAGAGGAGATAAAACTGCCAAAAGAAGAACGCAACGGTGGGTTTAAGTAGTAGTAGTAGTAGTAGTAGTAGTAGTAGTAGTAGTCCTTGAAAGGAAACAGTACCATATTGCTGCAGACATACAATAAAAACAATACAGAAAATACAGTAGTTACAATAATAATAATAACAAATTAATATAAATGCTTGTTAAATAAACCCACTGAAACAGGTACAAAGGATTTCTTGTATCGGTTCAACCTACACTTAGGGACTCTATATCTCCTACAAGAGGGAAGAAGGTCATAATGTGAATACAAAAAAAATGAGTTGGATCATTCAGAATCCTTTCCACCTGATTGAGGATACATTTCTCATACAAAACGTGAGGATTAAATATTCATCGTGCCCAACAATTTAAACACCACACACTGCACAAAACACAAGCCTAAATATTTGAGAGGGGTCTGGATTCAGACCTGGTGCAGTGCAATCTGAGCTGCATCCAATGCTTTTTAATGCACTCACCTAGCCCCACCCCTAACCTTACCCCTCACCGTGACGTCACTAGCTCCATTGAGTGCATTGTGTCTGACATTGCATCACTGAGATATGTCTCAGCTTGCATCATCAAGGCTGCATCTAGATACTATTCACATATTTACCAAAATATTAGTATTTCGTAGCTCTCATTTTACCTATATATGAAGCGTGCGTTTGTATCATCAATAATTAAGAGTGCTGGTGAAACGGATATAAAAAACACGACACGGAGAGGTAATTGATAAAAATAATAATATTATTGCGTTAGAGCTTAATTAAACCTTATAACGCAAAAACAACATTATGTACGCATATTAATGCAGCTGTTCTGTGTCAGTTAAATCAGTTGACTGTTGAAATTCAAAATGTTTAACCCAACTGGTTGAGTTATTAAATAACCCAATAAAGGGTAAAAATAACCCAACAAAGCACCACATATTTAACCCAACTGGTTGAGTTATTATTAAATAACTCAATAAAGCTTAAAAATAACCCAACAAAGCACCAACTCAACCATTGGGTTAAATAAATAACCCAACGTTTTTTAGAGTGTAACAGCACCTACTGGACAGTTGGGGATGAAGATAGTAAAGTGCCCATCTGATTGGTCAGATTTGCATAAATAACCTATTTTTTTTGATGTAGTAAAATCTAATAAAATTTACTGTCGTAATTTTTAAATTGTAATATTAAAGACCCAAATTAGAGATAATCAATTAACTTTTACTAAATTAATTTAAGAGTGTTCGGTTAAACATTATGTACATTTTACATGATATTGCCAAGTTAATCGTACTTGCTATTGACCTTATTCTTCACGTATGAGCGGACACAGCCATTTGAATCTTTTTGGCTCGAGACTTCCGCTCTCAATTACTTCCATTGATTTTTAGATGGTAAAAACAGCTCGTTATGCTGCTTGATGTTGTACACTGACATGTCCTTATTATATTATTCTACTTCTTAAGTTCTAAAACAATTTCACACTTCTGCATTGCAGAATAACATCAATAAGATTTAATTAAATTTTGCTCATTTAAATTGTAACAAAGATTTTATTAAGTAAATCATAAATGCCTGCCACATAAAAATTAACCTAATTTATTGCACTTCTCTGCGATATGTATATTGCAAATACTATTATTGCGATAACGATAATTTTTTCGATATATTGTGTAGCCCTAATAACAACCATTGCAAACTATTGACCTTATTGTGCAATGCGGAAGTGCGCTCGTTTTTGCGATTGTTTTAGAACTTCTGATTCAGTTGCCTATGGGAGAAATGACTAGAAATAATAATATAATTAGAAAATATCTTGATGTTTGCAACATCAAGCAGCACAACGGGATGTTTTTAATGTCTATGAATCAATGGAAGTGAATGAGAGCAGAAATCTCGAGGCAGAATGATTCCAATGGCTGCGCCCGCTCATACGTAAAGAATAAGGTCAATCATAGAGTTTCAGAGAAGATCTTGCAATGGTGATTTTCTAGCATCGATCTCCACCCTCTCAGCTCGTGACTCTCCGGTGTGGATGTGGCCTGTGGTCGGGGTGGCGACGGGTCTCTGTGTGGCTCTGGCCGTCATCATTACCGTGCTTTTACTGTGGTTAAAGAGGAGACGAGAGCGGAGAGATGGAGCAGACCGACTGCGGCACAGATCTACACTCACTGACAGCAATAACGCCAGCAAAGCCTGGACTCGACACTCGGAGGAGAAGAGAAACAGGTCTGGCCGAGAGAAAGACAGAAACGGGATGAAGAAGAACAAGAAAGGGAAGGAGTCGGGAAAGAGGCGTAAGGAGCCGCTCGGCGAGGATGCGATCCGCATGCGGTGAGTCTTTGAAGAGTTCAGATTGTGAGTGAGGAAACTGAGGAACTGTTTGAGTGTGTTATGTGCTGATTTTAGACCCCTGAGGAAGGAACTGGACATCGGAAGCGACACTGATGTGACCCAGAGCTCCATGGAGGACATCAATAAGAGCATTTGCGACCACAGATCACCAGAACAAAAGCACTACAGTCACCAACAGCCCCGCATGCTGGGTGAGACTGACTGCATCACATACTGCACACTTCCAAAAAAAATCTATATATATAGTTGAAGGCTAAATTATTAGCCCTATGTTTTCTTTTTTTCAATTATTTTTTAAGTGATGTTTAACAGAGCAATAACATTTTCACAGTATTTCCTATAAAAAAAAAATTCTCCTGAAGTCTTTTTTTTTTTTTTTTTGGTGGGAATAAAAGCAGTTTTTAACATTTTTAAAACGATTTTAAGGTCAATATTATTAGCCCTTTAAGAAAGATTTTTTTATTGTCCGCAGAACAAACCATCTTTATACAATGACTTGCCTAATTACCCTAATTAAGCCTTTAAATTGAACTTTAAGCTGAATACTAGTATCTTGAAAAATATCTAGTAAAATATTATGTACTGCCGGCAGCTAGTTCTCTGCAACTTTCACATGGTCGCCCAATGAAGCTAAGCAGGGCTGTGCCTGGTCAGTACCTGGATTGGAGACCACATGGGAAAGCTAGGTTGCTGCCAGAACTGGTGTTAGTAGGGCCAACAGGGGGTGCTCAACCTGCAATCTGTGTGGGTCATAACGCCCCAGTATATTGATGGGGACTCTATACTGCTCAGTGAGCGCCGTCTTTTGGATGAGATGTTACACCGAGGTCCTGACTCTCTGTGGTCATTAAAAATCCCAGGATGTCCTTCGAAAAGAGTAGGGGTTTAACCCCGCCATCCTAGCCAAAAGTTGCCCACTGGCGTCTGTCCATCATGGCCTCCTAAACAACCCCATATCATAATTGGCTTCATCATTCTGTCTCCTCTCCACCAATCAGCTGGTGTGCGGTCTGGTGCAATATGGCTGTCATTACCTCATCCAGGTGGATGCTGCACACTGGTGGTGGATGAGGAGATTCCCCCCAACGTGTGAAGCGCTTTGAGTGTCCAGAAAAGCGCCATATAAATGTAAGAAATTATTATTATTATTATTATTACTGTCATCATGGTAAAGACAAAAGAAATTAGTCATTAGAAATTAGCTATTAAAAACATTATGTTTAATAATGTTCTCTTTGTTAAACAGCACTTGGGAAATGTTTTTAAAAGAATAAAAATTCACAGAAGGCACAAAGTCTTCAACTACATATAAATTTTCACTCAGCAATCGTTTTATTTACCGGAAAAAATCTACAGTAAAGAATTTATATATTAATAATATGTTTAATTTGCTTTTATTTCTCATTTTTGTTTTAGATTAGTTAAGTTTTGGTGAAATTATATGATTTTGACATTTTTATTAGTTTATTTGAATATTTACCTTTTTCCTTTTTATTATAACTTCTACCTAAACTTATTTCATATCATTTAAATTTTTTTTGTTTAATATACATTTTGGCCACAGCCATATCACCCTGCAACCCAAGACCGGTTACTCACTGAAGCTAAGCAGGGCTGAGCCTGACCAGTACCTGGATGGGAGACCACATGGGAAAACTAGGTTGCTGTTGGAAGTGGTGTTAGTGAGGCCAGCAGGGGGCGCTCAAACTGTGGTCTGTGTGAGTCCTAATGCCCCAGTAAAAGTGAAGGGGACACTATACTGTCAGTAAGCGCCGTTAAATTAAAAAGAGATGTTAAATCGAGGTCCTGACTCTCTGTGGTCATTAAAAATCCCATGGCACTTCTCGTAAAGAGTAGGGGTGTAAGACCTGGCTTAATTCCCTCTATCGGCCCTTAACCATCATGGCCTCCCAATCATCCCCATCCACCGAATCTATCACTGTCTCTCCACTCCACCTATAGCTGGTGTGTGGTGAGCGCACTGGCCATGTTGTCCTGTGGCTGCCGTCACATCATCCAAGTGGATGCTGCTCACTAGTGGTGGTGTGGAGAGACCCTCCTCATGATTGTGAAGCGCTTTGGGTGTATGGCCATACACGATAAATGCGCTATATAAAAACACATTACTTACTTACTTACATTTTACTTTTATTTTATTTATTATTTATTAATTTATTTAGAAGTCATTCATTTAATCAATGTCATTTTTACTACTTTGGGTTATGTCTATCATTTTTAAATTAATTTGCATGTTATTTTTCAATACACTATATGAAAAAAGAGAAATTGCAAACTTAAGACAGACATGAAGACCCATATGGAAAAAATGACAATTTATAGTAAATACTGTAGTGTTTTTTGAACCATACTATAGTAAAGAACTTGAATTAATCAGCTATGGTAATTGTATAGTTCCTATGGTAAACTTTAGTAATATAAAAACAAATGAACCAATACTGTACTTTTCACAACTACACGGTATATTACACTACAGTACACCACAGTTTACTGTAGTAAAACTAAAGCATACTACAGTATTTATTACAATTTACCTGTTCACTATAGTTAGCACAACAGCATACTTTAGCATTCATTTTTAAAAAAGTGTTGTAAATGCTATAATATATACAGCATAATACACTTTACTAGTCTATAGTACAGTGTATTTTACAATAAATTACTATAGTATATTTGTCATGTCTGGGACAAAATTAAATAGTAACTTAATTTTGTGATTTCAGCTCCCCCTAGAGGATGGGAAAGAAACGCTGTTCCTGCGCCTCAAAGACCACCAAGAACCGTGAGTGTGTTTTCAGCCTGCATATAACCATAACGATTGCAGCATCTGAAAATAAATAACTTTTCTGTATTTGAGGATATTTGTGTGAACTGACCGTGGTCTCTCTGTCAGGCTGCCCCGGTCCAGTGGTGCGGGCCGGATGGATCTGTGGTGCTGATCCGGGCGGTCAGAAGCGGCCTGGACCGAGTGGTTCTGGAGCTGCTGAGAGCCGGAGTGCCGGTCAATAACACTGACCACACCGGTAAGAGCACCATTCACCCCCATCTGACCAACTCATTTCTGCGGCTTGGTGGATTTCTGGATGGAGCGGGCTTTAAACCCTTTTCAGATGGAGAAAATGTGTCTCTGTCAGAAAAACACACACACAGACACAAGTCAAAGGTCAATGCTATAACCAGACCTTAAAAATAACATTACTGCCAATTGACTTTTTTTTTTTTTTGCGGCCTAGAAATTGTATTTACATAATTTCCTTTACCATAATATATACAGTGAAGGCTGAAATTATTCATACCCCAGGCAAATTCAGACTTGAATGATGCCCTCAATCATGCCTTTTGTACATCGTATTATTATCTATCTCTCTATATTTATATACAGCATATACTGTATATACATATATATGAGCAATATCACACGAGTAGCAGTGGGATATGGCTGTATATCGGCACTGGTGGGAGGCATGCGTTGGCTCAAGGCCGCAGGCTGAGTGCCTTAGTGCCCCACCAGTGACGATATACAGCCACATCACATTGCTATGAGTGTGATATTGCGTTTATACAACAGTTCGACGGTACAATCGTGTATATAAAAAGAAAATCAAACACGGAGAGTCTCAAAAACACTTTTGTAAGAGGAACTACTTTCTTCCGCCATTCATTCACATCTGCAGCTGACGTCAGAACAGCAGAAACCGTTGCTACTTCACACACGCCACTTTAGAGCTAGTATTTGAATGATTCTCTAGCATAATGTCTAAAGTGATGACAAAACAGGAGATTTTGCTCACATTTTAAGATTTTAAGGCTGAACGGCATGAAATGCCATCAGTCTACAGAGATTTCCCAGTATTTCTCTGTTTCAATCGGGAGATTACAATAATTAACCCCGGAAAAGCCAAAGCAGCACAATCACTACCAGATTACCATTGTGTTTGCGATAAGGAAAAACGCTAAACACATGCGGGCATTTCTTCTTTCTTTCTGTTTACCGAACTAGTCTGCAGTAACGAAAACGGAGACGCATTAGAAACAAACAGATGGCCAACCAAAAAGTAACCCAGGGATTTATAAAGAGTGGCCAACACAAAATACATACATTCCTGATATGTGAGTCCCATCTCACACTCAGTACACTACAATTACTATGGTATAAATACAGCATATAAAAGAGAGAGATCGACATAGAATATCACTTACCTGTTTAATAATGATTTGATCAGCTGTAGTTTGAAATTATGCTGAGTTTTTCTCCTCTAAGGGCTTATTATGCGGTCTCTGTCACCATCTTGTGGATGGACAACGTCAACCGTCTTTGCTCAATGACAGGCTAATGGCCGCCAACGCGCTGTATCTCAGAAATTATAAATCTTTAAAATAGGCACTATCCTTATAAATAAACTAAACTAAATAAATAGACATAAGTATAACAAATTGGAGGACACCTTTATTTGAAAGTAAGCATGTATTTAAAGAATGAAAATGACATCAATAATAACATAACTATAATTCTCATTTCATTTTTCGGCTTAGTCCCTTTATTAATCTGGGGTCGCCACAGCGGAATGAACCGCCAATTTATCCAGCATATGTTTTACACAGCGGATGCCCTTCCAGCCACAAACCAACACAGGGAAACACCCATACACACTCATTCACACTCATACACTACGGCCAATTTAGCTTATCCAATTCACCTATAGCGCATGTCTTTGGACTGGGGGGAAACCGGAGCACCCGGAGGAAACCCACGCCAACACGGAGACCAGTGACCTTCTTGCTGTGAGGCAATCGTGCTACCCACTGCGCCACCATAACGCCCTATATCTAAACATCTCTTTTTTTAATGGGACAATAAAAAAAAATAATATAGCTGTATTGCACTTTCATTATTTTTTATACTTAAAACGTTATGCTAATCATTAAAACTGTAAATGTAAAAATATGTGCAACCTTTATTTAAAAGTTAAGAAAACATGATTTGTGAAATTGGAACAAATTTTTTTCATTGTCTCTCAAGTACTTCAAATCAATTACATAATTTTTAGGTACTAATTATAAGGAACAGGAAACAGGAACATGTCACATGATTAATCAAATGTGTTTCATATATAAGAACCAAGTAAATCTTTAAAAAAATTAAGCGTAGAGAACATAGATCCACTAAACTGTAGGAATGACCCTTCTAATCTGTGGGATGCGGAGGTCAGTGTGGTCTTCAGAAATTCATTACATGAAGAGTTTGTGTTTTCTTTGCAGTTGGGGAGTAATGTGTTTTGCTCTTTCTGGTTTTGTCTTTCCCTGTCCTGTCCTGTCCTGTCCTCAACTCCCCACTGCCGCTTCCCTGTGCTCCTGCTTCCCTCTCCAGCACCCCTGATAAACACGTCCCATTCAGAGCAGAGTTAATGTGCTGTAGCGGCCCGTCAATGTGGAAATAATGTATTAACCTTCCATGCCTCTGTTTCTTCCTCTCATGAATTTCCCTCTCGATCGCTGACTTCCTGTTTTCCCTTTCCATAACACATTCCTGGATGCTCTCACGTAATTTTTTTTGGGCTTTGTCCACTATTTTGTGACCCCTCTATGCACCACAACACGGCATTTCCTGATCACGCTTTCACTGATCAATTGCTTCTCGCTCCTCTTCTCTTTCTGTCTCTCTGTTGTTATGTTCATCCAGGGAGATCTGCCCTCCACTGGGCATGCTCAGTAAATCACCTCCCATTGACACGGACTCTCATCCGCTACGGTGCTGCAGTGGACTTACAGGACCATAAGGTAAAGTACAGAAAAACACTCATTATCCTTCTGCTTAGTCTCTGATCTATCAGAGGTCGCCACAGTGGCATGAACCACCAATTACTCTGGCATATGTTTTATTCAATTCAATTCAATTCATCTTTATTTCTATAGCGCTTTT
>CAIGQV010001633.1:27592392-27604709 GCA_903798115.1 Danio jaintianensis | reverse complement strand
AAAATATGTGTATTTTTATAAGGATATGCAGAATTAAAAATAAATAATAAATATTGATATAATAATGGTAAACTATGTTCTTTTTTGATTGTTTCATTCATTCATTCATTTTCTTTTCGGCTTAGTCCCTTTATTAATCTAGGGTCGCCACAGCGGAATGAACCGCCAACTTATCCAGCATGTGTTTTACGCAGCGGATGCCCTTCCAGCTGCAACCCATCACTGGGAAACACCCATACACTACGGACAATTTAGCTTACCCAATTCACCTATAATGCATGTGTTTGGACTGTGGGGGAAACCAGAGCACCCGGAGGAAACCCACGCGAACACAGGGAGAACATGCAAACTCCACACAGAAATGCCAACTGACCCAGCCGAGGCTCGAACCAGCGACCGTCTTGCTGTGAGGCGACAGCGCTACCCACCGCGCCGCCCCCCCCTTTTTTTTGGATTACTAATGATAAAAAATATATATACACATTAAAATATAAAAAAATATAAATACATATATAATTATATATGGATCAAATACACTTTGGTGTCCGCATCGAATTCAATTTCCAAACATAATTTACATACATAAAAACATATGCAATGCAAATAAAGAGTAATACGTCAAAATAAACCATAAAAAATATGGGTGAGTTTCAGCATGAAAGAAATATTTATGTATAAAATGAATCAACATATGTTTCCAGAATTTAGTAAAACATAAAGTGATCATATACTAACAGTTATTATATTTGAAATGATTAAAAACCAGGTGTAATCTTTAAAGACTTAGGAGTCATTTTAATGCATGACTATTTTGGGGCTGTGTGATTCTTTAATAGAGTTTTTTCATCTCATCCAATGATTCTAGTTATAAATATGCCTAATAAGATTCTTTGCTAGGCTATATAAACTATTATTACACTAAATGGCATTTAGGCCGGCACGGTGGCTCAGTGGTTAGCACTGTCGCATCACAGCAAGAAGGTCGCTGGTTCGAGTCCTGGCTGGACCAGCTGGCGCTTCTGTGTGCAGTTTGCATGTTCTCCCCGCGTTGGTGTGGGTTTCCTCCGGGTGCTCCGGTTTGTTTTCCCCACAGTCCAAAGACATGCGCTATAGGTGAATTGAATAAACTAAATTGGTTGTAGTGTCTGTGTGTGTGAATGTGAGAGTGTATGGATGTTCCCAGTACTGGGTTGTGACTGGAAGGGCATCCGCTGTGTAAAACATATGCTGGACTAGTTGGCAGTTCATTCCGCTGTGGCGACCTCTAAAATAAAGACTAAGCTGAAGAAAAATGAATGAATGAAAGGCATTTTAGTAGAATATTCTTTGATAAATATGTATAAGACTCATTGTTTTATTAAATTACTGGACACATTCCAGTGCATGGGGAAAGAAAATTAAAGCTAAATTACATTATTGTATTAAATTGTTTTTGATACAAAGGCTGTACTGCAAAAGGGCAAGAAATAAATCATGTAAAATTTTGCGTGCAGAACTGTCATCTGAGGGTTTTATCTGCTTTTGTTGTGGACAAATGCATTGGCTCTGATTCATCTGAGACCAAAATAATTGTGAGGCTCTGCTCACGCTTGAGGAGATTTTGTCGGACTCTTGCAGCTGGTTCATGTTGGCTCAAATTAAGTATTATATGTTGCAGGAAGATTAGTTTGCCCCAAACGCGAGCACGATTTCTGACACAGTCTGTCAGCTGCAGCTGGGTTTCCTGAACCAAACGTGATTATGATTTATTGCCGTACTGAGGAAACATGAACTCAGTATGGTTTCTTCTAAAAAAAATGTCATAAGTTTTTGAATAAATCTAAGAGAAATATTAGAACCAGAGAAAATGTTATATGATATTTATAAACAAAATACACAATAAAACAAAAGTCTTTGGATCAAATCCCTATCTGATTTGGGCTGTTCACAATGTAAATGTACATTGTGTATAGGGCTGCACAATATATCGTTTCAGCATCGATATCCCAATGTGATCATCAATAGTCACATCGCAGGATATGCAACGTTGAGTTTGTATTATAATTTATCATTCGCATGTGTTTTTGAGGCCTGTGACTATATAATGATTTTAAAAGCATTCAGAAATAAGAAATTGTACTCTTTGTAAACTTTAATAATGATTAATTTTTATTTTTATTATTCAATTACTGTACCTGAATAATGCTAGACTCGGAAAACATTGAAACACTGTTTATTTTTCTCTATTGTATCTATCTATGCATGTAGATATGCTTGTAGAGATGTTTATTAGATTTTACGCTGATGCACTTCCACTAAGAATCAATCTTAAAATATCAATTCATTATTCAATCATTTTCTTTTCGGCTTAGTCCCTTTATTCATCAGGGGTCACCACAGCGGAATGAACCGCCAACTTATCCAGGATATGTTTTACGCAGCGGATGCCCTTCCAGCTGAACCCCCATCACTGGGAAACACCCATACACTTTCATTCACACATACATACACTACGGACAATTTAGCTTACCCAATTCACCTATACTGCATGTGTTTGGACAGTGGAGGAAACCGGAGCACCCGGAGGAAACCCACGCGAACACGGGGACAACATGCATACTCCACACAGTAAGGCCAACTGACCCAGCCGAGGCTCGAACCAGCGACCTTCTTGCTGTGAACCTTCATTATAAACAGAGATATTCAAGTCATCTGGTAAAATTGCATTCATATCGCAACATATATTGCAGAATAACAAAATATTGCAACGTTAGATTTTTCCAATATCATGCAGCCCTAATTGTGTATATGCATTTGTACAGTTCATTCACAACATTCGATTGTTGTGCGATATTTCCCACTTGTAATGTAGAAGCAGGGTTTTTGTAATCTTGCTCCAGAACAGACTTTAGACCACTTTTGTGCTGTTAACGAAAATATAGTTAAAGTGATGAGATTGAGAAAAATGTCAAATGATGCCAACAGAAAACAGTTGGAGTTGAAAAAGAGCCAATTTGTTTCCTATTAAGCGCTAGACTGCAAAAAAATGCTTTTCTTGCTTAGAGTTTTTGTCTTGTTTCTAGTCAAAATATTTTTTAAATCTTGTTTTGGTCCCAGAAATAAATTTAATTAAGTCAATTTTCAGGCGGCACGGTGGCTCACAGCAAGAAGGTCGCTGGTTCGAGTCCCGGCAGGGCCAGTTGGCATTTCTGTATGAGTTTGCATGTTCTCCCTGTGTTGGCGTGGGTTTCCTCCGGGTGCTCCGGTTTCCCCCGCAGTCCAAACACATGCGCTCTAGGTGAATTGGATGAACTAAATTGACTGTAGAGTATGAGTGTGTGAGAATGTGAGAGTGTATGGGTGTTTCTCAGTACTGGGTTGTGGCTGGAAGGACATCTGCTGCGTAAAACATATGCTGGAATAGTTGGCGGTTCATTCCGCTGTGGTGACCTCTGATAAATAAGGGAATAAGCTGAAGGAAAATGAATGAATGAATGAAGTCGATTTTCCTTAAAAACTAAATAATCAGCCAAAGGGGTAAATAAAATAATATTGTATTTGGTTTGAAATATGATTATTTTACTTACCCCATTGGCAGATAAGTATTCTAGTTTTACACAAAATTTTTTTTAATTTTGTTTTATAATTTCTGAAAATGAAACAGAAAATGGTTCCTGATCTAAGAATTAAAAAAAAAATTGGACTAGAAACAAGACATATTTTGCATATTTTTTGCAGTGTAAAAGTCACAAAGGTGTCAGTATTTGAAACACTGAGATTTATACATTAACTGAAAGTGACAGGATAATATTGACAGGATAATATTTGGCTGAGATGGGCCTGTTATTTAAAATCTGGAATCTGAGGGTTAAAAAAAAAATCTAAATAACATTACTGTGAAAATCGCCTTTAAAGTTGTCTAAATGAAGTGCTTAGCAATGCATATTTAACAGGCCCGTAGCCAGGGGGGTTCGGGTGGTTCAAAAGACCCACCTCCTAGTGACAAAGGTCCAGAATTTGCTGTAAAGGTCCCATACATGAGCTCATTTGTCCTATTTTGACTGCTATGCCATCATAAATTGAGGAAATAATCCATTGAAGGCATTAAGACCACACAAAATCTGACATAAGTGAAGTCAACTTTCACTACTGACCTACTGTATTAAATAGAGAAAACATTTTACAAGTAGCTTTTATTCTAAATTTTGGAGCTTATTCTTGAAAGAAAAAACGCCCAGTGAAAAGGGTGAAGCACCAAAAGCGGCCCATATTAAAGTTCATTTTAATACTAATTAGGCTGTTGTTGTTGTCCATGAATTTTCAAATGTACTTTTTTAAAAGAGAGGCTCACGATTATTGAAGATCTACATTATTATTATTGTTAAGTTTATTATTCAAATGGCCAAATTCTGACTGAGGAAAGTTGAATGTGCTAGCCAGTTTGTTATTTGCCTAACAAATGACAATAGGCTACTTTATTTAATGATATATATGATGTAATACATTTGTATTTTCATATTTCAATTTTGGTGCATCAAAAAGTGTGGTTATGATGACAACAAGCTAATCCAGCTTAAATAATAGTGCTTAAAATGTCACTAAATGGAGTATTTAAACCTCATAATTAAATAGAAAATAATTTGTTGAGAACAAAGAACCACCCCTTTCACCAGGCTGGCTACAGGCCTGTTTAACTTACTAACTAAACATTGAGATTTGATATTTACAGTAGGACATTTACAAAATATCTTCATGGAACATCATCTTTACTTAACATTATACTTATTTTTGTCACAAAAAGAAAAACGTTATCAATAATTTCTTACCACTGAATTTAGCAGGGGCTGCACGGTGGTGCAGTGGGTAGCACGTTCGCCTCACAGCAAGAAGGTCGCTGGTTTGAGCCTCGGCTGGGTCAGTTGGCCTTTCTGTGTGGAGTTTGCATGCTCTCCCCGAGTTGGCGTGGGTTTCCTCTGGGTGCTCCGGTTTCCCCCACAGTCCAAAGACATGCGCTATAGGTGAATTGGGTAAGCTAAATTGGCCGTAGTGTATGTGTGTGAATGAGAGTGTATGGATGTTTCCCAGTGATGGGTTGCAGCTGGAAGGGCATCCGTTGCGTAAAACATATGCTGGATAAGTTGGCGGTTCGTTCCGCTGTGGCGACCCCAGATTAATAAAGGGACTAAGCCGAAAAGAAAATGAATGAATGAATGAATGAATTTAGCAGTTTAGCACGATGCTAATTCTCGTCCATACCAGCAAACTGACATCTGGCGTTTTGTGGGCGGCGTTGCCTTCTGGTCCATAAGCAAAAACGTCTCTATTTAACGTCACATTCTCTTCAGTTAGGGCTGTCAAACTTATCCGAAATCACAAAATGCTATATTTACTTTTATATCGATATTAATTATAAGCGACAATTCAATAAAGAGATTGTTAAACAGTTGCTAGCCAGTCAGATAAAACAATGACCCTTATTTTTTTAATTACAAGAGGGTCGCGGGTCTTTCTGAGGAAGAAAGCATGTGATGAGCAGAGGCGTGCCATGCAGCAAAGAGATTTCTGTTTATGCTATACTTAACCCTAGTTTATTATTCTTAGCTATTATATTATATTATTCATTCATTCATTTTCTTTTCAGCTTAGTCCCTTTATTAATCTGGGGTCACCACAGCGGAATGAACCGCCAACTTATCCAGCATATGTTTTACGCAGCGGATGCCCTTCCAGCTGCAACCCATCACTGGGAAACTTCCATACACTCTCATTCACAGTGTATGTACGAAAAGAAAATGTCATTAGGTAATGACTAATGACTAAAATTATGTAATGACTAAAGTTATGTAGGCCTAGGATAACTCTGCAAAATAAAGTTATGGAAGTTGTAATTACATGAAACAAACCCTAACAATAACAGGAAGCTTCAACGTATAATAATATTTCGGTTTTTAAAAACCACCCTGCTACATTCTGGGAATCTTAGTTTATGGTTACAATATAAAAGTCTAAAATAAACTAGGGAATATTGTAAGTTATTGTTAATTCATCCGTTTAAAAATAACACCTCTGGAACGTTCTGAGAATGTTATGTAGTGGTCCCGATAATGAAACCTATAGCATTCAAAAATGGTATTGTTTGGTTCTCTAAATAACCAAATGGGATTTAAATAGCCTACTAATATTAGGGGAATGTCTTTGTGTGATCCAGGATAACATGCTGCGATTACCCAATCAGTGACAAGGACACCACAGATAAGCAAATAAAGATGTTATACCTGTTTTGAGGGCTTTTAACACTACAGTAATTAACCCTGGGTTATTAATTCCAAACCTGGAGTAAAAACAGCTGGTTTATCCTACATTTATTTCCACACCGCTCATTCTTCACCTGGGGTAAATTGTTAATCCTGGGTTTTCATACTGTGACATTTCACAATCCTTAACACTCTTATTTGCATATTGTGCAGGTGTCTGCAGTACTGATTGGATGAACGCAGCATGTGACCTGTGCTCAAAATAACTCATTTTTGTGTTTGGATACACTCAAGAAATATTCAGGCCTAACAAATACGATTGATTATATTCTGATTGCATATACCATTTCCATCCACTTGGATTACATACTTTTAACATAACTGAACTAATAAACTTTATGTGATTGATATTTGTTAGTTAAACATAAATGAAACAAATAAGAACAAGATTTATGTAATAATATCATCATCAATAAATCTAATGTGTTTTAAATGCTTCTTATTAATTCATACATGGAGTACGGAGCTGCGTCAATTTCTGCCGCCAAATATTAAGTAAACCAATCTAAAAGAATTGAACTAATTGGAGCTGGCTTTTTCTAACGATAGATTCATTCATTCATTTTCTATCGGCTTAGTCCCTTATTTATCAGAGGTCACCACAGCAGAATGAACCGCCAACTATTCCAGCATATGTTTTACGCAGCGGATGCCCTTCCAGCCACAACCCAGTACTGGGAAAAATCCATAGACACTCATTCACACACACACACTACGGCCAGTTTAGTTTACCCAATTCACCTATAGCGCATGTGTTTGGACTGTGGGAGAAACCGGAGCACCCGGAGGAAACCCACGCCAACACGGGGAGAACATGCAAACTCCACACAGAAATGCCAACTGGCTTAGCCGGGACTCGAACCAGCGACCTTCTTGCTGTGAGGCTACAGTGCTAACCATTGAGCCACCATGCCGCCCTAACGATAGATAACACATTCACATTACTGATTAAATCTAATAGTTTTCGATTTGAAGAGATTTAGATTGATTCTAAGGAATCTGACAACATACATTGAAAAAAACTGACAAATTAAATCAAATCAAATGGTTACAAACAGTTAATGATAAACTTCATCGTGATTCATTTTTGTGAGTGTGGATGGATTCCTGCCCTCCCCATGGCAACAAGCATTATCATCATGTATCAGGAATATGATCTGAATGTAGATATTATTCTGGCTTTTTTTTGATGATGCTTCCTGGAACGTCCTGCTGATCCGCAGTGCTCATTCTGCAGGGTGTATTTGTCATTAAATGGGAGCGTGTCTGCGGTTCGGGTTATTGTAGGGTCTCTGTGTCAAAGCTACACAGTAAATCTGCAGAAATGAAAGGCGGGCGAGAGATGCAGGATGAGCTCCTGCCGCTTATTTACCCGTCTCTGAACTGATCACCGGGAGATTTATGTAAACACCGCCGCTGATTTATTGCAGATTCAACTCAGCAGGAATACTGGAGGTATTTGCTTTGATTTGGGTTGAATGCAGAACAAGCCGACACTGTGAGAATGCCTTTAAAAACACAGTTCACTTTCTGACTGTGCATCAAGGTGACTAACAGAGATTTAACTTCATAAAACAGTGTTTATGAAAATACTATTCCTTCCTTCATATATATATATATATATATATGTAGAAATTCATTTAATCATTCACTTTCGGCTTAGTCCCTTTATTAATCAGGGGTCGCCACAGCGGAATGAACCGCCAATTTATCCAGCATATGTTTTACGCAGCGGATGCCCTTCCAGCCGCAACCCATCACTGGGTTACACTACGGACAATTTAGCTTACCCAATTCACCTATAGCGCATGTCTTTGGACTGTGGGGGAAACCGGAGCACCCGGAGGAAACCCACGCCAACACGGGGAGAACATGGAAACTCCACACACAAATGCCAACTGACCCAGCTGAGGCTCGAACCAGCTACCCACTGCGCCACCGCACCACCTATGTAGAAATTATATAAATATAATTATTTTCCTTATTTCCGTCCTTCCGTTATACTAAATTTATATATAATAAATATATTAAATTGATATATATATATAAATATATATACACACACACACACACACGCGCGCGCACACACACACAACTAATTTCCTTCCTTTCAATAAACAACAAATAATCTATTTTAAGAAATACTAGGCAATATTAAATGTTAAAATATTAATGATATTTGAAACAAATGTTTTTAATTTCTGAACTTTCATGCTCTAATTGCATACATTTACTGTATATGTATATGCTGGGTTATTTTTTGGGGTTATTGAGGTTTTTTTTATTTTTATTAAATGTATAATATAATGTAATGTAATGTGTGTATTTATATAGCGCATTTATTGTGTGTGGTCATACACCCAAAGCGCTTCACAATCATGAGGGGGGTCTCTCCACACCACCACCAGTGTGCAGCATCCACTTGGATGATGTGACGGCAGCCACAGGACAACAGCGCCAGTGCGCTCACCACACACCAGCTATTGGTGGAGTGGAGAGACAGTGATAGAGCCAATTCGGTGGATGGGGATGATTGGGAGGCCATGATGGGAAAGGGCTGATGGAGGGATTTGGCCAGGACACCGGGGTTACACCCCTACTCTTTACAAGAAGTGCCATGGGATTTTTAATGACCACAGAGAGTCAGGACCTCGGTTTAACGTCTCATCCGAAAGATGGCGCCCACTGACAGTATAGTGTCCCCTTCACTATACTGGGGCATTAGGACTCACATAGACCACAGGTTGAGCACCCCCTGCTGGCCTCACTAACACCACTTCCAACAGCAACCTAGTTTTCCCATGTGGTCTCCCATCCAGGTACTGGCCAGGCTCAGCTCTGCTTAGCTTCAGTGAGTAACTGGTCTTGGGCTGCAGGGTGATATGGCATATTATATAGTCCAAATTTAATTAAAAAAAAATTTTTTGGGTTGGTGAAATAACCCAGGTCTTTTAGTGTACATTTGTATTCCATTTTATTGAACTTTCCATTACATTTATTTAAAATATTATTAATATCTATTGATTAAGATTTAATTAATGTTATTGTCTAATATTTTTGATAATAAACAATTTGTCATGTTTATTGAAACAAATATTTATGAAGATTACTTGTATTAAAAATCTACATTCAGACCCTCGTAAATTTTTCACTGTTATATTGCAGCCATTTGCTAAAACTATTTAAGTTCATTTATTTTCCTCAATGTACATTTGCCCGTGACATTTATGAATATATTTGAAATGCCAGAAAATTTGTGCTATATGGCAATATTTCAACCTGTTAATTATGTTAACAGCAGTGAATATGGCTTATAAGTCTAATCGTTTTAGAAACACTTGATTCTAAACTCATCAGAAAATTAAATTTAAGATGCAGTTATTTGAGAATAAAGTCCTGCACTGCACTTGATGATCCAGCGGAGCAGCAAAAGCTCAACTTAAAAACACAGAGGAGCTGAAAGAAACCCGGCTGCTAAATTCAGCTCAGTCTGCAGTGAGTAGAAAGCCTGTGCTGAGAGGATGAAGTGATCCGGAGACTTCAGATTCCAGCACAATGAGGGTCCCACTTGCCCGGGCTGTCAATGATTTATGAATGAGAAGCTTTGGCTCCTCTGTCTGAGATTCCCTGAAGTACAGCTGAGAGAGAGAGAGAAAGAGGATTGAGCTTTCATTACAGCAGCCCGTGACAGACTCAGCCAAACCACAGTCCTGGAGCATTATTTCAACCTGAACGGGGTCTTATTATTTGATGCTTAAGGAACATGCTATCTCAATTATAATGCACTGTAATAAATGACATTTCCAAGTTTAACCCTTCCATTTATAGTGCATTCAGAATTGCAATGTTATTCTGAAGTGCAGTGGCATTATAATACGACTAACTATTGATTTCTTTGCTATATTATATAGCCATATGATGTATAAAAGCAAGTTATAGTTATTAGTAATTATTGAAATTACAATAATATTTAGCCGCATTGGATAATACTGTAAAAATGAGCAGAAATACACATAAAATTCATAAAAACTGTTCATGTTCTGTAAAATAATAATGTAATAAATATTTACAGTAATTTGCTGGCAACCATACCAACAGTGTATAATTTTTATTTGTCGTGACTTAATATTTTTCGACCAAAATTATATTGTATTCCTGCATGATTTATTATAAAATATGAAGACATTCTTTCAAATGTATACATGATTACACCAAAGATATATTAAAAAAATTATAATATAGTATAAAATTAAACCTTGATATTTACTTGTAGCAACATTTTATTATCAATATTTTTACTATAAATCTTTTGAGATGCGATGGTTTGCCAATAGGTGAATAAATAAATAAATAAATAAATAAATAACATTTTATTATCATTATTTTTACTATAAATCTTTTGCGATGCGATGGTTTGCCAAGAGGCGAATAAATAAATAAATAAATACATAAATAAATAAATAAATAAATAAATAAATAAATAAATAAATAAATGAATAAATAAATAAATAAATAAATAAATAAATAAATAAACAAATAAATAAATGAATAAATAAATAAATAACATTTTATTATCATTATTTTTACTATAAATCTTTCGAGATGAGATGGTTTGCCAATAGGTGAATACATAAATAAATAAATAAATAAATACATAAATAAATAAAAAAAATAACATTTTATTATCATTATTTGTACTATAAATCTTTTGAGATGAGATGGTTTGCCAATAGGTGAATACATAAATAAATAAATAAATAAATAAATAAATAAATAAATAAATAAATAAATAAATAAATAAATAACATTTTATTATCATTATTTTTACTATAAATCTTTTGAGATGAGATGGTTTGCCAATAGGTGAATAAATAAATAAATAAATACATAAATAAATAAATAAATAAATAACATTTTATTATCATTATTTTTACTATAAATCTTTTGTGATGCGATGGTTTGCCAATAGGTGAATAAATAAATAAATAAATAAATACATAAATAAATAAATAACATTTTATTATCATTATTTTTACTATAAATCTTTCGAGATGAGATGGTTTGCCAAGAGGCGAATAAATAAATAAATAAATACATAAATAAATAAATAAATGAATAAATAAATAAATAAATAAATAACATTTTATTATCATTATTTTTACTATAAATCTTTTGTGATGAGATGGTTTGCCAATAGGCGAATAAATAAATACATAAATAAATACATAAATAAATAAATAACATTTTATTATCATTATTTTTACTATAAATCTTTTGTGATGAGATGGTTTGCCAATAGGTGAATAAATAAATAAATAAATAAATACATAAATAAATAAATAACATTTTATTATCATTATTTTTACTATAAATCTTTCGAGATGAGATGGTTTGCCAATAGGCGAATAAATAAATAAATACATAAATAAATAAATAAATAAATAAATAAATAAATAAATAAATAAATAACATTTTATTATCATTATTTTTACTATAAATCTTTTGTAATGCGATGGTTTGCCAATAAGCGAATAAATAAATAAATAAATACATAAATAAATAAATAAATAAATAAATAAATAAACAAAATTTTATTATCATTATTTTTACTATAAATCTTTTGTGATGCGATGGTTTGCCCATAGGCATAAATAAATAAATAAATACATAAATAAATAAATAACATTTTATTATCATTATTTGTACTATAAATCTTTCGAGATGAGATGGTTTGCCAATAGGCGAATAAATAAATAAATAAATAAATAAATAAATAAATAAATAAATAAATAAATACATAAATAAATAAATAAATAAAATTTTATTATCATTATTTGTACTATAAATCTTTCGAGATGAGATGGTTTGCCAATAGGTGAATAAATAAATAAATAAATAAATAAATACATAAATAAATAAATAACATTTTACTATCATTATTTGTACTATAAATCTTTCGAGATGCGATGGTTTGCCAATAGGTGAATAAATAAATAAATAAATAACATTTTATTATCATTATTT
>CAIGQV010001633.1:27581842-27591918 GCA_903798115.1 Danio jaintianensis | reverse complement strand
GCGAATAAATAAATAAATAAATACATAAATAAATAAATAAATAAATAACATTTTATTATCATTATTTGTACTATAAATCTTTCGAGATGAGATGGTTTGCCAATAGGCGAATAAATAAATAAATAAATAAATAAATAAATAAATAAATAAATAAATAAATAAATAACATTTTATAATAATTATTTTTTACTATAAATCTTTTATGATGCAATGGTTTGCTAATAGGCATAAATAAAAAAAAAATTTCATTATCATTATTATTACTATAAATCTTGCGTGATGCGATTTTTTTCCGAAAGGTATAAAATAAATAAATAAATAAAATTTTATTATTATTATTATTATTACTATAAATCTTTTGTGATGCGATTTTTTTCTGAAAGGTTTAAAATAAATAAATAAATAAAATTTTATTATTATTATTATTATAATTACTAAAAAATCTTTTGTGATGCGATGGTTTGCCAATAGGCGAATAAATAAATAAATAAGTAAATAACATTTTATTATCATTATTTTGACTATAAATCATTTGTGATGCGATGGTTTGCCAATAGGCGAATAAATAAATAAATAAGTAAATAACATTTTATTATCATTATTTTTACTATAAATCTTTTGTGATGTGGTGGTTTGCCAATAGGCGAATAAATAAATAAATAAATAAATAAATAAATACTTATCAACAAAAGTAAGTCTCAAAATGTTTAAAAATATGAGGAAAAGACATCATATGTTTAGCATAAGCTTTATAATAAATTCTACAGTAGATCATTTTGACAAATATAATGACACTTTATGATAAATATCTGTCCAAAATGACCTGAACACATTTCTTTTTTAAACATTTTTAAACAAAACTATGTGAAAGTTTAGTTACTTTATGAAAAACAACGTGTATACATTTATATAGTTTTAAAGAATTATTTTATGTATCCCTGCTAGGGTCAAAACCGACCCAAATATTAGATAGATATTCAAGTCAAAGTGTTTCTTCCTATATATTAGTAAATATTAGTGAAATCATTCATTCATTAATTTTCCTTCAGCTTAGTCCCTTTATTCATCAGGGGTCACCACAGCGGAATGAACCGCCAACTTATCCAGCATATGTTTTACACAAAGGATGCCCTTCCAGCTGCAACCCAGTACTGGGAAACATCCATACACTCTCATTCACACACACTCTCATACACTACGGCCAATTTAGTTTGTTCAATTCACCTATAGCGCATGTCTTTGGACTGTGGGGGAAACCGGAGCACCTGGAGGAAACCCACGCCAACATTGGGAAAACATGCAAACTCCACACAGAAATGCCAACTGGGACTCGAACCAGCGACCTTCTTGCTGTGAGGCGACAGGGCTAACCACTGAGCCACCGTGTCAGCCATATTTGTGAAATGTACTAGCAATTTCAAAAGAACCCCTACTTTTATTTTCAGCGCATATAAATGAAGTATTGTTTCTCATAACTCTTGATTCACATTCGATTTGAACAAAACACCACAGAAAATGTATCAAATATCATTTATTTTTTTTATAAAAGCATTTTTATAACTCCAAAAAAATTCAACTTTGATTTATTGTTTATAATGACATAAAACAAAGTTTTCACGGGGTCCGACGTTGATGCAAAGACTCAAATACAACTGAAATACAACGAATCCTCATGTATATTAAATACACATAAACACGAGGCCGAGTGAAAGAGATGTGTTTCCTACAAAACAAGCAGGAATGTCAGTACGATGTCCAGTGTTTGACAAAGAAAAAGAAACCAAGCAGACAAGAATAAAAGAAGATGATCAGCTCTATTGAAGAAGAGGAGATTGTGGCGTTGTGACATTCTGAATTGTTGGCATTCAGAATGTCTTAAGAAAAGGCACATTCATTCAGACCAAAATTCATTACAGCCTGACTTGATATATTTGACAAAAGCCTTAAAACCTTATTGAGAGAAACACTTCCCAGAGTTTCAGTCCAATTCATGCACATCTGCAAGTTCAATTCTTCATTAATACACAACCATAAATCACCCCTAAATACATCTTTAAGTTAGTTCGAACACATTCAGTTCAGTATTTTAACATTACCCTCCAATACTCTCTTGTGTAATTAACATACATCAGTCAAATCAGATGATCCCCATGCAAATATAGCGACTGAACGCTCACATTTAATATTCAACTACAGTAATAGTGGGAGGAAAAGTACTTTAATAAATTGCAGGTATATCATAAAGAAAAAGTAGATGCCTTTTTGTTTTTACACAAACAGAATTAAGGTTGTACTGCTTTTTTTTTTTTTGCGAAGATGCATTTTATTGACCTCTACTGAATAAACTGTAAATTGTTTCAGAGTTCTGTTTTCATTCATAAAGCACTACATTTGGCATCTATTCTGAATAAAGTCCACATTGAAGTGTACAAAAGTACTTTTTTAGTTTCCCTAAAAAAAATAGCTGTATTCATGAGCGATACTGAGTTAATAGTTCTTTCTTAACAGTAAATCAATGGCAGATGTTCTCTAAACTCCAACCTGAAGCTTCAAACGAATGTTAATGAATTATTTACGACATTTCATCGATTTGCTTACTGAGATTGATCAGGAAACTAGTGTTAAATATCGCTTTGCAACTATACACCACTTAGATTGGTTAGACTTGTGCCATTGAGCATGTGATTTCTGTTATAGAGTACAAAGAACAAAAATAATAGACTGCAATGTGCGTTTGGGGTTTTAGGAAAGAAATACTACACAAAAATATGCAAAAAAAGTCTCTCCTTGTTTATCATCATCACAATTATTTTTGCTGCTTGTTCAAACTACTTATTTAAAATGAGCTGAACTGTCACAATTTTTGGGATTTTTTTGGGGACAACTTAATTGTTTTATGTTCAATCCACTTCAATTTGTCAAATCAATTTAATCAACTTAATCGGTTTGTGTTAGGACAACATGAAAAATGTGTGGAACCCAGCATTTTTGCATTAACTTATTTTTAAACTGATTTGTAAAAGCTATTGTCGCTATGCGAACTCTTCTGAAATTTAAAAGTAAGAATCAAAAGTGGTGTGAAATCCGAATAAGTTGCAATGTGGACGCTGATATGGCAAAACACTTGTAAGGAAATAAAACCAGGCTGAGATAAATCGTTAAAAAAAGTATTTAAAAAAACTAAAAACTAAAATAAAATTTAGGACAGAAAAAATATTACCTAACAAAGAATTTGAATGGGAATTAGCATTTTTAAATAAATAAAAATTCAGGCCAAAATTTTGCAGTCAGAAGTGGAGTGACACCTGAATCCACTCCAGTGTGAACGTGACATTACAGTCATAAAACACATGATAACAGACTGTAAGATATTTGTTTGTGGCGTTGGGTCTAAATAAGGATTTGTAATTTCCAAATAAATAATTCAAAGTGTATAGAACGAGGAACAGTCAGAAGTGGAGTGACATCTGAATCCACTCGAGTTTGAACGTGACATTACCATCATAACAGAGCACAAGATGTTTGTGGTGTTGGGTCTAAATCATGATTTGTAATTTTTCTAAATAATTGTAAGTGTAATAAAACATTCTGTATATATAGAATGACAATAACTAGTCAGAAGTGGTGTGACAGAGTGTGAACATGGAATTACACTCACACAACTTTGTAAGGACAGAATAGCAAGTTATTTATAGCATTGAGCCTAGATCATGATTTGTAACTTCCATATATATAATATTATGTGTAAAGAATGAGAAAGAGTCAGAAGTGAAGTGACATCTGAATTCACTGCAGTGTGAATGTGACATTACAGTCATAAAATGCATGATAACAGACTGCAAGATATTTGTTTGTTGAATTGGGTCTAAATGTTGATTTGTAATTTCCAAATAGATAATTCGAAATGTATAGAATGAGAAGTAGTCAGAAGTGGAGTGACATCTGAATTAGCTGCAGTGTGAACGTAAAATTATACGTATAATATATGTAAGAAGAGAGAAAGTGATATTTGTGGCAATGGGTCTAAATCATGTTTTTTTTTTTTTACTTAAAAAATATTCTTTGTGTGTACAGAACGAGAGTAAGCAGTCAGAAACGGAGTGACACCTGGATCAGCTGCAGTGTGAACATGACATTACACTAAAATATATATAAAATCTATGAAAACAAAGAAAGTAATATGTGTGGCTTTAGGTCTAAATCCTGATTTTTACTTCTAAATAAAAACACCTGCATATAGAATGAGAATAACCAGTCAGAACTGGACTAAATCTGAATTAGTTTGAGTGTGAACATGACATTACACCCATTAAATCTACTAAAAGTAATATTTGTAGCATTAGGTCTAAATCATGATTTTTTAAATTCCAAATAAAAATATCTGTATATAGAATATGCAGTCAGAACTGGACTGAATCCAAATTAGTTGGAGTGTAAATGTGAAATTACTCTTGAAAAACAGAGAAAGTGATTTTTGTATCATTAGGTCTAAATCATGATTTTTTTTTCACTTTCAAAAATATTCTTTGTGTGTACAGAATGAGAATTAGCAGTCAGAAGCGGAGTGTAATCTGGATTAGATGCAGTGTGAACATGACATTACACTCATAAAATCTATGAAAACAAGGAAAGAAATATTTGTGGCATTAGGTCTAAATCATGATTTTGACTTCCAAATAAAAACATCTGTATATAGAATACGAAGAAAACGCAGTCAGAACTGGACTGAATCCGAATTAGTTTGAGTGTGAACATGAAATTACTCTCGACAAACATGTAAGTACAGAGAAAGTGATATTTGTAGAATTAGGTCTAAATCAGGATTTTGACTTCCAAATAAAAACAACTGTATACAGTATATGCAGAATACGCAGTCAGAACTGGATTGAATCCGAACTAGTTTGAGTGTGAACATGAAATTACGTTTGAAAAACATGTAAGAACAGACAAAGTGATATTTGTAGCATTAGGGCTAAATCGAGATTTTGACTTCCAAATAAATACATCTGTATATAGAATGAAAATACGCAGTCAGCACTGGACTGAATCTGAATTAGTTTGAGTGTGAACATGAAAGTACTCTTGAAAAACATGTAAGTACAGAGAAAGTGATATTTGTAGCATTAGGTGTAAATCATGATTTTGACTTCCAAATAATAACATCTGCATATAGAATACGCGGTCAGAACTGGACTGAATCTGAATTAGTTTGAGTGTGAACATGAAATTACTCTCAAAAAACATGTAAGCACAGAGGAAGTTATATCTGTGGCATTAGGTCTAAATCAGGATTTTTTTCCTTTCTAAAAATATTCTCTGTGTACAGAACGAGAATAAGCAGTCAGAAGTGGAGTGACATCCAAATCAGCTGTAGTGTGAACATGGCATTACACTCATAAGAAAACCAGACTAAGAACGAGATATTTGTGGCATTGGGTCTAAATCATCCAAAAAAGAAATTACTAAAATGATGTCAGTTTGACAAAATACACAAAAAGGCTTTTATAGAAAGAAGCTTTGGGCCAATATGTGGAACACCTACATGTTGAATCCAAATATAAGCAGCATGAACAAGGTGTTTTTGCATTCATACAAAACCCCTTTGGACTTCCAGATACGGTTCATCTGAAAGTTCAGGCACTGTGACGTTGTACGTGGTGTTTCGCACGCTTGACTTCTCCGCGGGACGTTGTCCTGCATCTTCAACAGAGGTTGTGATGCTTGCCAAAATAGCAGAAGGCGAACCGAATAAATATGTAAGCGACCTCGAGTGAATGTCTAACACGAAGGGGTCTGATGCAGAGGGTAAACCCATGTGCATTAGTCCATATGTGGATCTGTGTGTGTGTGTGTGTGTGTGCATGGCAAGGTTGCCATGTTGACCGTTGTCATTGGCAAAGCATTACAAGAAGGGGTTTGCGGAAGACAGAAATGTGCCAATGATGGCGTGTCTTTGTGTTGCGCCGAATGGCAAATTACGCCAATAATCCAATCTTATGATTTCCATCTCTGACAGATGGATCTTCAAACACAATACTGCGCCCCGTCTCGATGTGCTCCCTCCCTGAGGGTTTTGCGTGACCCCGTTTATCCCTGTTGATCTGGTTTAGCAGGGCTTCAGGGGGGTTTTCGTATGCAGCTTTCCATCCCCATTGAAAAGAGGAAGGGGTTTCTCGGATTGGTCAGAGTCGCTCGATGTCTCTGTACTTCTTGCGCAGTATTGATACCTGGTCCTTGAACAAAACAGGATCCAGTCTCATCTGCGAATGGACCAGGGGCATTGTGCCAAACCAGCTGGCAAATTTGTTCATGCACGTCTGCCGCTGGGCAAAATGGTCAGGGTCGGCCCAACGTGACGCACGGGATGTCTGTGGTGGAAAGAAAGAGTTAGTTAGCAGTTTTACAGTTTAAGTCTGAATTATTAGCCCCCCTGTATACATTATCATAATCACAATCACTAGTTATAGCACAAAGTTCAGTAAATAAGCTTTTTTTTAAATATTTTTTTATTTGTAATAATATTTTTGAAAGAAGTAACTTATCACACTAAGACTGCATTCATTTGGATTTACAAAAACAGCATTTTGTGAAATGTTGCTACATTCATTCATTCATTTTCTTTTCGGCTTAGTCCCTTTATTAATCTGGGGTCGCCACAGCGGAATGAACCGCCATGTTGCTACAATTCAAAATAATTGTATAACATTTGCATATATTATGAAATATTTATGTAATTAATTCCGGTTATGCAAAAATGTTTAGTATCATTACACTGGTCTTCAATATTACGTGATACTTAGGAATTATTTGAAAATGATGATTTGTTAGATAAAAAATAGGACAAATGTATGAGAAAATTAAATACTTTTAACTTTTAAACACTTCATATTCAATGAAGGTCTGATAACCTTTCGTCAAATTAAATTTTATATATAATTTAATAATAATTTAATTATTGGACTAAAGGAAATATGATTAATTATTAATATATAATATAATAAATGTATATATATATATAATACATTTATTATATTATATATTAATAATTAATAATATTTCCCAATTCAATAATAATAAAAAAAAAAAATATATATATATATATATATATATATATTACAGAAAATGACAATTGGTCAGAAAAACAAATGTTATGAATAACAATTCCTTTGTTGTGACTTAAAAATCATACTTATTCAACAAATATAGATTTCTTAACTCCTCTGAAGTTAAAACATTGATATTGTGTCTTAAAAAATGAAACGGTTCTAAAATAACCTTAATTTAATTCGTTTATAAAATATAATATGTTGATTTGAAAAATAAACCAGACGTCTTAATATAGTTACCTAAAAGCAAATTAAACAATAACATAAGAAACTAAAAATATTTCAAAACCATAAACACACACACACACACGCACACGCACACACAAACACAAACACACAATCACAAACAAACACTAACACACAAACACAACTAATTCAAATAAAACAGGGAAATATACCAATTTTAAAAGTTATTCATTAATTAATTAATTCATTCATTCATTTTCCTTCGGCTTAGTCCCTTTATTAATCTGGGGTCGCCACAGCAGAATGAACCACCAACTTATCCAGCATATGTTTTACACAGCGGATGCCCTTCCAGCCGCAACCCAGTACTGGGAAACATCCATACACACTCATTCACTCACATACACTACGGCCAATTTAGTTTATTCAATTAATCTATAGCGCATGTCTTTGGACTGTGGGGGAAACCAGAGCACCCAGAGGAAACCCACGCCAACACGGAGAGAACATGCAAACTCCACACAGAAATGCCAACTGACCCAGCCGGGGTTCGAACCAGCAACCTTCTTGCTGTGAGACGACAGTGCTAACCACTGAGCCACTGTGTCACCAGTTATTAATTTATAAAAGTAATCATATGTATGCATAATTCAAATATAAGAAACAGGTTGACAGGATTAATACGACTCACTAATGTACTTAATAATAGTAAAACATTAGTAAAACAATCTAAACTTAATAATAATAAACATAATATAAAATAATAACAGTAGAAATAATAAAATACTTAATAAAGGTTTCTGATTTGCAGATATTGCTGAGTGATTTCACGGAGCACATTCAAAACAATCCTTATATGAGAATAGCAGAAACCCTTGGAGGAAGCTCAAGTATTTCCTTAAGTCATTATAAGCTATTTTGGGAGGGAAAAAAACAGCGACGCACTTGTCAGTGTGTCTCAAACCCTTCCTCACATTTCCAGATTTAACTGCAGGAAAGAAACTGGAGCTGAAAATAAGAGTTGAGCGCTTGATTTAGTGCAGTTTCTACCTGTCCCATCATGGTCTCCTTGTACTGCTTCTTCTGAGTGACCTTAATAGGGGGCATCTTAGTGACCGCAGACACCAGGAAGTTCATCAGAATGTCTTCACAGTTTGACAGCTGGTCAACCAGACCCTTCAGGCTGCCGGGCAGGTAGTGTGTGTACAAGTAGTTATAATACCTGTGGTAAGAAATAAAAGACGGAAAATTGTTTAGAGTCAGTAACAATACACAAATACTCTGGCAAAAAACCCTAGTGTGCTTATAATACTACAAGAAAACAACAAACCTTTTATTTTTATTATTTAAAATGTTTTAAGTATGATTTCTGAGCAAAATGTCAAGCGTATTCTTTAAAAAAAAATAAGGCAATATCAGAATTAATTAATTAATGCAAGCATTATTATTCAAAATTGTATACAATGTTTTGGCTAACTAATACATACTATGCAATAAAATGATTTTCAAAATGTAACATGATGTTGTAAACGCCTAAAAGCTCAAATAAAAATGAATTAAAGAATACAGATGTATTAAAAAATGTTGAATTATAAAAACGGAAAAACTAAGAGCTAAAATGAACATGAAAATAGCAAATACACAAAATATAAACACGTTTAAATGGAAAAAAATTGTAATAGTTTGTCAATAATAGTGCTTTAAAACGAGGTCAGAGAGTACAATATGAACTTACAGAATTTATGTATAAGGTGTTCAATATTAAAGAAAAATGTCATTATTACGTTACAGTAATGATTTTAGTTTTTTTAACCACAACAGTAATGATAATTTGAATGATGTGTGTTATGTAATGATAATTTTACAGTGCAAAGACTTTGTATGAATTACCTTTAATTTCATGGCATTTTTCATTAACATTAATCCAATTTATGCTATTTTTGGCAACAATTATGATTAAAAAATGACTGAAAAGAAACAAATATTGCTTTCGAATTGTGGTATACCGAATCATTGATAAAGACAAACTAATGATAGTGGCCTGGACAAAACTGAAAGATACCAACAATTTTGTCCATGGGTATATATAGTGTCCTTTGTATACAGCATATATAGTGTCCTTTGTATACAGCATATATAGTGTCCTTTGTATACAGTATATATAAAGTGTTCTTTATATACAGTATATATAATGTCCTTTATATACAGGATATATAGTTTCCTTTATATACAGTATATATATAGTGTCCTTTACATACAGTATATATAATGTCATTTATATACAGCATATATAGTTTCTTTTATATACAGTATATATAGTGTCCTTTGTATAGAGTATATATAAAGTGTCCTTTATATACAGCATATATAATGTATTTTATATACAGCATATATAATGTCCTTTATATACAGTATATATATATAGTGTCCTTTGTATACAGCATATATAGTGTCCTTTATATACAGTATATATAGTGTCCTTTATATACAGTATATATAGTCCCTTTTATACAGTATATATAGTGTCCATTTTATACAGTATATATAGTCTCCTTTATATACATTATATATAATACATTATATATATAATATATAGTGTCCTTTATATACAGTATATATAGTGTCCCTTTTATACAGTATATATAGAGTCCTTTATATACATTATATATAGTGTCCTTTATATACAGTATATATAATATAATTTATATACAGTATATATAGTGTCCTTTATATACAGTATATAATGTCCTTTATATACAGTATATATAGTGTCCTTTGTATACA
>CAIGQV010001633.1:27556274-27567048 GCA_903798115.1 Danio jaintianensis | reverse complement strand
TGTGTGTGTGTGTGTGTGTGTGTGTGTGTGTGTGTGTGTGTGTGTGTTTGTGTGTTTGTGTGTGTGTCCTGTCCCTAATCTGTAAAGCTCTGACCTCCCTCATCTCTAATATCATCCCGCTGTTATGAAGTAATCCTGCCAGTGTCATTAACCAGGCCTTCAATCTGCTGAAACACATACAGAGCAACACACAAAAGCTCCATCCTGCACACCCACACTGTTTAAAACACACCGCATAATGGCCTGTTAAGCCTCATGTCTGAACCACGGCAGACAACCTGAAAGAGAACAGTCGCACTCCTACACAACAGACATTTCAGAGCGGCGCCCGGTGACGTCTGAAAATGTAGATCTGTTGATGTGACTTGTATTGTTTATCTCAGCTGCATTAATTGTTTCATGCATTTACAGTTGAAGTCAGAATTATTAGCCCCCCTGTATATATTTTTTTCTTCAATTTCTGATTAATGGAAAGAAGAATTTTTCAACACATTTCTAAACATAATAGTTTTAATGACTCATTTCTAATAACTGATTTCTTTTATTTTTGCCATGATGACAGCACATAATATTTGACTACACTACCTGCCAAAAGTCTTGTCGTTGATCCCAGTTGTTAGAGCAACAAATAATAACTTGACTTCTAGTTGATCATTTGGAAAAGTGGCAGAAGGTAGATTTTTCCTATGAATAATCTGTTGAACTGCATCCCAACCATCACAAATACTGCAGAAGACCTATTTGAACCCACATGGACTTAAGATTCTTATAGAAATCAGTCAAGTTTGGTGAAGGAAAAATCATGGTTTGGGGTTACATTCAGTATGGGGGCGTGCGAGAGATCTGCAGAGTGGATGGCAACATCACCAGGATTGGCCAGCCCAGTCACCAGACATAAACAATATTGAGCATGTCTGGGGTAAGATGAAGGAGGAGGCATTGAAGATGAATCCAAAGAATCTTGATGAACTCTGGGAGTCCTGCAAGAACGCATTCTTTGCCATTCCAGATGACTTTATTAGTAAGTTATTTAAGTCATTGCAGAGATGTATGGATGCAGTCCTCCAAGCTCATGGGAGTCATACACAATATTCATTCCTTTTCCACTGCACCATGACTTTATATTGTATACTGTACATTATTTCTGTTAAGTGACAAGACTTTTGTCTAAGCAAAGACAGACCTTACTGTCCTAATTAAATAATTAAAAATCAAGGCATGATCATATTTTATTTTGGTAAAATAAGCGTAATCTAGAGGCCTTTGCCTTTCATATAAGCCACTTCTGATGCCAAATGATCAACTAGAAGTCAAGTTATTATTTGTTGTTCCTAAAACTTGGATAGGCGACAAGACTTTTGTCAGGTAGTGTAGGTATTTCTCAAGAAGCTTGTATTTAGCTTAAAGTGATATTTAAAGGCTTAATTAGGTTAACTAGGCAAGTTAGGGTAATTAGGCAAGTCATTGTATAACAGTGGTTTGTTCTGTAGACAATCGAAAAAAACTATTGCTTAAGGGGGCTAATAATATTGAAAAAAATTAAAAACTGCTTTTATTCTAGCCAAAATAAAACAAATAAGACTTTCTCCAGAAGAAAAAATATTATAGGAAATACTCTGAAAAATCCCTTGCTCCGATAAACATAATTTGGGAAATATTTGAAAAAGAAATTCACAGGATGGCGAATAATTTTGACTTTGACTGTAAATTACAAAACAGTAATACTGTGAAATATTATTGCATTAACTGTTATGTTTGGTCTGATTTTGTCCAATTGTCTGTTTGACAATTGGTGTAATTATGATAAAATTCAGCTATGCATCGAAAAAAGACATTTAAAAAAATATAATGCAATTAAAACGTGTTATTTTAAATTTAAATAATAAATCACAATTAGGTTATTATTTTAATTGCACATTTGCATTTGCAAAGCTGGATTTATTTTAATAAAAATCCATCAACACACTGAAGATAGATAATAAAAACTAAATTAATATTAATTAATGTTGTTTAGTTTGTTTTTGAAATGTAAAAAAACATATTTTTGATAGCCTCTAACTCTAATCAAGGCTGCATTTAGTTAATATTCATATTTTGAATCTGTTTTTAATCATTTTATTTATTGTTTTTTATTTCTTATACTTATTGTGTGATTATTTCATGATTCTTTTAATCCTATTGTTTATGTAAAGCACTTTTAATTGCCATTATGTTTGAAATGTGCTACATAAACTTGTCTTGCCTAATAAAAATACAGTAAAAACAGAAATATTGTGACAAATTATTACATTTGTCATCTGTCATGTCATTTCCCATAAACAGCCTGTAATTAGCAACAAAAAGCAACTGTAAAAGTGTACCTGCAGAGCCTCCAGGAAGCGGAAAGAGCCCAGGCGTCGTCCTCTCGGCACCAGACAGAACGTGGAGTTGTGCAGCATTTCTTTATAGTCGTACCTGTGGATGACAAGAAGGAAACACTGAGCTCAGAAAACATCCTGGTGCAGGAAAACAGGCGGTGTGGAGACTATTTGTGTGGAAACTTAAAGCTCAAAACATGTTGTAGAGACTGAAAATCCTGCAGCTTGGAGAAAGGGCAAGCTCTGTAAAAAAACACATTTCAGATATACTGCAGTACCTCATTTTATAACATGGGTGTAGAAGACGTAGGGGATTGGTCTAAAATTGAGACATATTTTGACCAACTTTTATTTTGCTTTATATATTCACTTTTATTTTGTGATATATAAAAAAAGAAATCACATGATTCAAGCATAACCTTTCACACTGCAGTCGCACTGTAGAACATCAGACCTGCAGGCTACCAGATTTAATACCATGAAAGGTTATGTTCACACTGCAGGCAAATGTGGCCCAAATTCACAGTGTGAACAGCCCAAACCACATGAAATCTGATCTTTTCAATTCCGATATGGATCATATTTGGATCAAAAGATCAGATTTGTCATGACAAAATCAGATCTGAGTCACATGTGGGCAAAAAAGTCACATGTGCCTGCAGTGTGAACGTAACCTTAGTACACGATGTAACTACAGAAGAGTCAAGCTTTAAATAGGAAAAATATCATTTAAAAACTCTTTTTTTTTTGAGTGAGATGCTAACGGTCTAATCCGATTCAATGATCTATGCTAAGCTAAGCTAAAAGTGCTCCATTTAGACACAGAGGTCAACTGAATGGATTCAGAAATGATAAAACTCAACAGGGGAGTTGTAAAATGAGCCTATTTTTTTGTGGAGTGTTCCTTTAACAGCAATAATACAGTCTGATATTATGACAGCTGAATAATATCAGCTATAATAACATTCTTTTTTTTCCCCACAGGCAATCCATCTCACGAACACTCGTTCATAATTGATGAACAAACACTATTCATACATACATACACCTTTTTATTTAACAACACACATAGTTAAGATTTTAATTTGCACATAAAAGAGCTATAAAATACTGTATATAGTAATATACTGCACATACATTTGTTAAATTGTATAGATATATTTTTTTTCATTCCTTTATTATCCTGTCCCTGTCATTTGGTTGCACTGTGGATACTTCTGTCACAAAAACAAATTCCTCGTATGTGTATCTGACAATAAAGCTCTTTCTGATTTCTGAAATCGTACAGTGTGACATCGGGATGGTGTTTGTACAGTCTGACAAGCTACGCAATCATAGAGGAGTGTTAAAAATCATTGTGACCGAGGATAGCAGGGAAAGGGGAAAACAGGCAGAAAAGGAGGAATGTTGCGTCAGGAATTCCAAACAGCCTCGTAATCCAAGTGGCGACTGAAACCCTTCTGCGAGCTTTTAATGCACACCGCAGGGGTCGAGGGGTTGAGAGCATGAATGAGAATCTCTCCTCACTCACTATGAACACTTGTGTGGGATTCACATCAACAGGCTAAATGGCTGAGACCCTGTTTACTAGGTGACGTCGGGTGAAATTTTCACTTTTGTTGATTTTTTGGAGGGATTTAGTTAGGTTTCTGCTGTGTCTCAGAAAAGGTGAAAGGAAAAAAGTGATATAAACTTTTGTCTGAATGTAATTATAGTTAATGACAAAATTATTAGAGTCCCAAGAAAAACTCCCAAGTGATGTTTATTGGAGAGTTTTTTAATGAAAGCATTATTTATAAATAATTTATATTATATTCATTCATTCATTCATTTTTTTTTCGGCTTAGTCCCTTTATTAATCTGGGGTCGCCACAGCGGGATGAACCGCCAACTTATCCAGCATATGTTTTACGCAGCGGATGCCCTTCCAGCCACAACCCATCTCTGGGAAACATCCATACACACCCATTCACACACATACACTACGGACAATTTTAGCTTACCCAATTCACCTATACCGCATGTCTTTGGACTTGTGGGGGAAACCGGAGCACCCGGAGGAAACCCACGCGAACACGGGGAGAACATGCAAACTCCACACAGAAATGCCAACTGACCCAGCCGAGGCTCGAACCAGTGACCTTCTTGCTGTGAGGCTATATTATATTATATTAAATTATATTAAATTATATTATATTATATTATATTATATTATATTATATTATATTATATTATATTATATTATATTAAAAAAATTTCATCCACAAGACAAGGTCTACATTTGATATTTTTACAGTTTTGTGTATTTATTTTTTACAATATATATATATTTATACAACAGTTCTGTCTGGTTCTCGAGATGGCGACAGAGACCGCATAATAAGCCCTTAGAGGAGGGGAAAAACCCAGCGTAATTTTAAACTACAGCTGATCAAATTATTATAAAACAGGTAAGTGACTTTCTAAGTCGATCTCTCTCTTTTGTATGTTGCAGTGCTGTATTTATACCATAGTAATTGTAGTGTACTGAGTGTGAGATGGGACTCACATATTAGGAATGTATGTATTTTGTGTTGGCCGCTCTTTGTATAACCCTGGGTTACTTTTTGGTTGGCCATCTGTTTGTTTCTAATGCGTCTCCTGTTTTCGTTACTGCAGACTAGTTCAGTAAACAGAAAGAAAGAAGAAATGCCCGCATGTGTTTAGCGTTTTTCCTTATCGCAAACACAACAGTAATCTGGTATTGATTGCGCTGCTTTTTTCAGAGTTAATTATTGTAATCTCCCGATTGAAACAGAGAAATACTGGGAAATCTCTGTAGACTGATGGCATTTCACGCCGTTCAGCCTTATAATCTTAAAATGTCAGCAAAATCACCTGTTTTGTCTTCACTTTAGAGATTACGCTAGAGAATCATTCAAATACTAGCTCTAAAGTGACGTTGGTGAATCAGTAACGGTTTCTGCTGTTCTGATGTCAGCTGCAGATGTCAATGAACGGTGGAAGAAAGTAATTCCTCATACAAAAGGATTTTTGAGACTCTCTGTGTTTGATTTTCTTTTTTTATATACACGATTATGCTGTCGAACTGTTGTATAAACGCAATATACCACTCGTAGCAGTGCGATATGGCTGTATATCGTCACTGGTGGGACACTAACGCACGCCTCCCACCAGTGCCAATATACAGCCACATTGCACTGCTACTGCTTATTATATAAGCAGATTATTATTCTTATGTTATATAAAGTGCAACATATATGAAAGCACCCCTCACAAATCTCTCATTTAGATTAATATTTTCTATAGGAAGCTTTAAAATATTATATTTGTGCATATACATTAGATTAGTCAGGACTGAAGCCAAATCTGGAGATTATCTTACTATTAAGATAATATTATGGCTAATATTAAATAAAACATTTAAAAAGAGCAAAATTCAAGAGATACAAAAAATGTCTAAAATTTTGTTGAAATTTTGCAGTTTGTCATTTTTCTCCCAATACTTCCCCCAATTCAGACTAACGAATTTAATTGCATTATCTTTCTATTTCTAAAGATGTTCGGTGACTAAAATATTATTTTAATAAATATATCCGTTTAATAAATCTGTTTTGTTCAAATGCACCAAAATATATGAGCTATATTCATTGAGAAATAGATAAAAATATTAATTTTCAAAATGGGGTGTACTCAATTATGTTGATATTTATATTTTTCATCTAAAAGAGAAGTTCTACATGTTTTGTGCATTTAATTTGTACTATATACATTTTATAAAATTTTTATTGAATGATAATGATTTTTATTGAATTTATTCACTCATTGAAGATTATTATTCTTATGTTGTTCGATACAATTTTTATTTTAAGCATTTGTTAAAAAAATGCACCATATAAGTTATCAGCTGATTTCTAAACACAGCATTGGCATTGGGCAGAAAAAAACCAGTATTAGTCAAGGTTGAAGAAGAACGAATGAGCTGGGCAGCCGGCAGGTGTTTTAGGGTCTGCAAATGACCTCAGATGACCCGTTGGCAACCTGATACTGGACGTCTGAATATAGGGCACTGAAAAGAGTTGATAATTCAGCAGAAGCGCAGGGCTTATCCCATCAGGTCATGCGAGCGCTCATTGTGTGCACTGCAATATTTGTGATATTATCCAGCAGATGTTCAACAGGACTCTGTGCAGTTTTCCATGTGGTTGCACTGTCCTTAAAGTCAACATTAAAGGCTGTCTGCAACCCTTTCTCTACAGGGAGCAAAGACAAGTTTGGTTTTATTGATCACAGACTGACTGGATCTGGAGAAGCGGGAACATATACTGGAATACAACAGTGTGAATGCAGGGATTGTGTATGATGAGATCTATTTGGATCTAATGCTAAGTTATTAGTGGTGAATTAGCGGTCGGGGATCAATAAGCTGTAATTTAAGATGCATTAGTAGCATCAGTACATTGTATGTAAATTAATATTTTAAGATTAAAAAAATATGAAAAACAAACAAAACAAAATACAAAGTAAGTAAATAAATAAAGTAAATAAAGAAAATGTAATAAAAAATAACAAAGCAAAACACAATCAATGTTGAAAAAAGTTACTTTTGAAAGTAATGCATTACAATATTGAGTTACTCTCCTAAAAAGTAACTAGTTGCGTTACTTAGTTACTTTTTATGATAAGTAATATGTTGTGTTACTTTTCAGTTACTTTTGCGTTACTTTTTCTGAGGCTTGATCTCTTTCAGAACTTGCAGGTTTTTTTTTCTTCTTTTTTTAAAATAGAGGAGCTCTGCAACTAACAACACATTGAATAACCTACACCTTTATTGACCTTAAAAAACACATGAAAAACTAATAAGCATAAGGATAATCTTATCTTCTGAGAACTTCCTGAGCCAGAGCTCTACATGCCGTATATACAGATTAATGACAGTTTAAAGCAATGTGTTTGATGCTTTTGTGCTTTCGGTCTTAGTGAAGTACAAATCATTTTCAAGTACAATTCCTTTTCTTCCATGTGTTCAAAATTTGCTCCGGTTTCCCCCACAAGTCCAAAGACATGCACTATAGGTGAATTGGGTAGGCTAAATTGTCCGTAGTGTATGTGTGTAAATGGGAGTGTATGGGTGTTTCCCAGTGATTGGTTGCAGCTGGAAGAGCAGCTGGAAGAGCATCTGCTGCGTAAAACATATGCTGGATAAGTTGGCGGTTCATTTCGCTGTGGCGACCCCTGATTAGTAAAGGGGCTAAGCCGAAAAAAAAAAATGAATGAATGAATAAAAAAAATAAAACTAAAATAAACTGGAAAAAGGTAAAAGTCTATTTGGATCTAATGCTGATGGTGAATTAGTGGTCAGGGCTCAATAAGCTGTCATTTAAGATGTATTAGTAGCATCTGTTGTATGTAAATTCATATTTTAAGATAAAAAACAAAAACAAAATAAAACACAAAGTAAAAATAAATAACATACATGAAAAATAAAACACAAAACTAGTACAAACATTTAATTTAAATTGTAAATAAAAAATAAATAATATTAAATGAAATAAAATAAATCAAACAAACAAACAAACAAACAAATAAAACAAAAACAAGTCTAAGAGACAAATTTAATACTGAAAGCTAAATATACTGAATATATGAATAAAATTTACATATCGGATAAAAAAATCTAACAAATCAAGTTAAATAAATAAAATAAAAAATAAAAAATAAATCTTTTAAGAAGTAACAAAAAGCATAAAGAACAGATTTACTAGAATTACTGAAATTTAACTAAAAAGATTTATGTATTAAAAATATATAATATTATATTATTCATTTTCCTTCGGCTTTGTCCCTTTATTCATCAGAGGTCGCCACAGCGGAATGAACCGCCAACTTATCCAGCATATGTTTTACATAGTGGATGCCCTTCCAGCTGCAACCCAGTACTGGGAAACAACCATACACACTCACTCATATTCATACACTACGGCCAATTTACTCAGTGCTAACCACTGAGCCACCATGTCACCCCATATTATATTATATTATTCATTCATTCATTTTCTTTTCGGCTTAGTCCCTTTATTAATCTGGGGTCGCCACAGCGGAATGAACCGCCAACTTATCCAGCATATGTTTTACGCAGCGGATGCCCTTCCAGCTGTAACCCATTACTGGGAAACATCCACACACACTCATTCACACACATACACTACGGACAATTTAGCTTACCCAATACACCTATAGCGCATGTCTTTGGACTTGTGGGGGAAACCGGAGCACCCGGAGGAAACCCACGCGAACACGAGGAGAACATGCAAACTCCACACAGAAACGCCAACTGACCCAGCCGAGACTCGAACCAGCGACCTTCTTGCTGTGAGGCGAACGTGCTACCCACTGCGCCACCGTGACGCCCATATTATATTATATTATATTATATTATAAAATAAGATACAGTATATTTCTAAAACTAATAAACATTGTTATGGTACATAAATAACAAAGTCTATTACACATATTACATTTAAAAATAAAAGTATAAATTAGTGCATTCTCAGCACTCAGCATCTGCATCTGTCAGCCAGAATCTGAAGCAGATTGCATTTGAGATGTGAGTTCTGTATTTCATAACTCTTGTAATGAGCAGCAGTGAGTCCACAGATGCAGAAACTCAAACACAAGCAGGCAGTGAAGCGAACTCAAAGCAGCTCTCATAACAGACTGCGGCTGGAGAGGAAGTTCACTGCAGGCAGGAAGTGATGGAGTGGGAAAGAACATTCTGTTGGTGTAAACATCCAGAATTCTTGCGCACAGACCTCCATGCTGATGACCACACACACACACAAACCCAACACATCACACTCTTACTTAGTAATAAAGGCTCTTCAATTGCATATCCGGTTCCATAAAAACTACTTTAAAAATGAGCAGTTTAACTATATTTTTTGAGTACAGTGAACTCATTGTCATGTTCAAGAAACCAGTTTGAGATGACTCGTGCTTTATGACATGGTGCGTTATCCTTCTGGAAATAGCCATCAGAAGATGGATACACTGTGGTCATAAAGGGATTTTATATATATATAGACTACAGTTTGACAAATATTGCAGTTGTTGGACAACATAATGTACTTTAGAGGCATTTTTAGGTGAGAATGTAGTTATTTAGATTGCAACTAAATAATTCATAATTTCGGAGATTCAGCGCATTGGCGGCCAGCCTGCCATACTGAGCAGAGCAAAGACGATTGACGTTCGGCCACAATATGGCAACAGAGACCACATAATAAGTCCTTAGAGGAGAAAAACAGCTTTTTGTCAGCATACGTTTCATACAGCTGAAGATTTACAGCTGAACAAATCATTACAGAACAGGTAAGTGCCGTTCTAAGTCAATCTCTCTCTTTTGTATGTTGTAGCACTGTATTTACACCATAGTAATCTGGTAGTGTTTGCTTTGATTTGGCTTTTTCAGGGTTAATTATTGTAATATCCCGATTGCAGAGAAACAGAGAAATACACACACAAAAAACTAATAAAAATTATTTAATAAAATTATTTACTATAACATTTTAATACCCAAAATGTACAAATGTGTACCTCACAGTACCTTAAAGTTACAAAAGTCCACATTTAAGTTACAAAAGTCCATATTAAAGTTACAAAAGTCCACATTTAAGTTACAAAAGTCCATATTAAAGTTACAAAAGTCCATATTAAAGTTACAAAAGTCCACATTTAAGTTACAAAAGTCCATATTAAAGTTACAAAAGTCCACATTAAAGTTACAAAAGTCCATATTAAAGTTACAAAAGTCCACATTTAAGTTACAAAAGTCCATATTAAAGTTACAAAAGTCCACATTAAAGGTACAAAAGTGAACATAAAAAGGTACAAAAGTGTATCCTAAATGTACTATTGTCCACCTGTATGGTACACAAATGTACCCTTTGAAAAGGTACCACCCCAGTGGCAGATTTTCTACCTTTATTTCTGAGTGTTGACCTATTTGTATTTTATTTTTCTAATATGTACCCATTTTTATAAGTAAAATCTCTTGGAAATAAAGTTTCTTAAATTAGAATTTTTTTATTTGTCCTTAAATTTGATTAAACTAAAAAACTTTTTTTCCCCATGATAACGTCTTTTTCATGAAAAGCATAGATTAAACGTTCTTCGTGGAACCATCAATGTCAGAACCTTCGATTCTAAAAGTGTGGCATCTGTGCAAAGTGTTGATCAGCTTAACAAAACAGTAAAAGTGCATTGCTATTTAATAAAAAAAAATATATCATAATACTTAATTTATCAGGGTGTACTGAAATAAAATAAAATAAAATAAAATAAGATAAAACAAAACAAAACAAAACAAAACAAATGAAAAAATAAAATAAAAGTGCATAATACTTAATCAGGGTGTA
>CAIGQV010001633.1:27535774-27556264 GCA_903798115.1 Danio jaintianensis | reverse complement strand
CAAATGAAAAAATAAAATAAAAGTGCATAATACTTAATCAGGGTGTATGTACTTAAAAAAAAAGAAAAAAAAAGACTTTTTTTTTTAATAAAATAAAATAATACCATAAAATAAAATAAAATAAAAGTGCATAATACTTACTCAGGGTGTACTTAAAAAAATGAAATGAAATGAAATAAAATAAAATAAAATAAAATAAAAAGTCTGACACACATTTAATACTGGCTGAATATATGCAAAAAAGTTTTTTTTTATTTTTGCTAACAAAATAAAGCTAAAAATGTAGATATCAGATGAAAAACTAAAAACAAATCAAGTAAAATAAGCTAGAAAACGAACAATATTGAAAACTATATTCAACAACATTGACTAACAAAAAATAAAGCTGTCAGAACAGGCAAACCCATCAGCGGTGTGTGTTGAAACTGCAGTAGAGTGTAAGCAGACGACACACTCACCCAACGCAAACCCTCGTCCATCACAAAGATGCAGGAGATTAAAAAAACAGGTGTGAAAAACCTGTAGGAAGCCAAACTGTCCAACTCTTCATTTGTAATGTTTATATTTGGCATCGTTGCCATGGCAGCAGGCTGGCATGGGTGGCATTTGTGCCTTAAATCAGATTAGTGGAAATGAGAGCTTTCATGCCAACTGCTGGTTTCACAAACGCTGCCAACCTGCTTGTAATGACTGTGTAATCAGAACAAGATTAAACCCGTATTTATGACACATACACACTCATACACACGAGACTAAACGCACAACTTCATGAACATGTTACAACTGTTTTAACATGTCGAGATGAAGAAGACTGAAGCGTGGAGTCTCTGTGGATGATGGGAAATCCACCGCTGCCATCTGGGAAACAGCATGAGCACATATGCCATTATGTTGCAGATTTATGATGCTGCTTTCTGCCTTATTAAAGTCTATCCGCATAATATAATAAAGTGACTTTTACCCTCTCGTGCACAGTTTCATGTATAAGCTTCACTTTTATTAACTGCACAACATGGTCTATTTGCAGTAGTACAATATTATTTGTATTTGTTAAATTACTATTGTTCTGTTGCAAAGAGCTATTGTAGTTGGCTAAAAGTAGATACTTTTGTTAACTATAATAAGTCTTTGCAACAGGGAAATTAAGGATAGCATATATATAAGGATCACTCACCGGCCACTTTATTATTTACACCTGTAAACTGCTCTTTAATGCAAATTTCTAATCGGCCAATCACATGGCAGCAACTCAATGGATTTAGGCATGTAGACATGGTCAAGACGATCTGCTGCAGTTCAAACCGAGCATCAGAATGGGGAAGAAAGGTGATTTAAGTGACTTTGTACGTGGCATGGTTGTTGGTGCCAGACGGGCTGTTCTGAGTATTTCAGAAACTGCCGATCTACTGCGATTTTCATGCACAACCATCTCTAGGGTTTACAGAGAATGGTCTGAAAAATAGAAAATATCCAGTGAGTGACAGTTCTGTGGGTGCAAATGCCTTGTTGATGCAAGAGGTCAGAGGAGAATGGCCAGACTGGTTCCAGCTGATAGAAAGGCAACAGTAACTCAAATAAACACTCGTTACAACCGAGGTATGCAGAAGAGCATCTCTGAACGCACAACACGTCCAACCTTGAAGCATATGGGCTAAAGCAGCAGAAGACCACACCGGGTGCCACTCCTGACAGCTAAGAACAGGAAACTGAGGCTACAATTTGCACAGGCTCACCAAAATTGGACAATAGAAGATTGGAAAAACGTTGCCTGGTCTGATGAGTCTCGATTTCTGCTGCGACATTCAGATGGTAGGGTCAGAATTTGCCGTCAACAACATGAAAGCATGGATCTATCCTGCCTTATATCATCGGTTCAGGCTGGTGGTGGTGGTGTAATGGTGTGGGGGATAATTTTTTTAGCACACTTTGGGCCTATAAGTACCAATTGACCATCGTGTCAACGCCACAGCCTACCTGAGTATTGTTACTGACCATGTCCATCCCTTTATGACCACAGTGTACCCATCTTCTGATGGCTACTTCCAGCTAGATAACGCACCATGTCATAAAGCACGAATCATCTCAGACTGGTTTCTTGAACATGACAATGAGTTCACTGTACTCAAATGGCCTCCACAGTCACCAGATCTCAATCCAACAGAGCACCTTTGGGATGTGGTGGAACGGGAGATTCGCATCATGGATATGCAGTCAACAAATTGGCAAAAGTGGCTGGTGAGTGTATTTATAAATAAATTTATATATATATATATTTATTTTTTGGTCTGGTAGATTGCATTATTTGTGTATTTCTTTTTTTATTCCCTTTAAACTTTTTGTACACTTATATGATAAATAATTTAAGAATAATTATATGAATATTATATAAATAAACTGGCCTTGCAAAAAATAACCTCTATTTATATATTTAAATACAAAAAAATTATATTGTTTGTGTCTTTCTTTTTTTATTTCATTTAAACTAGTTTTAATACATTTTTTATGTAATAATGCTTAAGTTTAGCTTTAAATCAAAGGAGTAAATAACATTAATCAAATAGAGCACGTTTATTTTAATTTGTAACAATATTTCCAAATTGTGGTGTTTTTGCTGTAATTCTGATCACATAAGTGCAGTCTTAATGATAATAAGGGAGTAATTCTAATGCATGTTTACAGAATAAAAAAACTATTTTTGCTTCTGCGGGTATAACACACAATCCAGTCTAATTTAATAGAGACCTTTATACGAGATTCAGCTACACAATTCGCCTTCAGCTTGTTACATAAAAGATGCCATTTTACTTCCAAAAGCAACAATGCATGTTATGAGTGAATGTGCAAGGCTTGCATCCGCTGCGTGCACAATCATAAAAATAAGACATTAATGGCTCAGGCACAACTGTTTTGTCAATGTCCATTTATCCTGTAATCCCCGTCTGCTGACACAGAGAAAAGCCCATTTGTAAAGTCCAGAAGAGCAGAGGAGAACTAATAGTGCATTGAACCGATTTAAACACATGCAATATAAAAGACGAACAAATTAAAATTGTGTTCATTTGTGAACTTAATAAAAAAAATCAAGTCAAAATCATAAACTACACTGTTAACAATTTCCTTTAGAATCTACAGTAACTGACTGCCAGCAGTTTTCCAGTAACTTACTGTAAATCAACTGCAGCAAAACTACTGTACTTACATTTACAGCACCATTTATCTTGCTGTACATGCATTTACAGTATTGCATATCTTTACTGTAAAATATACAGTACATCTATTTCAAAAATACAGAAACATACTGCATAACTGTCCTACAGTAAAATACAGTTTATATTACAGCTAAATACTGTGTACACTGTTAGACATTTTATTGTATTTTTGCAGTAACTTACTGGCAGCACTGTTACAGCAGTTTACCATAACTGCCCCTTTACAGTAACTTATATGTAAATGTGTATTACAGTAGCAGAGCCCTACCGCAATTTCATTTTACCGTAAAATAGCCTTACCACAGCTTCTTTTTTTGTGGTAGAATGCCCTTTACCACATTTTAATTTTACAGTATGACAATTGTTACAGTAGTTTTACTGTAATTGATTTACATTTACACACTGGCAGAATAAAACCTTTATTTTTAGTATTTACTATTGAACTCCAAACAAGTGACGAGATCCTGTACAACAGTATTTTTAATCTTCCTTGTTACTATATACATTTTAAACGGTTTACAAGTCATTTTCATTCATCAATCTATTTTAAATTAATTTTGTGATACAACGTTATTGCCATTAACAGTCTCCTTTTTGTCTTCAACTACAGTAGCAGTGCTTGATTACTTTGATTACAGTAGAACTGTACAAGTTTTAAAATTATCCAAAATGCAGTGCATATTACAGTAGTGAACTGTAAAGAATGTATGTGGTTTTTTCATTCATTCATTTATTCATTCATTTTCCTTCGGCTTAGGGCTTACTCACACTATGCTATCCGAACAGTGCCCAGGCGCGTTTCCCGGTTTGTTTGACAAGTGTGAGTGCTCCGAATCGGGCTCAGGACCGGTTCAGTTGGCCGGCCCTTGCCTGGTTGGAAGAGGTGTGCCAAATAATAATCCTAACAAAAATCTGCTGTGTTTTTGTCTAGAAAACCAGGAATACACAAACACACACAGGCTGGCCTACAAAAACACTTCACCACTGCAGTGCTCAGCTGAAAACCCCCCTAAAAACATTCATCTAAACGTTTAACGCTCTACATAAAGCGAATGCAGGGAATTAGCAGCTTCTAAATGAACACACTTTCCAACACAAAAGCACATTCTGGAAGAAACTAGGACACATCGTCATAATCACAAGTTCTTAGGTCTCTCCAGAGCTGATAAACTTCCCAAACTTTCTTCTGACTGAGGCTAAAGGCTGAAGGTCTGCTGGAAAAGTTGATCCACATTGGCGCAGCAGATGGTCCAGATAGACGTCTGGCCTCAAGGGCAAATACAGCTGATTAATTATCCAGCGCAGACGCCGTCATTAATCATAACCCACTGCAGTTCATATCATCCTGCTCTGCTCTGTAATTACGCTGGGAATTCACACTTGGGTCTTAGGAAACCTGGGATTTATTCTCCGAGCTGCCAGTATCAAAACAGCTCCACAAATCAACAGCACAGGTGTCTTTATTAGGTGGACGTGCAAGTGTTAGACTGGTTCCCTCAGGTTAAATGAGAACTGACTTTAGAAAGTGATGATTTAATTAATTTTTTCCCCCTTGCATACAAACTCTTCTGTTTTTATATTGAAATGGTATACATAATAAATTAAAATCTTCTGAAAATTTATAATTGAAAATGAATAATAAATGTAAATTAAAAAGCATCTAAATCTAATAAATAGAAATAGAAACAAAAATTTAAATAATGTATAATAAATAAGAGCTATAAATCTCTTAGACTAAAACAAATAATATAATAATAATAATAATAATAATAATATACGTGATAAATTAAAATCTACTGAAAATAATAGACATCAATAAAAAGCATCTAAATAAATAAAATAGAAAATTATATATATATATATATATATAATAAAATGAACTTAAAATAATGTATAATAAATAAGAGCTATAAATCTCTCAGACTAAAAACAAATAATATAATAATAATAATAATAATAATATACATGATAAATTTAAATCTACTGAAAATTAAGAATAAATGTAAATTAAAACGCATCTAAATCTATCAAATAGAAATAGAAACAAAAATTAAAATAATGTATAATAATAATAATAATAATAATACTAAACGTAATAATAATAATAATAATAATAAATGTAATAATAATAAAAATAATAATAATAATAATAATAATAATAATAATAAAAGTAATAATAATAATAATAATAATACTAAACGTAATAATAATAATAATAATAATAATAATAATAATACTAAACGTAATAATAATAATAATAGTAATAATAAATGTAATAATAATAAAAATAATAATAATAATAATAAAAGCAATAATAATAATAATAATAATAAAAGTAATAATAATAATAATAATAATAATAATAATACTAAACGTAATAATAATAATAATAATAATAATAATAATAATAAATGTAATAATAATAATAATAATAATAATAATAATAAAAGTAATAATAATAATAATAATAATAATAATAATAATAATAAAAGTAATAATAATAATAATAAAAATAATAATAATAATAATAATAAAAGTAATAATAATAATAATAATAAAAGTAATAATAATATACGTGATAAAAGAAAATCTACTGAAAATGAATAATAGACATCAATAAAAGCATCTAATTAAATAAAACAGAAAATGAAAAGAATGTTTAAAAAACTAATATAAACTTAAAAAATGTATAATAAATAAGAGCTATAAATATTTTTGACTAAAAATAATTAAATAATGATATGTGATAAATTTAAATCTACTGAAAATGTATTAATAGACGTAAATAAAAAAAAAGCATCTAAATCTATAAAATAGAAAATGAAAAATATAAAACTTTATAGAAAATAAACTTAAAATAATGTATATTAATGTCTATTAACGTAATAAATAAGAGCTATAAATCTTTCAGACTAAAAACAAACAAATAAAAATATAAAATTAAAATAAGTAAAAAATTCATAAAAATTATGCTTTAATTAAAATGATCATCTAATAAACTACAAACCAAACATGAACCTTAAAGCAAGATTATTTTAAATAGAATAAAGTAAAATAAAATACTAAATCAAATAAAAATAAATACTAAACATCTTTACACACAAACTAAAAATAATAAATAAATCATCTGAAATCTACTGAAAATGAATAATAGACATAAATAAAAAAGCATCTTAATAGACTCTAAATAAAATAGAAATTAAATAAACGTATAATAAACCAACTAAAATAAACAAAAAAACAACAACAAGAAATACTACAAACATAAGCAAATAAATAAAAAATCTAAAACTAAAAACTAATAAATAATAATATAAAATTAAAAAATAAATGAATAAAATTAAATACCTAAATAAAACAATATAAAATAAAATAACAAAAAAACTAAGCTGTAAATAAAATGATAATCTAAAACCAAATGAATAAACTGCAAGCAAAACATGAACTCTAAATTAATTATTAAAAATAATAATAATAAATAATAATTAGTATACTATTATTACACTATTATTAACATTTTTACACACAAACGAAGAATATGCTTAATAAACAAAGCAAATACAAAAAAGTATGAGCAATAAAATATAATTCTATAAATTTTGTTAGTGATTTTTTGTCTATACACAGACACACACACATTTGTTTTTGTGAATTGTGGGGACATTACATAGGTTTCCATTGTTTTTATACTGTACAAACTGTATTTTCTATTGCCCTAATCCCACTCTACCCCTAAACCCAACCATCACAGGAAACTGTGTACAGTTTTACTTTCTGAAAAAAACTCATTCTGTGTGATCTATAAGCTTTTTAAGAAATGAGGACATCAGCAATGTCCTCATATTTCACCACCTTCTTGTAATACCTGTGTCATACCTGTCATTATACAGATTTGTGTCCTGATGTCACAAAAACATGTACACACACGTGCACGCACACGCACGCGTACACAATCATTAATATGATACTGTAATTTAAATATGAACAGACTCCATAATTTCAGCGCATACAGAGTTCCCTAGACTATAAAGATCATATTGAAACACTGTAAACAGAAACTTACTAAAAGCAATGTTTTCTTTTTTTGAATGCACATTTTAACCTTCAGCTTTTTGTTTTCTCTCAGGAGATGTGAGACTCAGAGCTGAGGGTGAAAAACACAGCACGAGTCTGTCTTATTAAAAGCCTACAGAGAGACCATCAGGGCAGGGAATCAGTGACCCGTCAGCGGCAGTCTGAGAGGTGAACTCGCTCACTAATGAACTCGAGTTCTGCTTCAGTGACAGCACTCGCTCAGACAGACATTTACAAGAGCTCAAGAGAGTGTGTGTGTGTGTGTGTGTGTGTGTGCGTGCGTGCGTGCGAGTGAGAATGAAGCAGGAGTGTGTTTGTTTGGGGCAGGAGTTTCAGACAGTGTCGTGGCCCATGTTCACCCTGACCATCTGCTCAAACCCTGGATGTTGATCCTATTGATCCAGCGGCTGTTTGAGTGTTCCTGCAGGTTTTTCTTTACATCTCAGGATATTTTTGTTGTGTATAGTCAGTATACTGCAAGTTATTCGTATACTGTCATGGCTATGACATCACAACAATGTGATTATTAACATTTTAACGGCCAATATTTAAATATCAACCTCTACGGAGTTCTAAATTAATAAACAAAGTAGTTTTCTCATATATAAATGTGTATATATATATATATATATATATAAATGTGTATATATATATATATATATATATATATATATACACACACACACTCACTGGCCACTTTATTAGGTACACCTGTCCAACTGCTAGTTAACGCAAATTTCTAATCAGCCAATCACATGGCAGCAACTCAATGCATTTAGGCATGTAGACATGGTCAAGACCATCTGCTGCAGTTAAAAACCGAGCATCAGAATGGGGAAGAAAGGTGATTTAAGTGACTTTGAACGTGGCATGGTTGTTAGTGCCAGACAGGCTGGTCTGAGTATTTCAGAAACTGCTGATCTACTGGGATATTCACGCACAACCATCTCTAGGGTTTACAGAGAATGGTCTGAAAAATAGAAAATATCCAGTGAGCGGCAGTTCTGTGGGCGCAAATGCCTTGTTGATGCCAGAGGTCAGAGGAGAATGGCCAGACTGGTTCCAGCTGATAGAAAGGCAACAGTAACTCAAATAAACACTCGTTACAACCGAGGTATGCAGAAGAGCATCTCTGAACACACAACACATCCAACCTTGAGGCGGATGGGCTACAGGAGCAGAAGACCACACCGGGTGCCACTCCTGACAGCTAAGAACAGGAAACTGAGGCTACAATTCGCACAGGCTCACCAAAATTGGACAATAGAAGATTGGAAAAACGTTCCCTGGTCTGATGAGTCTCGATTTCTGCTGCGACATTCAGATGGTAGGGTCAGAATTTGGCGTCAACAACATGAAAGCATGGATCCATCCTGCCTTGTATCGCAGGATGGTATGCCTTATATAACGGTTCAGGCTGGTGGTGGTGGTGGTGTAATGGTGTGGGGGATAATTTTTTGGCACACTTTGGGCCCATTAGTACCAATTGAGCATTGTGTCAACGCCACAGCCTACCTGAGTATTGTTGCTGACCATGTCCATCCCTTATTGACCACAGAGTACCCATCTTCTGAAGGCTACTTCCAGCAGGATAACGGGCCTCATGGGCCTCACCTCTTTTGCCAGACCCACTCATTACAACTGATTAATTAGTTAAAGTTATTAGTAACTAATAAAGTTCTGGTAACTAATAACCTGAATTTTTCCAAATTTGATTGCAATGCAATAATGTGCAGCTGTTTTGTATACCTGTTCGGAAAAAATAATTATTGTGAAAAGCGATATACAAATAAACTTAAATTGAATGAATATTTTAAGTTGAAAAATCATCAGTGGGCGGCATGGTGGCTCAGTGGTTAGTACTGTCGCCTCACAGCAAGAAGATCACTGGTTCGAGTCCCGGCTGGGCCAGGTGGCATTTCTGTGTGGAGTTTGCATGTTCTCCCCGTGTTGGCGTGGGTTTCCTCCGGGTGCTCCGGTGTCCCCCACAGTCCAAAAACATGTGGTACAGGTGAATTGATTAAACTAAATTGGCCGTAGTGTATGTGTGAATGTGTGAGTGTATGGGTGTTTCCCAGTACTGGGTTGAGGCAGGAAGGGCATCCGATGCGTAAAACAAATGCCGGAATAGCTGGCGGTTCATTCCGCTGTGGCGACCTCTATAGTAGACACTAAGCCGAAGGAAAATAAATGAATAAATGAAAATCATCAGTTACATTTCTGCTATAATCTACTCTTATGCATTCTTCAAAACCAACTATCTTCCCTTAAAATGCCAGCTTTATTTGATCAGAGTGAAATGATAGACTCAAGCAAATCTTCATGTGCTTCCCAAGAGAAAACATGAGTCCATTACAGTAAGGTAACAGAGTGTGATGCAAAACCAGATAGAATACGCATCTTGTAAACAGGACAAATCATAGCAAGAGGCTGGAGAGGTTCAGCTTACACAACATACGACGTGTCATTAAAAAAACACGCTTTTACTAGGCTGTCGTGACACTGTCATTGTGCTCCGCCGTGTATTAAGAGAGTCTGGAAGCTAAAAATAAACCAAGCCGGAGTTGAAAGACATTCTCATAAATAAAATAAGAGCATCGGGATGATTTTGAGCTGTCTGGTGCTCTAGAAAAAAAAAAAAGCTGTGGTTGTGTCAGACTCACTAATCTCTCGCTGAGAGTTTTGCGTCGCTAAGCACATGAGTTCAAGCCAAAGGAATGCCAGGTCTATGAGACGAACACACACACACACGCACACACACGCAGACGCACACACACACACTGCATCTGAGATCCAAACAGCCTCTTCAACCCTGCTGGAAACAGCCAGGCTCATTTCCTCACAGCTATGCGCTAGTTTTAGCTTGCAGGGCATAACGTCGACTGCTGGAAAGATCAGCATTTCCAAAAGGTCATAAAAGATCACATCAGGAGACAAGAAGTCCTTTGAAGATGTGCATTAACAGGCATCTGTCATTATCGTCCTGAAAAACAAAATCCTAAAAAAATCTCGCAAGTGCTTGTGAATGCTCGGAGACGGCTTGAAAAGCGCAGGTTACAGGGATGGCTTGAAAAAATATTTATTTACAATTATTGTAATACATTTTATAAATGAACCAAAAACCTCCAAAATAGTATGTGTGTATAACCTAGTGTAATAAAGCTGCAAAGTGTAGATGTTAGCATTCAATTCAATTCATGTTTATTTATATAGCGCTTTTTTACAATGTAGATTGTGTCAAAGCAGCTTAAGATAGTTCTAGTAAAGTCCAGATTTCAGAGTTGAAGTTCAGTTTAGTTTAGTTCAGTGTGGTTTAAATTTCACTGCTGAAAGTTCAAACACTGAAGAGCAAAGTACTTCAAAACATTGGTGTATTAACACTATAAATTAATGACATATGGTAGTTTACTGTTCGTGTGTATATTACTGTGTGTATTACTTTATTGCTTCTAATGTGGAAAAAATATTGTAATACATTTTATAAATGAACTAAAAAACCTCCAAAATAGTGTGTGTGTGTGTGTGTGTGTGTGTATAACCTAGTGTAACAAAGGTACAAGGTGTAGATGTTAGTACTTCAAAACATTGGTGTATTAACACTATAAATTAATTAAATATGGTAGTTTACTGTTTGTGTGTGTATATTACTGTGTGTATTACTTTATTCCTTCTAATGTGGAACAATTATTGTAAAAGATTTTATAAATGAACTAAAAAAACTCCAAAATAGTGTGTGTGTGTGTGTGTGTGTGTGTGTGTGTGTATAACCTAGTGTAACAAAGGTACAAGGTGTAGATGTTAGTACTTCAAAACATTGGTGTATTAACACTATAAATTAATGAAATATACGGTAGTTTACCATTTGTGTGTGTATATTACTTTTTTTTTCTTCTCCTGTGGATAAATCATTGTAATACATTTTATAAACGAACCAAAAAACCTCCAAAATAGTATGTGTGTGTGTATAACCTAGTGTAACAAAGCTGCAAGGTGTAGATGTTAGTACTTCAAAACATTGGTGTATTTACACTATAAATTAATGAAATATGGTAGTTTACTGTTTGTGTGTGCATATTACTGTGTGCGTATGACCTTTTTTTTTCATTCTCATGTGGGCAATCATGTTAATTTGCTTATGTTGTGGGTATACAAAAGCAGAGTTATGTACATGTCCGTGATACCAATGGTAGAAAACTGTAAAAATGCTACAGTACAGTGAAAATACGTAACCTTATTAACAGTAAGTTTCCTTAATATATACGGTGAATAACTGTACATTGACTTTCTCAGAATGACAATGACATTCACTTTTTATGGTTTTTGTTGACATTACTATGTTTTTTTTAGTACATTAGAGTTTTATGTTACATCTAATGTTGTAATGATAAATAATGTTTATACCATTACTTTCATTTTATGTCTGCTACCATGGTGGCGTTTAGTAGCTGTGTGAATGACCTTATTTGCTCTTTTACAGTATATTAGTATGTTGGTGTACAAAATAAACATTTCAATGCAATTCCATTACAAACACAGCATATCATTAATTTAAATGACATTTGAAATGACATTTGTTGTTTCATTTAAGTGCAAAAAGTGCATTTTTAATTTGTAAATGGCGTACAGTAAATCTGCAGTACATAAGAAAGCACTTACATGCATTAAAAGCCCATTTAATATCATTATAAACCAAATGGATTAAAAATAATGAATGCAATGCACGCCATATTGTCCCAAAAGCACCACAGAATGACTTGCTCCATTACTAATTGTGTGCATAGAACAACACTCTCATTGGCTGTGCTCTGCTATTATGCGAATGAAGGAGTGGGTGGAGAAAATCTGCAGTCAGAGATTCCTATTATTTCATGAGCATTTGGAAAGGATCGGTCATCGCTGATGGAAAAACCATCACTGGGCATTTTGTTCCTGTTTATCCCCCTCTCTATTAGTCATTTCTGCTGCTGGGAATGAAAGTCTTTCCATAAACAGGGAGATGGAAGAGATGAAGACATGCTACTATACTGTACTTTTGCACTTTTTATTAATAGCTCAAAATAACTGACGATTTTTCCCTTTTAAAATGTAATATTTTAGTAATTTTGCTGTGTATTTGTTCATAAATTTTCTTAAATATTTTTTGAAAGCATGCATATAGTTTGGATTTATTTTTATTAATAGCTAAAATAAAGTAAAAATTAAAACAAAAAAAGTGAGGCGGCCCGGTGGCACAGCAAGAAGGTCACCGGTTTGAGTCCCGGCTGGGTCAGTTGGCATTTCTATGTGGAGTTTGCATGTTCTTCCCGTGTTGGTGTGGGTTTCCTCCGGGTGCTCCGGTTTCCACCACAGTCCAAACACATGCGCAACAGGGGAATTGGATTAACTAAATTGACCGTAGTGTATGTGTGTGTGTGAATGTGAGAGTGTTTCCCAGTACTGGGTTGCGACTGGAAGGGCATCCATTGAGTGAAACATATGCCGGAATAGTTGGTGGTTCATTCCGCTGCGGCAACCCCTGATAAATAAGGGACTAAGCTGAAAGAAAATGAATGAATGAATGAAAATTTGTGTGGACAATCATGCTAATTTGCCTATGTTGTGAGTATATAAGAGCAGAGTTATGTACATGGTCATGATATCAACGATAAAAAACTGTAAAAATGCTACAGTAAAATCCGTAACCTTATTAACAGTAAATTTCCTTAATATATACGGTGAATAACCATATTTCACTTTCCCAGAATTCCCTGCATGACATTTCACTTTTTATTATCTTTGTTGACATTACTATGCTTCTTTTTAGCCTAAATAACCATAACCTAAACAGCCAGGCCCGTCACATTATAGGGTCCCCTTGAAACATTTCCGTTGTGTTCTGTTCTATTTGCAAGTGTTGTGAGAAAATGCAGCTCATTTTCTTAATTTGTTTGCGTTGTGTGAAAATGCAGCACGTTTTTTGTATGTGTATGCGTTGTGAGGATTTGCAACATGTGCTCTCAAACCGATGAAGATCATTTCTTAATTAGCTGGTGTTTATTGTAATTGCATGTGTTTTCTTAAATTGCAACATGTTTAGCTCTCTCAGCCACCGTACTGTACTGTATTTTTAACTATAAAATACTGGCAACCACAGCTGCGGTTTTTTTTTTTTATGGTAAATGTTACAGATTTAGTTTAGATTCAGTGTATGTTCAAATGTTCAAAACTCCTTTATTTCCTCTACAGGGACATTATTTTTAATAGTACACATCTGTTTAGCTGTGCCTTTACTGAATGATCACTGTGCTACGTCCAACAGATCGCGTTATTATGTCTTTCTTTTCTTTTTCATTCTTTTATAACCTGTTTTAACACATTGTAATCTGTTTTTTATGTTCTTATACTTGTCTCTTTTATTCCTGTTTATGTAAAGCACTTTGAATTGCCACTGTGTATGAAATGTGCTATATAAATAAACTTGCCTTGCCTAAAACTTGCCTAGTAACCAATAAACCTTTAAAAGCAAACTTTCAAGACCTTATGTTAATCGACTGTACTGTAAATGCTTTAGTTGAACCCATTTGTTAACATTAACACTAGAGCAAGACGATAATTGTGATCGTCTCTAAGTTTTGTAATAAAACCAATACATTTTATTAATATCTAAAATAAAGTAAAAATTAAACCTCAAAAATTATAACAATTCACAAAAATAAATATAAATAATAATTACTTGTTTAACTTGACAAAACCACAAATATAACATATAGTTGAAGGCAAAATAATTCGCCCTCATGTGAAATTAAAATTAATAATTTTTTATTATTTATATATATTTCTCAAGTGATGATTTTTCATTTCAAGTGATGATTCTTTTTCCTTATTTCTTTTAGTTTGGCTAGAATAAAAGCAGCTTATATATTCATTTTCATAAATTTCTGATAACTAAATTAAAGTAGAAATTAAAACAAAAAATTATAATAATTCATAAATAATTTAAGTTAGAATTTAAATAAATGAAGTTTTAAAAATACATGGTAAAAAATGTGCTAAATTAAAAGAGTAAATAATTAAATTTTTATTATATTTTTTTAGGTGAACTGCTGCTTCAAAATAAATGTCTGCTCCAGTAAATTAAATCCCCAAAAAGTACAAAAGACAGTATCAAAGACTTCCCACCGCTCGTATGCCATTCCCAGATCCCTCATTTGCAGAACCGGTTCAAAGGAAGCTTCATTAAACATTTACAGTAGCTCTGCACGTCTCTGCTCTCTCTGACCCGGGGTTAATTCATCTAATTACTGCACAAAACATTCACATTCACAGCCCGTTTCATCCACACAGATTCATCACTCCATCATTTGCCTTTCATGCCATCCGTTGCTTTAATCTAATGGGTTACATGTGGCTCACAACCTTCAGATTTGCACAGATCCAAAGCATCAGTTTCACACTACAGAGTTGTTAAGAGATCAGTTATTGTATTTAATATTAATCAGAGCAAGACTGGGAAAGGTGCTACCTTAGATACACTGTAAGATATGACTTTTGCTGCTTGGTCAAACTACTTATTTAAAGTGAGCTTAAACAACACAATTCTTATGTTTTTTTTTTGGGACAACTTAATTTGTTATGTTCAATCCACTTAAATTTGTTACGTTAACTTAATCAAATTGTGTTGGGATAACATAAATGAATTGTGTGGAGCCAGTCCACACTGTAAAAACATTACAAAAACATTAAAACTGTTTTTAACAGCAGTTTTTATAATATAATAATAATAACAACAATTTTTGGTCAAATAAATGTAGCCCTGGTGAGCATAAAAAATCTTTATAAAATCTTTTAAATTCTTAAAGACCTTAAAAATCATATTTTATATATATATATATATATTATATTAAAAAATTATAACTAACTTGTCTGTGTGAAGAATATATATATACAATTTTACATACAGTCTAAAAATCATGAGAACAATGATGCAACTTTAAAAGAAAATACTCAAGAGATTACAAAAAAAAACATGATTTCTGGTGAAACTGCTGCCTTTTCCTTTCTTAAAGTGTCGAGCTAAAACTACTTTTTGTGGTAATTAACAATATGCTGCAAATGTTTCGATTTAGGTTCTATCTAGAATAATATTTTGTCCAAAAATAACATTTTACATTACTTATCTTATGGACAAATAACAAAAATAACAACATAAAAAAAACAAAAACATGAAAATGGAGAAGATTAAGTTCTCTCTTAAGAGAGCGACCCCAGGTTAATAAAGGGACTAAGCCGAAAAGAAAATGGATGAATGAATGAATGTTTAGAAATGTGTTGAAAAAAACCTTCTCTCCGTTGAACAGAAATTAGGGAAAAATATAAAAGAATTTAAATTTAACAGTAGGGCTAATAATGTAAAATCCAATTTTTTGCTTGACCTGTGTCAACCAAAACAAGGACCTTTCTCTAGATAAAGGACGGAATGGCTTGAAAGAGATCCCGCAGCTGTGTGAAATGTAAGTCAGGCTATCTGTACTTCCTGAAAGAGATCCGTTTGACTGGACAGATAATTACACAGAAGGCATTCGTCTGAACTGAGTCCAGCAGCTGAGCTCAAACACTCACCTGCACCCGCAGAGCAGACTTATTACAGAGGAAAACACTTTCTAGACAACAGATAGAATTAATAGATGAAAACCTTACGTTATGAATGTTGCTCAGTCATGACAATTTTTTTTTTAAAATACTATTTCAGTCATTACTTATTTAATGTGTTATTTACGGAGTCTTCATTTGTTTTTGTAATTGCAATTTTTGAGTGGAAAATTAGTGTTTTGTACACTGAATGTTTTCAGCGCAACAATTTAGCAACAATAAATGCACCTCAAAAATGCATGAAGACATTTGCCGTGTTTACGAAGCAGTCAAAAGTGTCAAAGGAAAATATTACTAACTATAGCTGTGGAATATACCAATGCATTGTCATGTAGATATGAACGATTCTGCACTGATACAATAATAATAATAAAAACAATGATAATAATAATACTAATAATAATATACTCATTATTCAATTAATTCTGAGTGAGTCTGCTGTAAGTGTCACTGATTCAAAATATTTGTTCAGAGTGTCTCCGGTAAACAACTCATTGATTCGAGTGATCAGTTCAGAGTGAGTCTTCTGTAAACGTGACTGACTCAAATGATTAGTTCAGAGTGAGTGTCCAGTAAACAACTCACTGTTTCAAATGATACATTCAAGTGACTCACCAGTAAACAACTCACTGATTCAAATCATTTGTTCAGAGTGAGTCTCCTGTAAACGTCACTGATTCAAATGATTTGTTCAGAGTGTTACCGTTAAACTACTCACTGATTCAAATGATCAGTTCAGATTGAGTCTCCTGCAAATGTCACTGATTCAAATGATTTGCTCAGAGTGAGTCTCCAGTAAACAACTCACTGATTCAAGTCATCCGTTCAGAGTGAGTCTCATGTAAAGGTCACTAATTCCAATTTTTTGTTTATAGTGTCTCCGGTAAACTACTCTCTGATTCAAATGATCCATTCAGAAGGAGCCTCCTGTAAATGTCACAGATTCAAAAGATTTGTTCAGAGTGTCTCCGATAAACAACTAATTGATTCAAGTGATCAGTTCAGAGTGAGTCTCCTGTAAACATCACTGATTCAAATGATTTGTTCAGAGTGAGTGTCCAGTAAACAACTCACTGTTTCAAATGATACATTCAAGTGAGTCTCCGGCAAACAACTCACTGATTCAAACCATTCGTTCAGAGTGAGTCTCCCTTAAACGTCACTGATTCAAATGATTAGTTCAGAGTGTCTCCGTTTAACTACTCACTGATTCAAATCATTCATTCAGAGTGAGTCTTCCTTAAACGTCACCGATTCAAATGATTCGTTCAGAGTGTTTACGGGATACAACCCTTCTCAGTGTATGTTTTAATTGTCTCCAATGGTCATATGCTGATCTGAACACAGCTATAAAGCGGCTCCAGCTGGATCGATCCTCAGTCTGAGTCGCAGAAACCCAAGAACTGCAGCTTGTGTGGCCTGCGCTCGGCTCATGTGACGCTCGGGGCTGAAGGGTGATGGAGAGATTGGTAAGGTCAGCGCTGGGCTAAAGCTCATCATGGCCTCGCCGCTCAACAAAACAACTGCTACAGTCCCTGGATGAACCGTCCGCATGCATAATTCATCACAGAGGAAACCGCGTTGACAGAGAGACAAGCCAAGACATGCAAATATTGATTCCACTGTCCTGTAGCGCACAACATGCGCTCACTTCACTGGTTCATTCACTGTGCTTTGACAAACTCTGCAGTGCCCGGGTCAGAAATGAACAAGGACAAATAGCAGAAAAAAAAATGACTGACTGACTTCACATATAGATCTTTTTTTTTTTTTTTTACAAGATGGTGATGATGTGTTTTAAAGGGCACCTATGATGAAAATCATCTTTTGGAAGCTGTTTGGACAGAACTGTATGTAGGTATAGTGTGTCCACTGTCAAATCGAAGTGATAGAAACACAACAAGTCTCTTTTTTAAAATTTCCTGATGTTAAAAATAGGACTCAAATCCCAGTGATTTTGAGGCCCACCGCAACGTGACGTAGGAGTGCGGTTTTCCCCGCCCACCGAATTGATTGACAGGTGCCATGTCTCCATAATAACACATATACACATGCCCACCGAACATTTTTTGCAAAGAGACTGGGATTAAATCATATGTTACAACTCTCTGTGATCAGCTGCAGTTCAATAATTAATTGTATAAGTTTAAAACGTTTTTAAAACAGCATGTTTGTAATAAAGAGAGTAAAATCGCTACGCAATTCTTAACCGCTATAATAACCTTGGCCGCATGGTGTCAGTAAATGCGTGTTTGTGTGTGCACTGCAAATGGCATTTGTGTGTGACTCATCGTTTCAGAAAGGCTTGAACAAACTCCACAACAAATAAATCAAATAAACTTACTTGGTATTTTTGACTATTGGTATTTGGTATTTCATCCGAGTCTGTCTCAATCACTGACTGCTGTTTATCAGACATAATGCATGAGAAGCAGACAGGCAAGCGGCAGGCAAGCGGTGGGCGGGGAGAAGCAGCTCATTTGGATTTAAAGCCACAGGCTACAAAAACAGCTACACTGTATTCATACACCAAAATGGGCAGATTCTACATTATATAATAAATAATCTGATGGTTATTTTGAGCTGAAACTTTACAGACACATTCTGAAGACACCAAAGTCTTATCTTACATTTTGTAAAAGAAGCAAAATAGGTGCCCTTTAATTTTAAAATTACTTTTTTTAAAGTATATATTTACAAATGTATATTTTGTATTATATCATCTTTCCATAAAAAAAAAAAAATAGCTAAAATTACAGTTCACCCAAACTCAAAAACAATTTTGGAGGCTTGATTAAACTACTTGTTTAACTAAACCTAGTTTAGGTTAACTAGGCAAGTTTAGTTAATTAGGCAAGTCATTGGACAAAAAAACTATTTCTTAATAATATTGACCATATTCAATTTTTAAATTTAGTCTTCAACTAATACTGTCAGTTTATTAGTTTACCTCATCGCAGCTAATAAGTGAGCTAACGTGCACACTTAATAATGTTTAATGTTTGTTCAAACTACTTATTTAAAATGAGCTGAAACAACACAATTCTTGAGGTTTTTTTTCTGGGACAACTTAATAGTTTTATGTTCAATCCACTTAAATTTGTAAAAACTATTAAGTTAACTGGGGCGACACGGTACAAGTAAATTGAATAAACTAAATTGGCCGTGGTGTATGTGTGTGAATGTGAGAGTGTATAGGGTGTTTCACAGTGCTGGGTTGCAGCTGGAAGGGCCTCCGCTGTGTAAAACATGCTGGATAAGTTGGTGGTTCATTCAGCTGTGGCGACCCCAGATAAATAAAGGGACTAAGCCGAAGGAAAATGAATAAATGAATAATAAGTTAACTTAATTCCTTCATGTTGTCCCAACACAAATAGAGTGTGTGGAACCCAGCATTTTTTACAATACAGCCGCCCGTTTTCACAGCAAAGCAAAACTACAACTGTGATTGCAAACGTGGACATGTGGATACAATACTACACCCCTAACACCCATTAAACCATTCAACCAATAATAATCAAGCATGACATTACCCATCCAGACCACAATAACTACAGGTTACACTGAGTTTCTGATCTACCAGGAGTGAAAAAGCACCACATTAGAAAGAGATCTCAAGGAAACGCATTCACGCTCATACGCCATAATCCTCAGGGTCAGCGAGAGGTCATTGGGTTTAATGAGGTATGATGGGAACACAGGAATCCTGCAGGGCGGAATATAATGACGAGTTCCGAGTTCTACATTCCAAAGACTGAATTCCGAGAATGGAACACTTCCATTGGCTGGAAAGAGCGAAACTCCAGCAGAGAAGAAGGCGAAAGCAGGATCACGGGCGACTAATGCCAGACTAGATTTATAATTGCGTTTGATTTCACTTGGACTCCTAATGAGCCGCGCTCAGCAAAGCCCATTTTCACTAATTTCTGCACGAGCACAAAAAACAGCAAAGTCCTGAAGTTGAAAGCGGCTGGCAAATCATGCCTGGTTAACACTCTCGCCGGCCAAAAACTGTGGGCAGGTAATTAGTTTAACAGCGGGTGGGATTAAAAAAAGCGAGCTTCCAGCCGAGGTCTTTGGTTATAGCCTCACACGGGGGAGTCCGCAGTGGAGCAGAGGTGTTTTTATGAAGCACGGCCAATTTTGAGTTGAGGATCAGAGCTTCACGCTGAGAGATCAGGTGTTGGTAAACCACCTGCTTCACTTCAGTCTTACTGCAAATTGAAATATTATTATTGTTTATTTTGTTTTTAAAGAAATTCAAGTAATTTATTTACACACTAGTGCTGAATTATGTGTGCAAATAAAGTATTCAGAAAAAGCAGCCAAAGATTCACAGCGCATTCAAAACAATACAATAGGTGTGTAAACCAAAAACATTCAATTGTCATGTTTTTTTATGAACCTATCATTTGATTTCATTACATTTATTTGTACTTTTCCTTCTATCTGTGTGTTTATGGATTGGACAGGATATGGATATGGATATGGATATGGATTGGATAGGATATGGATTGGATAGTATATGGATTGATATGGATTGGATAGGATATGGATTGGATATGGATATGGATATGGA
>CAIGQV010001633.1:27521551-27535764 GCA_903798115.1 Danio jaintianensis | reverse complement strand
GGATTGATAGGATATGGATGGATATGGATTGGATAGGATATGGATTGAATATGGATTGGATATAGATGGATATGGATTGGATATGGATATAGATATAGATTGGATATGGATAGGATTTGGATGGATATGGATTGGATATGGATTGGATATGGATGGATATGGATTGATATGGATTGGATATGGATGGATATGGATTGGATATGGATTGATATGGATTGGATATGGATGGATATGGATAGGATTTGGATGGATATGGATTGGATATGGATTGGATATGGATGGATATGGATTGGATATGGATTGATATGGATTGGATATGGATGGATATGGATAGGATTTGGATGGATATGGATTGGATATGGATTGATATGGATTGGATATGGATGGATATGGATATGGATATGGATTGAATATGGATATGGATAGATATTGGATATGGATATTGAATATGGATATGGATACGGATGGATGGACGGACAGACGGACGGGTGGACGGATGGATGGAATGGAAAGAACAAGAGGATGGATGGATGGATGTTTTACGCAGCGGATGCCGTTCCAGCTGCAACCTAGTACTGGCGGAAATTTTTTTAAATAAAATAAATAAATAAATTTAATTAAATAAAATTATAGAAAAAAATAATATATTATAATAATAAATACTGTGTTCACTAAGGAAAAAAACATGACAATTGAAGTTTGTTTGTTTGTTTTTTTAATCTTGGTCTAGTTTGATCATGTGATCTACTTAATCATCATGTGACTCCTTAAAATAAGATGTCTCCTAGTTCTAATACTGTTAGCTTGGCATTGACAACAGTCAACATGTGACTGAAATGTTTGCCCTTTTTTCCGAGTAAACTGCTCATCACTTCATCTCACTTTTGTCTTCTTTATTTTAGAAAGTGTGCAGACTCTTTTTAGCTATTTTATTCTTTGCAAACAAGGTATATACGACAAGGCTTAAAGAGTTGGGATGAAATGGAAGTTGTGATTTCTTTATTTCCCTATTATGATGTATATATCCAAGTGAAATAGTTTCTTACACACACGCACACACACACGCACGCACGCACACACACGCACACACAGATTTTGTCCAATGGGAACTGTTAGTATGGACCTGGTATGTGATTGACAGGTTGATCTCGCCCTCAAGACAGTAAACACCAATCAGAGAATAGACATCACTGAAGGGAGAGGGTTAATTATGTGCAATTTACATGCCATACTTTTTGTTTTGTTTATTATCATATCTAAAAATGAACAGCAATTGAATGCAATAGTTTGGGCTCTGTTAATAATTGCAGCCTTTAATATTAAGTAATGCACAAGTAATAAGGCTCCCAATTGTCTAAATGGATTAGCTGAGATGGACTTATTTTATCCTTAGAAAAAATGTGGTTATGTAATTGAATTTATTTGAAGCCACAGCCAGTATTTGTTCAGTAAATCACTGCTTATTGAAACATGAAAAAAAAATGAGTTTTTGTTTTAGTTTTCCTTTAGATGTACCAAAAATATACAGAACGGTGACTTTGATGTACTACCTAACTAGTCATTTGTGTTTATTGTTATCTAATAAATATCTTTGAATTCAACTACAAGTTATAATGCAGGTTCGCTGCTGAAATCAGTGAATGTACATTTTCCTCAAATAATTATTATAATTTTTTTTAAGTACTATTTAAACATAATGAAGACACAAACAGTAATTAAGTGCAAACATTAACAAACATAAAATATTTTTCAAAACTTTTTTTTTTGTTTTATTGCATATTGGCCAAGCATTTATATGACAAATCCATTTTGAGCACCTAAAAAAACTTTTTTTTTTTTTTTGAGCCACTTTTGAAAACTAAACTGTTAACGTCTCCATGTATACTGCAAAAACATGATTTTAAGAAAATAATGATGCCATGCACATCTGTATTAAGAAAACTTTAGTGCAAGTAGCTCTTACACTGTAAAAAATGCTGGGTTCAGTGTGGAATAAATTGGGTTCACACTGAAGAATCTAACTAAGGATCTGAGAATCCTTCTGGCAAACCTATGTGTGTGTTGCTTCAAGAAAGCAACCATTCATTTGTGCTGTGTTTTATATTCATTTATTCTTCATTTAATTATTTTATTTAATCATATGATCATTAGTCATTTATATAATTATCATTTTATTGATCATTAGTTAATGATTTGATTATTATTTTTATTTTACAAATATTTTGTAAAAATATTTTATTATTACTATTTTCATATAATTATTGCTTCATTATTATTTAATTTTTCCATATTGTTATAATCTTATTGCTTGCTTTTCAAGCGACACTTGTTTTCATGAGTAAGAGATAAGAGAATGTCTCCATTTCAAGGTCTGTATTGTCTCTGGACAATGTTGTGGAGCAGTAATTTTACATTGCTGTTGCTTGTGGTATAATAACACTTGTTGGATTTATCTGTGAGCATTGAATCATACACAACTAAGATTATTCAATAAACTCTGCTCTTTCTTTATCATAATTACTTTGTCTCCTGCTTCTGCTTCTCTCTGGCTTTCTCAGTCAACTCCTATATTGATAGGAGATTGTTATTCAGTTGAATACTGGTTAACAGGTTTGGGTATTGGCGGGCTCCACTGGCTTGTTGTCTGGATACCTAGAGAAACTGGCAGGATTTTTGACAGGATCTGGCGTCTGGGGCTAGATCTTATTTATCTGGCATGGAGAGTTAGATCTAACAACACAATTCCTTCATGTTGTCCCAACCCAAATGAATTAAGTTAACTTAATTGTTTCTACAAATTTAAGTGGATTGAACATAAAACAATTAAGCTGTCCCAAAAAAGTTGTGTCGTTTCAACTCATTTTATATAAGTAGTTTAAACAAGCAGCAAAAGTCATTTTCTGAGTGTATTTTACAGCCTCAGTGTAAAAAAAATTAATAAATTTGCTCTTGAGATTATAAATAAACACGCAATACTACACTAAACTACATCTATGACATTTTATTTCAATATGAAGATGCTAAAAAACACTTTTGCTCCACCTATAAATGTTCCATCTGCAAAAGAACATGAGATTGATATCGTGAAGAAGTGGATTTTCAAGCCGTGCCGCTGTGGCAATGTTCAGACAGGTTTGGGAATCGCACTAAGTACCCAAAGTGCCAGACTAACTCTGGAACGGTGCAACCTGATCTCCAGCAAATCACCAGCATCACCAGCAAATGAACAAAGGCCAAGACAAGTCCTGGCAAAAGTCAACAAAACTCCAGCCGAGGCAAAACAGGTTATCAGAGACAATGTAGACATCTTGATCTGCGAAAAAAATAAAATAAAATAAATAAAACAAAGAGATTATGCAACCTTCCAAAAAGATGAATAGCTCTTTCACATAAACAAATAAATAAATAAGATTACTAATAAAATAAAGTCAAATAAATAAATAAATAAAATAAATAAAATAAATATTCAAATAAAAGAATCAAATAAATAAAAAATCTAATAAATAAATAAATAATCAAACAAAAATAAAAAAATAAACAAAATAAATAAATAAAATAAATAAAATAAACAGTCAAATAAAAAATGTAAAAAAAAAAAAATATATATATATATATATATATATAATAAATATTCAAATAAAAAAATCCAATAAATAATCCAATAAATAAATAAACAAATAAACAAAAATAAAAAATAATAATAAATAAATAAAATAAAATAAATAAATAAATAAATAAAATAAACAAAATAAATAAATAAATAAAATAAAACAAATAAATAAATAAATAAAACAAAACTGTGTTTTTATTCACAGGAATTGCTAACTAGAAAAATATTTAAAAGCCATTTAATAAACTTTGACTATTTTAACTGAAATTAAATTAAACTGAATTTTAGTTGAAATATTAAACTTAAAAAGCTTAATTACAATAAAAAAAAAAAAAAAAAAAACTCAAACTATTTTTAAATTAGCTAGTAAATTTCTGAATTACAAAAAAGCATGCGGCACATCAAATAAAACAACATAGTGACAATTTTTTGTTTTGTAAAACATATTCCAAGCATTGACTTATTTATAACATAACTGCTTAAATATTTATTTCCCCAATGTTAAAATTTTGCCTTCTGAGGTACTAAAACGACTGAAAATAAAATATACAAATATTTATAAAATGCACAAAACAAATAAAAACCCAATCAATTAAAATTAAACGTAAAAACATAAATAAAAATCCACTTCTATTAATCATAGATACTACATCAGACTATAAAATACATTTTAAAAATGACTATTTACTAGTATTTAAATGGATCCAGGAGATATAAACTATAACACACAAGTTCCACTAACTTTTTTACAATACTTTCAGTGGTTAGCACTGTCGCGGGTAAGTCCCGGGTGGGTCAGTTGGCATTTCTGTGTGGAGTTAGCATGTTCTCACCATGTTGGCGTGGGTTTCCTCCGGGCGCTACGGTTTCCCCCTCAGTCCAAACACATGTGCTATAGGTGAATTGAATCAACTAAATTGGCCGTAGTGTATGCGAATGAGTGTGCATGGGTGTTTCCCAGTACTGGGTTGCGGCTGGAAGGGTATTCGCTGTGTAAAACATATGCTGGAACAGTTGGCGGTTCATTCCGCTGTGGAGACCCCTGATGAATAAGGGGACTAAGCAGAAGGAAAATGAATGAATTCATCTCAAGACAGTAAATGATGACATATAGGGTTTCATTTTCTATGCACTACACTGAAAAAATTTGAATTATTGGATTTACTACATTTTTTTAAGGTAAGTGGTTGCAAATAATTTGTATAGGCTGATTTTAAACAAACAAATGAAGCTGAACATTACTACATTTAATTAGTTTGTTTAAATTCAGCCCATATAAATTGTTTGCAAAAGTAAATCCAATTAATAATTTTTTTGAGTGTACAACATTCCAATATAAAAAGTCATTATTACGCATCTAAACTACCCATAACTATGACATTACCACTGATCTCCTATATATAGTGCTCAGGGGCTGGTTGCACCAGCAGTGCGTAAGTTAAAACGTAGCCTAGTTGTGACTTAAAGGGACACTAAGTTACAACTTAAACATTACTAAATATTTTTGTGTTGCACAACTGAACTTAGCTTGATCGTAACGCTACGTTCCAACTAAATATTTACGGCAGCCTCCTCCCATGTATAACGGTAGAAAAGAGACGACAGCGAGATTAGTTCACATAGAGGAGCTCGCGATCATAATAAAGAATGATCTCCTTCTACTTACAGCCTTATTTTCGTTTTAAATCTCACATTTTTTTCGGTTTATGAAAGAAGAGTTTAATTTTACAATTGCAATCAGAATTATTAAACCCCCTTTGATTTTTTTTTCTTTTTTTAAATATTTCCCAAATGATGTTTAACAGAGCAAGGACATTTTCACAGTATGTCTGATAATATTTTTTCTTCTGGAGAAAGTCTGATTTGCTTTATTTCGGCTAGAATAAAAGCAGTTTTTAATTTTTTAAAAAACATTTTAAGGTAAAAATTATTAGCCCCTTTAAGCTATATATTTTTTTCAATAGTCTACAGAACAAACCATCGTTATACAATAACTTGCCTAATTACCCTATCCTGCTTAGTTAACCTAATTAACCTAGTTAAACCTTTAAATGTCACTTTAAGCTGTATAGAAGTGTCTTGAAAAATATCTAGTAAAATATTATTTACTGTCATCATGGCAAAGATAAAATAAATCAGTTATTAGAAATGAGTTATTAAAACTATTATGTTTAGAAATGTGTTGAAAAAATCTTCTCTCCACTAAACAGAAATTGGGGAAAAAAATAAACAGGGGGGCTAATAATTGAGGGGGTTTAATAATTCTGATTGCAACTGTATTTAGGAGTGTTTTGTGTTAATTGTATTCATCCATTAAAACGAGAATTTCTTCATGACTGAGTTTTTCTTCCTGCTCTTTTCTCTTTCATGAGTAGGATATAAAAAAATTCAAGTTTAATGTTTTGACAACTTCATGTGCATTCAATTTCGCGTGCATTCACGGCTCACAGATGTGTGGGTCGTCCATTATAGTGACTGACTGTAATCTAATGTGCTATAAAATTGTCATTTATAATTTCATTTTCATAGGACAGTTATATATAGATGCATTAGTTGCAGAATTTTAAAGCAGTTTAACGATTTAAATGCTTTCTATTGGATATTACGATATTCAATGCGACTACGCATGACTTTACGGAGAGTTTACGAACTACTAACTACGGTTTGCCCTGAGAACAAATTTACTAACAAACTAGCTAGTAGTTACTAAGCCCCTAGTGAGGACTTTACGTTCCAGTTTAAGAAAGAACTTACGATTAGCTGGAGCAACCCCACCCAGGTGTGCACATTCATATCCCAGGATGCATCAGCTCCCATGAGGTTGTTTTATGGCCACCTGTACGCGAGAGGCACAGAAGCCCTCATAGACTCTTATCTGAGCTGATGAAGTGAAGCCTCGGAGAGAGCAAGATAACTGTGTGCTTTAAGAGTGCTGCTCAAGTATCTTTCTTCAGAGCTTTTCCCACGCAAAGGCCCTGGCTTTGGGCTTCAGGTTATCATGACACCTTTCTTTTCTGCAGAAGCTGCTGTCATGATCAGAATACACCAACTCTATGGCCATAAAAAAGCAGATGCATGTGGGTGAGAATGGCTACGTTTCCATCCACCTAGTTTTATGCATATTCTGGAATATTGCATGAAATAAAATGCTCAACAGAAATGTCAAGGTGCACATAAGTTTAATAAATGCACATAAAAAAAAATATGTGTACAACTGAGTAGGATCCTTTTTATCAGATAAGAAAAAAATGTGCATAAACTACAATAGGGCTGCACGAAAAAAAAAAACGGACATTGCAATATTTTATTTTACTGTGATATATTCATTCATTCATTTTCCTTCGACTTAGTCCCTTATTTATCAGGGGTCGCCACAGTGGAATGAACGGCCAAGTATTCTGGCATATGTTTTACGCAGCACATGCCCTTCCAGCTGCAACCCAGTACTGGGAAACACCTCACATTCACACACACACTCATACATTACTGCCATAGTTTACTCAATTTACCTATAGCGCATGTCTTTGGACTGCGGGGGAAACTGGAGCACGCGGAGGAAACCCACGCCAACACGGGGAGAACATGCAAACTCCACACAGAAGTACCAACTGGTCCAGTCGGGACTCGAACCAGCGACCTTCTACCTGTGAGGCGACAGTGCTAACCATTGAGCCACTGTGCCTACTGCGAGATATATATATATATACACACACACACACACACACACAAGTTCACCAGATGACTTGAACAGCTTTGTTTGTAAAGAATTCATCATTCCAGATTGATTGGGATGATATAGGAGAGCGTATCTGCATAAAATTTCATTTAAAAAAAACAAGCAAAGATAAATACAACAGAGCAAAGATACAAATTAAATAAATATTATTTTATATTTTTAACATTATTCAGGAACAGAAATAAAATAAATCACATGTAAAAAAAACTCTGCATGGTTTTCATTGTGTAAATCATTAATTAATCTTTAAGCTCTGAATGTTTAATTTATTGTATTATTATTGGTTTGCTTGAAATGCTTACACAGTCACAGGCCTTAAAAACAAAAATGCAAATATTGACTTTTACTCTAAGGTTAAAATATGAAATGACTTCACTATGTCTGGTCAACTATAATCCCAACTCTACCTTGCAGATACTGCGATGTGACTATTGTGGATGCACACATTGCGATATTGATGCTGAAACAATATATGGTGCAGCCCTAAACTACAACGCAAACACGTCGATGGAAACAAATGATTAAAGCGATATTCCAGTTTTGCACATAAGTCTAATTCGCATGTCTGGATAGAAACAAAGCTAGCGAAAGGCTTCTTTTTGCAGCAATCCATGATGGAAGAACAATTTCTGGTTCCTCACCCCCCAAAAAACTTGTATTGACCATTTGTTTCTCAGTGTAAAGGACATTTGAATAATCTATTCTAAGGAACATTCCATGGAAAGGAACACTTGCTTGGACGTTAGAGGTTCTTTTATATGGTAAAATGCAAATGGCAATGCAAATACAGACCTTTTATAAGGCAAAGAACCATATATGGTAACTTTATTGACAATGATTACAAAAAAGAAGTGTTTTAATAACCCCTAGTAACACTCCAGGGTTTTTCCAATGAGTCATTTTGTGAATGTCCATTTTTAGTCTTTTTCCACTGTTAGACATACACTTCAAAAGCTGTCACTGGTACAGTATCTTTACAAAACGTTATTTTTGGTGCCTTGTTGGTAGTAATTTGCACCTTTAAAAGGATAGTTCCCCCAAAAATGAAAATTCTGTCATCATTTACTCATGCATAATGAGGTTGCTTCTTCTGTTAAACACAAACTTTGATGACATCATATACTATAGAAGTCAATGGTTACAGGTTTTCAGTTTTCTTTCAAATATCTTCTTTTGTGTTCAACAGAAGAAAGTAACTAATAAACGCTTGGAACCACTTGAGGGGGAGAAAATAGCTAGAAATTTTGTTTAAAAAATTTGTGGGTGAACTATCCCTTTAAGGTATCAATATGGATCATTTAGGTCAGGGGTGCCCAAACTTGGTCCTGGAGGGCTGGTGTCCTGCAAAGTTTAGTTCCAACCCCAATCAGACACACCTGGGCTACCTAATCAAGCTCTTTCAAGGCTTTCTAGAAACATCCATGCATTTGTGTTCAGACAAGTTAGATCTAAAATCTGCAGGACACTGGCCCTCCAGCACCGAGTTTGGGCACCTCTGATTTAGATACTTATGGCCCTTTTCACTGAGTGGTACGGTACGGTACGGGTTGGTACAGTTCACCTTTATCAGGCTTGCGTTTCCACTGCTAAAAGGATACCAATGGTGGGCGTGGTGTACGACAGAAAGTTTCAGTCGACGTCATTCTCGCTCGGGGAAATGTCAAAGTAAAGCTGTACGGGTCGTTCACATATCATATGAGAAGCACTTCTCACAAAACAGAGGCTTTATACACATAAATACTTGTGTATAAATGTTCATTACTATAGATTATAACCTTTCTATGAACATGATTTGATTATAACTGCAGATCAATGAAAATAGCCTACTGTAACGTCTGCAATTATATAAAATAAATAAATAAATGCAACATATATGAACACATACAGATCCTGACATTCTCCGAAATGTTACCAATTACAGAAAAACTACACACAGCATACATTTAGTCCTTAATTGGGTTCAAAAACAACAGGCAACATACAGCCCACAGTCAATGCAAACCTCTCATCTGCATCTTTAATCTTCACCAGCACATGTAACCTCTGTTAGAAAGTAATTCCGTCATTCTGAGTTCATAATAGTCCAAAAGGCGATGATAATAGTTACACATGGCAGTTTGCTCATGTTTTAGGTTGCTGAAAGAATCATTTGCTCCTTTGTTTTTTCCGTCTTCTCCTTCACTCTCACGTTTGTCCGTTTCTGAAAGGATTGGATGTCAGAAGCACTTCAATAATCATGCGCACATTATTATCATCAGCTTAAGAAGTTCGTTATTTCAAATATATGAACCATGGTTCGTTATTATTTGTATATATTATTATTATGTAATGTCTCGGCTGTGTATTTAAAAATGGCGCTTCCCTTGTTTTCATTCTCCTGGCTTGTGCATGCGCTAGTGGCATATCTCTGTAAACCAATAGTGTTCAGCTGTGCATCTGGCTCTGCCTTTTGGTACCCTTTTGTTGTGCTAGGTACCCTTTCGAAAGGGTACCCAAGAAGTGGTATTGTACGGTTCACTTTTTGGTACCTTTTGACAGTGGAAACAGCCATAAAAGCGTACCGAACCGTACCGTACCGTACCACTCAATGGAAACGGGCCATAATATGTACTCTTTAAGCCCGTTTTGAAAAGGTATCACCCCAGAAACAACCTTTATTTCTGAAAGTGTAGATAAAAGCACGTTATTAGATTTGAACAGCCACAAAAGAGCATATAGTTTCCATCTAATGATTTCATTCTTAAAATGCACTGGGCGCTGCTATGTAAAACTGCAAGCCTGGTTTGAAGTGAAACAAAATATATAAATCCAAAATGCTCTCTAACAAGTCCTGATTCAAACACAAACCCACAGAGCTTGGCAGTTTTGGAGCTATGATAGGAAAAATGAAAAAAGTGCTGTTTTTTTAATTGAAAGTTTAGGAAAAAACTGAATTGATCAGATTTATTCAGGAATGAAACCACACAGCATTGTCAAACAATAGAAACGTTTTATTTCTTAAAAAAAAGACTATATATATATATATTTCCTCAAATATCAGGTGCTAAATATCAACTTGTTAAATCTTGTTTGTGATCAATATAATAACTGTAGCACTATATGATGTTCAGAAAAACCGACACTCTTGCTTTTGTCATTTTACTTGGGATAGTGCACCCAAAAAAAGGAATAATGTTAGTAAAAAAACAGCCATTTAAATCCATAGTAGGACCAAAGAAATGGTATGGAAGTCAATGGCAAAGTCCATTTATTTTTGTTAAACATTCCTCAGTATATCTTCCATCGTTTTCAACAGAAGAAAGAAACTAAAATAAGTTTTGAAAGGATGAGTAACCAATGACAGAATGTTCAGTTATGGCCGAAATATCCATATAACTACATCATAATAATACACAAATGTATTTTTTGCATTCATTGATCAAATTACATACTCCTTCTAAATGCATTGTGGTTTAAACAAGAGAGATGTTTAATGACATCAGCTCGCACATTTAAGCAAGAATTACAATAAATATCGCACACCCCTAATAGAGTTTTAATCAGAAAACTGTTAACTTTCATTTTTATTCTTATACCTTCTGACTATAGCGCAAACTATAATATGCAAATCTGTCAAGTGAAAGATTCAACGGCTATTCTAAATGAATCTTTTAGTGATTCGGATTTGAAAGATTTAAACAACTCATCTCCAAATCATTATGTTGCATGAACGAAAGATTCAGTGGCCATTCTAAATTAATCTTTTAGTGATTCAGATTCAAATAACTCATCTCCAAATCATTATGCTGCGTGAACGAAAGATTCAATGGCCATTCTAAATTAATCTTTCAGTGATTCAGATTCAAAAGATTCAAACAACTCATCTCTAAATCATTCTACTGGGTGAACGAAAGATTCAATGGCCATTCTAAACGAATCTTTTAGTGATTCTGATTCAAAATATTCAAACAACTCATCTCCAAATCATTCTATTGGGTGAATGAAAGATTCAATGGCCATTCTAAATGAATCTTTTAGTGATTCCGACTCAAAATATTCAAACAACTCATCTCCAAATCATTATGCTGCATGAACGAAAGATTCAATGGCCATTCTAAATTAATCTTTTAGTGATTCCCATTCAAAAGATTTAAATAACTAATCTCAAAATCATTATATTGGGTGAACAAAAGATTCAATGGCCATTCAAAATGAATCTTTTAGTGATTAAGATTAAAAAAATTCAAATAATTCATCTCCAAATCATTATGCTGCGTGAACAAAAGATTCAATGGCTATTCAAAATTAATCTTTTAGTGATTCAGATGCAAAAGATTCAAGCAACTCCAAATCATTCTATTGGGTGAACAAAAGATTCAATGGTCATTCTAAATGAATCTTTTAGTGATTCAAACTCAAAAGATTCAAACAACTCATCTCCAAATCATTCTATTGGCTGAACGATTTCTCAACACGGCCTAAATTGTTCAGCTGCAGCCAAATTCATGACGCCTTCAGGCCTTTTGTAACCGATTAGTAATTATAGCGTATAATTGCCTTTGGAACGCAAAGTCATTTTTTTTACTTGACAATAAGCACCAGGCGACTATTCATGGCCGCTGATAATGTAGCATTTGATTAAAATCCAAAATTATCATCTAATAGCATGACGATATTAATTTTGAATTCTTAATACGTTCTCTCAGCAGGAAACAAGGAAGGGGCTTCGGGCAGGATCATCATCAAATATTTTTGGAGCTCATTTCTAATGCATTGCGGATATACTTGGGTCCGGAATAATCCTCATAGTGAATCGGCAGCAGATTAATGGTTGGGATTTGCTCTGCGTCCTTACAGATTTCAAAACGTATTTCATCTTACAAGTAAAAAAAACAACAACCTCTGAATGCCTTGTCATGTGGAGAGAGTCATCATGGACCAATGCTTATAATGCACACTGGAAATCTCTGCTCTCAGCATTCCTTGTCAAATATATCACCTGCATGACGCTGCCAAGGTCTACAAATACATCATGCTGTCAGAACACCTGGAACGCTCAGTAAACAAATGACAATGGCCTACAGCCCAAAGGAGTGGCAGTTCGGCGAGGAGGAAAATATTCATGGTTTTGGGGAACAGGATTTTGATGGAAACTTGTGATTCAAAACACTTTACTGACTCATGGACTAGGTGGATTTGATACATTTGTATTTAAAAGCATACAGCTTCAGCCTTCACAGATAGGCCTGTCATGATATCTATTTTTTGTTGTACAATATATATTGCGATAAATGATATAACTGTCATTTTAAGGCGATTTGTGCCACTCATTATATAATGCCAGAATGACTATATAATATTCAATTCAATTCAATTCATCTTTATTTCTATAGCGCTTTTACAATGTAGATTGTGTCAAAGCAGCTTCACATAGAAGATTATAGTGAATTGGAATGGTGTCCGTTCAGTTTTTAGAGTTTAAGTTCAGTTCAGTTCAGTGTGGTTTAATTTTCACTGCTGAGAGTCCAAACACTGAAGAGCAAATCCATCGATGCTCAGCTCTACAGGTCCCGAACCATGCAAGCCAGTGGCGACAGCGGTGAGGAACGAACTTCACCAATTTGCGAAAGTGAAGGAAAAAAAACCTCGAGAGAAACCAGGCTCAGTTGGGCACGACCATTTCTCCTATGGCCAAACGTCTTGTGCAGAGCTGCAGTCTAGGCACCGGAGGCTGGTGAACGCTGGACGTCAGTGAAGACTCGTCTTTCACTGGGGTCTCACAGGAATCAGTCCTTTTCTCTCCACTCCTCCATGATATATAATATTATCACAATGCAAGTACACGCTTCCAAAGAACACATAATATTTTATTCTTAAGAATATTTCATTTAATTATAGTCGTTTTAGCAGTTTAATAATGAGCATTGGAATTAGAATGTGAAAACGCATATACTTAATAAATAATAATAAATGTTAATAAAAAAGTGCAAGGTAAAAAGTAACAGAGGCTGCGATATCTGCTACCAGATTTGCAGTTGTCAGACACCCACATGAGAATATACTAAAGTAATTTATAGTAAATACTATAGTGTTTTTTAACCATACTGACACTGACACCTCTAATAGAGATAGAGATGTTGCACAATCAGCTAAAATGTTGCTAGAATTGTTTTTTATGTATGGGCGATATATATTCGTATATATATCAAAAATGATTGACGTCATGTCCATGTGCTGTGCGGTAAGTCCATATATTGATTATTGTGACAGGCCTACTCACAGATGTCTCTTTTAAATTAAGATTTTATATAGGATGCTTTACAGTAATATATTTGTGCATATACATTAGATCATTACATCAGAACTGAAGCCAAATCTGCTGGTAATCTAACAAAAAAAAAAAAAAAAGTACAATAACAGTACAAAAATTAATACACATAAATGTATATGTAAGGGAAAAATATTAAATAAAACCTTTAAAAAAAATGGAAGAATCAAGAGAAAAATTATATATATATACAAAATGTAGTTTTAAAATGTTTAGTTTTTGCAATATTTTGCTTGAATTTAATTGTATTATCTTTCTATTTCTAAATATGCTTGGTTAGTAAAATATTATTTTGATAAATATATCTGTTTAATAAATATGTTTTGTTAACATGCACCAAAATATATTACCTATATTCACAGAAAAATTGATAAAAATATTCATTCTCAAAATGGGGTGTTGCTCATTTATGCTGAGCACTGTGTGTGTGTGTGTGTGTGTGTGTGTGTGTGTGTGTGTGTGTGTGTGTGTGTGTGTGTGTGTGTGTGTGTGTGTGTGTGTGTGTGTGTGTGTATATATATATATATATATATATATATATATATATATATATATATATA
>CAIGQV010001633.1:27483019-27502468 GCA_903798115.1 Danio jaintianensis | reverse complement strand
CTCAAAGATTCACTTGATTCATAACGGGATTAATCAATGATTCTGAGCGAATATCTTGAACAAATGATTCAATGACTCATTCAAAGACTATGCTTGTTTTATTAGTGGTAGTGGTATTTTGCAAGTAAAACCGGTTTAGAGATGGAGTATCATTTATTACAAAGGGTCTTAGTTCATTGACAAGCTACACAAAATAAATTCATAATAGCAGATGATTTAATCTAATATAATAATGAAATATAGCTTAGACATTTGTCTTAATATTGGAAATTTCACCTCAGTACTTTCGTGACCATCTGAATGTTAGTAACACAGGAAAAAAAATACTCTGGGTGGTTGATAGTGCAACTCAATGAAAAAAAAAAGACTGGATGAAACCAAACACAATGTGCTCTTGACTTATTGAGAGCACAGCCTAATTTGAGAGGTTTATAATCACGACGTGCCAATTGGAGCTCTTTAAGACCTCCGGCATTGTTCCTATCAATGTGGTTTTGATTAATAAAAGGGAATGTTTTATCACTGTTATCCCACACTGAAGGCTCTCTCGACAGAATGTTTTCATATTACGACGTGTTTGTAATGGAGCGGAAGAGAAGAAGTGGAGAAGCCACTGATTTGTGAATAGTCTGCCGTCTGCTGAAGTGTGTATCTTATTAAACCCACTGCAGAGACCGAGTACATAATTACAGCTGCCGGAGCGGCGAAAGTAGTCAAATCTGCATTACAGAAGTGAGACAAGAGGCTTCAAATTAGTGCTTCCTTCACAGCAGACACAATAACATGAGCAGAGATAGGAAGAGGAACAGATTCCCTGAGAGAAAGCTAAAAGAAGAGTCTAAAAACAATATATATATATCATTGCCAAAAACATCATCATCAGCCAAAAACATCAAATGAAGGTAGAGTGTAAATGTAAGTTAAGGTACTTAACAGTGCAGCATTGATATAAATCAAGAAATCACTGGAACATATAGCTAATAATGAATGACTTAAATTTTACTTTAAGTTAATTTAGTATAAGGTTTTGTTTAGTTTTTTGCTGTATTTCAATTTTTGCATAAAACATTTTGCAATAACTTTCCTGGAAGTCTCAATGCAACATCTGTCATCAAAAACTTGAATTAAATTAAATTAGATAAAATTTTATAAAATATAAAATGTAATTTTAAAAAAATTATAGTAAATAAATAAAAATATTTTCTAAAGATAATAATAATAAAAAAATAATAAAAATAATAATAATAATAATAAAAAATAATAATAAATAAAAATAATAATAACAAATAAAATAAAATATATTTTTAAATAATAATAATAAATAAATAAATAAAATAAAATATATTTTTAAATAATAATAATAAATAAATATTTATAATAATAATAATAATAATAAATAAATAAATAAAATAATATAAAATAATAATAATAAAATAAAATAAAAAAAATTTTTTTATAATAATAATAATAATAATAAATACAATTAATTTAAAAACAAATAAATAATAATAATAATAATAAATAAAATAAAAACTATTTTTAAATAATAATAAATAAAATAAAATAAAATAAAATAAAATAATGCTTTAGACGATCAATGAGACGCTCTGATAAAAAAAAAAAAAAAAATCACTTTGTTCAGAGATACAAAATCTAAAAATTCACTAAACGCAAACAATAAATGACAACTCGGACAGGAACAGACTCATGGCGTTTTGCACGGCTGGTGTTTTCAGTCGCTGAATCGAGACAATCACGACTTCCTTGTTATTAGTGACAGATAAAGGCTGGATTTTCCACATAATAGGCAGTGGAAAATGGGGAGAGGATTATTTCCACCTTATTTAACCACAGACGGCACTGTCCGCAGTGATTCAGTACGCACTGCGCTTGATTTGCAAATACATGAGCTAAATGCTGAACACGGTGAACCATTACAAATTACTGCTTGATCTGCCTTTCACATTTGCATTTCCAGCCATGCTCACTGAGGATTTGGTCAAGATATTAACAATTGTCCATCAAACAACCCCTTTTAGATTTGCAAACCACGTATAAAGGGTGTTTTATCGTTCTAATATGAACTATTGAATGGTTGGTATATGCTGCAAATCTTGTGGATCCTAAAATCATTCTCTTTTTAGCAATATCATTAAATTTTTTTGTAACAAATCAATCTTCTTTTGCATAATTCAAGACAATTACTGATTAAACAGCATTTTTGCAACACCAACCAATCAACTCACCATTTAGATAATTTCAACAAATCATTTAGATTTATAAGATTTAAGAAAAAAATGGTAATAAACTAAAATACTTTTATTAAAAGTTTTAACATATTTTTTTTAAAGAAAAGCATCACATTTCAATCCAGGAATACGCTTTTTTTAATATATTTAGAAATAATAAAATGTGTTTATCATCTTTTTCATTGAATTTATTTCAATATGGTAGTTTTTGTCATATAACTATATATATATATATAGTTATTTATTTTATTCCTTCCCACACATAGACTTTACTTGGGCTGCCAGGTATATTAACGGCCACCCAAGTATATTTAGTGACATAGAGAGACGAAAGAGGACGAAATTAGATCTAAATTGGCTGTGAAATATTTGTACACCATCAGAAATGGCTAATCAACTCATTTGCCTTATTGAAATAATCTACACGTTTTATTCTTGTAATTAATTTTTAGAGATATTGTTTTTATTCCTTTTTTATTTTATTTATTTCTCACTTGCTGCTTCATATATTATACATCTAAAATGCTTTGCCAGTACTGTACAAAATGTCACGCCAATAAAGCAACCTGAACTTGAATGAGAGATAACGTTAGAGAGAAGAAGATTTTACCTGTTAGTGGGTGCACATGGCTCCTGAATAGCATAAAAGTAAGAGAAGTAGTGGATTTCTTTCTTTTTTCATGAACTTGAACTCATTGAAAAGAAACGGTGTATAACAGTTTCTTAATAAATTAAAATATTGTTAAAAATCTAATTATGTTTCGTTTGTCGCATATAGGTAACTATTTATGTGATGTGGGTAAAAAGTGTATTTCAATCCGGCTACCACCGCAAGTATATTTCAGACCTGTGGGAAGCACTGTATTTTATTACAAATATTATTAATATATTGTGTGTATATAGTTTTATTATTGTTTTTAATGTCCATTTAACTTTTCATTTTTAATTTTAGCTTTTCCTTTACTGGTATTTCAACTTAAACTAAAATAAAAAAAATAAAAAAAAGTTAACTAGACAAGACAGATAGAAAAACAACTAAAACTAAAAACAATGTTAAAAATATTTGTTACATTAAAATGTTAACCATATTTATTATATTTGAAAAAATCATTTATATGTATTAGACGTATAATTACTAATAAAAATGTATTTACTGAAACATTTACTAATATTAAAATTAAAATATGTCCATTTACCTTTCAATTTTGTATTCAGCTTTAGTTATTTTGGCATTTTAACATAAAGTATATGAAAAAAACATATGTAAAAATAAATAGTAAAACAAAGTTTTTGTTGTAGGCAACTATAATACCACTGTGACCAAATTAGCTGCGAAAAGAAGCAGCAAATGGATTTGAATCACATGAGCGTCAGCTGTTTGGCCCTGTGTCTTTGTCTTTTGTCAATGACAGTATATAAGCCACTTCCTCAGGGTCCCAATTAAGCAGCAGGATTGGGATTGGTTTAAGATGATTAGCTGTGTTAACAGGGCACCAGAGTAAATCCAAGGTTATGTAACCCAACAGGCATTGTCATCAAACAGCGTCCAAGTTCCTCTGTATAAAAAAAAAAGCTTGGGCCAATCAGATTAAGAACAGACAGACAGACAGACAGACAGTCGGCCAAGACAAAACGCACACAATGCAGACGCTTCTGGATCGAGTGTTTGGTGTGCTTTTGCTCTGCAGAAGACCAACTCTTTGCAATGGGGCTGTACGACATAGGAAAATAATTGACAAACCAGCATGTCCACCCTGCTTGCTTTCAGAGATGAACACTGACATGTAGGGCTGTGACGGTCACCGAGACAACCGCGTCACCGTTGTCCATGCCACCGGCGGTAGTACGTGACGTCACGCACTAAAACTTCCGTTATGTTGCAAAGTATTGCATTTCTGTTAGAATATAACGTTAGGCGCGATTCAGCAAGTTCAAGTTCAGCCATGAATCTCGTTGGAAAACCAAATGTTACATCGCCAATCTGGGAACATTTTGGATTCGTGCTGAACGAGAAAGGTGAACCAATAAATAAAAGAAGCTATCTGTAGGGTTAGTTTAAAAAAAAAAAAGTGTTAAATGGGCAAACACGTCGAGTCTCCACAGCCATCTCCGGTCCTGTCACCCAGCCACGTATAATCAACTCCTGTCTTCTGAACGCAAACGCGCAGCTAGTCAGCCATGTATCGCAGAGGCCTTTCCAAAAATGGCCAGATAAAAAAGGAAAAGTGATAAATGGAAGACATTGACGATTTTGGTCCCTCTTGTTCCTTTCATTTAGGCTATTTATTCACTTATTTATTACTTTGCATTACTGCCTAAGTTATACTGACTTAGTCCAGTAATATATTTTTTATAGTAGTAATAATAATAATAATATGAAGTTTCGCTATTACTGATTTTATTAATGAAGGTTATGCAACGATACCGTTTATTAACGCAGACGAAGCATGGCTTCAGCGCCAGACGAGTGGTTTATATTATATTTTATTCTCCTTATTTATTTCCGTTTTATTTCAAATAACATGAATGTTTAAAGTTTTACGTAAAAAAGTCAAACTATGCCCACACATGCAAGCTAACCCACTTCCACTTCCCACTACCGGTAAATAAATCATAACCGAGTCATCACGCTTCATTACCCAACCAATATCAGTGTTAGAAAAAAGCTACATGTTACAATTCAATGTCATTTAAAAAAATAGTAGCTAATTGTGTTACTTAGTTACATTTTCGGGCATTAGTGTAGCAAAACAGAGAGCCTGTCTACCCTAGATGATCATTCAGCCTACCTGCAGCGCATGTGAGAGGTTGATCCGCGGCAAATCCACTTACTCAATGCACTATATACCTATTTCATTTATAACACTGTAAACCTGACTTCGCACGCCGATCATCTTTAAACTCAAAAGGCATTTATTAAGTGTCCTAACTTGAGAATGCTGCTGCATGATGGGATGTTTCTTTTCACAGCTGTAAAACTGCGCTTTAGCCATGTCAAAATGAAAGCAAACATTACAAAGGGTTTTGCGTTTTGTCAATTTTATAGCTTAGTTTTAATAATATTAATAATAATAAATTATAATATTAATTATATTGTAGACTACTGTAGGACTGTGCAGTGTCCAACTAAACATTTTTAGTAGGGTACTCTAATATTAATCCCCTACTAAAAAACTAATGTGAAAATGATTGGCATGTTGCGTCTCTGCTAACATTAATTTAACGGCAAATTTCTTTAGCGTTTTTTCCCCTTTAAAGCTCAAAAGAGTTGTATTTAAAGAATTAGTCACCCAAACATGAAATGAATTAGGCTGCTCGCCTTCATGTCATCCTAGTGCAGTTTTCTCCCGTGTGAGTTTAGAGTGCGCCTCGATCCGCCGCCGCGTGCGCGTTTTAAAGGCTATATACAGGCGCACCCTGACCTGACGCGGGGACCAGATCTCTGGACTATTGCTTTAATTTCACAATTTTCATAATTTAATTGCTTTTTCATATTATAAAATATCTAAATTTGTGTTCTGAAGGTTGGAATGACAGAAGTGTTAGTAATTAATGACGGAAAGAATTTTCACTTTTGAGTGAACTTGTCACAGATTTTTACAGCATAATTGACCCAACCGCCCACCACCACCGCAACACCGGCGGTTGTTGGTGACTTCCCACCGCGGTAGTAAAAAATTGTCACCGTCACAGCGCTACTGACATGTAACTACAGCTACATGTGCTGATGGCAGTTACATGTGTAAGGGCTCATTCACAGTGAATGCTTCTTTGCTTCTAAGGCCCTGTCCACACAAACATGGGGATTTTCAAAAACCACACTTTTTTTTCTATGCGGTTTCAGTTTGTCCGCATGAAAACACAGTGCCAGGTGACTGAAACATACTTTCTGAAGACTCTTTTGTTGCCTGTTGGTTCGGTGGGACCTTAACATGTATCACAGTGCGTTTTTGCATTATGTGGACGGAAGTTATTTTAAAAATCAAAGCGTGGAAAATCCTGTTTATAAAATACCCATGGCCTAAAACGGCAAGACAAAGAAATAGAAAACAATATGTTGTGATAAGCACTTGAACATACATCATATAAGTCAGGATATCTGGACACCATGATATCCTGAGCACCACCTCTGCCATGATATAACGGGAAATAAAACACTCTACTATACTATAACTATAAACAGAAGCTTGTGTCGCTTAGGGGCTGATCACACTGAACACACTTTTCCGTTCTGAGAACGCCAGATAAACTGGACTGCCTTTTTGTTGACAAGAAAAAAAAGAAGTGTGCTGCACTTTTTTTGTTGCTAGGCAACCACTTGTTTACATTGTTATAATTGTAATATTTTATAATACTGTGGTATTCTCGATTTGTGAAGTCATACAGCTCCGGATAAATCGAAACATCAACCGCTAGTCTCACTAATTATAGAACAATATTTTTTCCAGCTGAAGAATGCTAAAAACATCCACAGCCAATCAGAATACTAGTGACTATACAAAGCAGATGAAAACATAAATGCAGCAAATGCATATAACGTGCAACAAGCCAGGAGAATGAAAACACAGGAAGCACCATTTTTAAATACACAGCCGAGACATCACATCGTAGTAATATATACATATACTAACGAGCCATGGTCGACCCGAGCTCAAACAGACCTTGTCATCGTCTTGAAGAACAGCCACAAAGCCAAGAAGAAGAGCTGAATCCGCCATGTCCTGTTGTTGTTTACGAGGCCGTCTAAAAGCGTGAGTGGTTTCACTTTCTCTAGAGAGCTCACGGTCGCTCGCCACGCATCTATATTTAAAATAACGAACTTCTTGAGCTGATGATAATAACGTGCGCATGATTATTGAAGTGCTTCTGACATCCTTTTAGAAATGGGCAAATGTGAGAGTGAAGCGCAAAAAAACAAAGGAGCAAATGATTCTTTCAGCAACCGAAAACATGAACAAACTGCCATGTTTAACTATTATCGTCGCCTTTTGGACTATTATGAACTCGGAATGACGGAATTACTTTTTAACAAGAGGCTGTGCTGGTGAAGATTAAAGATACAGATGAGAGGTTACTGTGGGATATATGTTGCGTGTTGTTTTTGAACCCATGAGGACTAAATGTATGCTGTGTGTAGTTTTTCTGTAATTGGTAACATATCGGAGACTGTAAGGGTTTGTATGTGTTCATATGTTGCATTTATTTATTTTATATAATTGCAGACGTTAGGCTATTTTGCGTTCATCATTGATCTGCAGCTATAATAAAATCATGTTCATAGAAAGGTTAGTAATGAACATTTATACACAAGTATTTATCAGTGGTGGAAAGAGTATTGAAAAATCATACTTAAGTAAAAGTACCATTACTTGCCTAAAAATGTAGTACAAGTACAGTAAAAGTATCTGTTTTATATTACTCAAAGTATGAGTAAAAAGCAGACCTTTCAAAAGTACTCAAGAGTAGTGAGTATTACACTGTAAAAAGCTGATGCATTTACATCTAATTTGTGGATGTGTGTAAACGTAACATTCTGTAGTGCATTTAGTCATTGCCCAGCAGGCACACAACGTCATAAGACGCTAATATTAGGTTAGATTTAGGTTGTGATGTCAGGTGACCAAAATTAAACGTCTAGCCAGCGTCTAAGGACAACATTATTTTGATATCCAATAACAATGCCAAATGACGTTGATATTTGGTTGATTTTAGGTTAGTGACCAAAATCCAATGTTGAGCCAACATCTTAAACCAACGTCATATTAACATCAAATACTGACATTTATTTGTCAGGTATGGCAACCAAAATCCAACATCTGATAAACATCATAGTGGTAACATCCACACAATGTCAAGCTGTAACATCATTAGACGTTGATTTTAGGTTGGATGTTGGACAATGACGTCGGCCTGACGTTGGGTTCTGATGTCAAACCGATTTTCATTTCCAAACTAAATGCAACGTCCCCACGATGTTGGGGTACAACGTCAATCTGACGTCATGTTGACGTCTTGTGCCTGCTGGGTGTTTAAGGTCATTTTGCTCATCATACAGTAAAGATCTGTCATCTTCTCATCAGTGACATGCATCTAAACAGTCTCTGGGTCAATGCGTGTAAAGATTTTGGACATCTTCTTGGACACTTTTAATACTTCCAAACAGTTTGCTGAAATTATAAAGCGCACATGTCTTGAGGTAGTTCATTATGATGCGATTTACCTGCTATATGCTATTTTGATTGAACAGGAATCACAGGACTGATTTTTCTAATCCCCATACACAACAAAAACTAAAGTAGTGACTGCAGGTTGAAGGAAAGTAGTGGAGAAAAAGTACCAATACTACACTAAAAATGTACTGAAGTGAGAGTAAAAGTACACATTTTTAAAACTACTTAGTAAATTACAATTCCTGAGAAAAACTACTCAATTATAGTAATTTGAGTATTTGTAATTAGTTACTTTACACCACTGGTATTTATGTGTATAAAGCATCTGTTTTGTGATAAGTGCCCTCATATGATTCGTGAACGACCCGTACGGCTTTCCTTTGACATTTCCTTGAGCGAGAATGACATCGACTGAAACTTTCTGTCGAACACCACGCCCACCAAAAGGGTACCATTGGTACCCTTTGGCAGTGGAGACACAAGCCTGATAAAGGTGACCCGCACCGAACCATACCGTACCGTACCGTACCGTACCACTCAGTGGAAATGGGGCAAAATAATCAATGTTATTGTACGTTGGTGTGGACACTCAATACTCACAAGATCATTATAGTTAGTTATAATCCTAAAAAATAATGCTTACTCTAATCTAATCTAATTTAATGCATTTAAAATTGTATGTGAGTTCAATTGAAATTTAAAGATGAATGTCATTTATTACTGTGCCATGCCATTCAATTTGATCCATTCCATTTGATCCATTCAATTTGATCCATTTCAAGTTAATCATTGTGTTTCACAACTCTGGATTGCTGGACAAAAATGATGCAGATGATTTTGTGCGTTCATGAATAATTCATGAACGCCGTGAAATTTCGAGTGGAGGAAAAAAAAAAAACACATAACATGAATAAAACACATCTGATCAATTATTCAGCGCCACAGCCGTTAGCATTTCACATTCACAAGAACGGTCATGTTCAACAACTTCAGCATCCGTCCTTGCAGAGCGCAGGCCAAGAGAAGGCCTATGGCTACAGCGGGAAATGAGAAGGGAACGAACATCCGTCTCCAATGGAAATTCAGCATGCATTTTTCAGATCTGTCATAACAGCACGTCAAGGAAAACGGTCCATACTGAGAAACCTCAATGCACACGGAAATATAGCTTTAAATGTTTGAGGCCTCGGGATGTCAGAAGCACTTGACTGCATTTCAACTCACTGATCAAAGTCAATTTGATTCATGTGCATAAATTAATGAGACATTTTATGGCTTTCAACCGGAATGGGGGGATTTCTTATTGATTTCAAATTCTGAAAGCAAGGCTACAAGTGACTTGCAGGTACAGTTGAAGTCAAAATGAATGATTTTTTTTTCCCTTTTCAAAAATTTCCTAAATGATGTTTAACAGAGCAAGGAATTTTCCACAGTATTTCCTGAGCATTTTCTGTGCATCAGTTCAAAAATCGATCAACCTAGTCATCAACAGATTTTTTTATATTTTATGTAAGTGCTGCATGATATTAATGATCCTTTACTTTCAGACATTTTGTGCACGTCTCATTTGTCAGCTAAATTTTATGTCCATGTCAGACATCAAGATATTAGCATCACAGCATTAAATATAAACATATTAGTTCATCACTATTTATTCTTTAAATAATAATCAGCTGAATTCAGAAATCACATACCTTTTATGTTTGACATTTGAAAATACTAAAATACTTAGAAAAACCAAATCAATCAATTTCAACAAATTTGAAGATTCACACTAGATTCAAACAATAAACAATTTTGATGAATATAAATTAAATAGGGCGTCACGGTGGCGCAGTGGGTAGCACGTTCGCCTCACAGCAAGAAGGTCGCTGGTTCGAGCCTCGGCTGGGTCAGTTGGCATTTCTGTGTGGAGTTTGCATGTTCTCCCCGTGTTCGCGTGGGTTTCCTCCGGGTGCTCCGGTTTCCCCCACAAGTCCAAAAACATGTGGTATAGGTGAATTGGGTAGGATAAATTGTCCATAGTGTATGTGTGTGTATGGATGTTTCCCAGTGATGGGTTGCAGCTGGAAGGGCATCCGCTGCGTAAAACATATGCTGGATAAGTTGGCGGTTCATTCCGCTGTGGCGACCCCAGATTAATAAAGGGACTAAGCCAAAAAGAAAATGAATGAATGATTTCAACATTATATACACACTCATACACACTCATTCACACACACATACACTACGGACAATTTAGCCTACCCAATTCACCTATAGCGCACGTCTTTTGGACACCCGGAGGAAACCCACGCGAACACAGGGAGAACATGCTAACTCCACACAGAAACGCCAACTGACCCAGCCGTGCTACCCACTGCGCCACCGTGCAGCCCCTATATTGTTAAAACAATTTGCATATTTTACATCCTGTTATCTAGATCTCTAGATAGGCCTAAATCAAGAATATGCAATATATGTATAAAGTAAATGTCTAAATTTGGTGATATATACTGCTTGATATATAGCAACCACCATTTTCAACAAATCTGTACAAATTCGCAAATTGACAACTGTCACTCTAGATTTGAAGCACAATTACAAGATGCATAATAATTAATTAAAAAAAACAACAGAATCTTAATTTTTTTATATACAGAGATTAGTAGATCTATTATTCTTACCACACTGAAAAAAACTGAAAACTCTTCCTAATATATTGAATGGGCAGAGGATTCAAAATAAAAAGTACCACTGTATCCCACGAGTATGTGTGAAAACACCCACCGTTGCTGCACCTAAGTTTTTTAACGAATTGTGGGATCACGTAAAACATTTTAGAATTGATTTTATATTATATTTGGTATTTTTAGAACATCAGTGCTTAATAAATGTTTTCATAATCTTGTAATATGTTATATGAGGCATATTACATCTATGAAGCTAAATAAATGAAGCATAGATATTAATATATGTAATTGCAATGCCTTTATTTTAGTGAGTTAAGTACACAGTGTTATTTCTAATGGGTTGATTATTTATGTTGTCACATCAAATATGTATGCACGTTTCAAATAGTTATTGAAACAATTACTTAACAGCTGTATGGCCAGGAATCCTGTCTTATTTATTTATTTATTGTAATGTTTATTTAACAGGGACGATACATACAATATTGCCACAGAAAATGGGAAAATGTGTGATACTTACTCTCCTCTCTTCTACTTCTTTCCTCATCTTCTTAAAATAATAATGACAATCACAGATTATTTATTGAAATTTCCACTTTACCAAATATCCGTTTATTGCTTTGGCAGAACAATATTGAAGCAAACCTATGCAAGTAAGCTCATCAACTATTAATAACCTGTTTCAATTTCTTTTCTTTCTCTGTCTCTACAGCTAAAGAAACACACTACAACCAACAATGGCGGTCCAGTTAAGAGTGATTTTAGAAGAACACAACATTCAAAAATTGAAACTTCCAACAGGAATTCCAAATGCACTGGGAGATCTTGTTTCCATAATTACTGAAACTTTCCAATTGCATGGGGAAATTGGACTACTATACCAAGACAATTACTTTGACAATCAGTTTTTCAGTGTCACCTCAACTGCTGACTTGTATGACAAGGCCACTGTTAAAGTGATCCTAAAAGAGCCGACAATCACCCTTGACCTACACCCAGTATTTGAATCATCTACATTGAGTACAGTGAGCACCCATCCTGCAAGTACTACTGAAACGGACATCTGCCCTGCAGATCATGATGCATCCTGCCAAACTGCGCATCTTCAAGTTCCACTGACACCATTATTCTCCCTGATTCATGTTGCTCTGCTGCATGGCCAGTGCCTATGTTTTATTATCCAACATTATTGAAACATATGATAGATCAGTGAGTTATAAAACAGGTTCATTACTTGAAATGTTGTGTAAAGCTGTTGTGCTGCACTATATTTTGAGTGTGTTTTAGGATTTTTTGGATTAAAAACATTGAGTTGATAACCCATCTGAATGTCTTTATTGTGGAGGTACATTTTACCTTCTCTGAATAAGTCATTGTTATTAACTAACTGATATTAATAAACTTTGATTTGAAGAGATAATTTTTACCTAATTTTAATGAGTAAGTAGCTGTTGAATATATACAAAATTGTGAGGTATTTTTTACCCAATTTATGTAAGTATTTAATAACTTTACACTTCAGATAGTTTATACTCAATATATGGGATTAAATCTACCCCACCAAAGTCGATGCAAATTGTTACCTCAGATTTATTGGGTAAATTCTATAGATTAGTTTTTACAGTGCAGTTGGCTTTAGAAATCATGCATTATTTGCCAATTGATGAAAGCTCAAATATGGGAAAAGCACCTCATGAAGTATAAATATTCCTTTAAATGTTGTTTGAACTTGTCCTTTAGTATTTTATTTTTGATGCCATATATGGTTCAGTATCAGAGATAATGTGACCTCAATGTGGCTAAATTGTTAAACTGTGCACATTTTCAGTGGTCAAAAACCAAATACAGCTCACTTTGCATTCAGCTGATACTTACTGTATTTAAAGGGGAATTACTGAAAAATAGATAACTTTAAAACAGAGATTTAGCTTGTTTCCCACTATGCAACGTTTGCATAGAACATCCTAGTGCTAAAAATACACCAAATGGTAAAGCTGAGGCACATTAAGTTGCTCTCAGTAGCCAATTAATAGGCTCTTTATATGAATCATAACTATAAAATTCTGAGGAACTATTGCAGAAAATAAATGCAAATTTGATTGCACATATTTCAGTTGGCATTGCAAATCAATAATAAAATACATACATAATAGTTTTAATGACTAATTTCTTTTATCTTTGCCATGATGACAGTGCTTAATATTTTTTAAGATGCTAGTATTCAGCTTAAAGTGACATTTAAAGGCTTAACTAGGATAATTAGGCAAGTTAGGGTAATTAGGCAAGTCATTGTATAACAGTGGTTTGTTCTGTAGACAATCGAAAACAAATATTGCTTAAGGGGGCTAATAATATTGACCTTAAAATGGTTTTTAAAAATTTTAAACTGCTTTTATTCTAGCCGAAATAAAACTAATAAGACTTTGTCTAGAAGAAAAAATATTATAGGAAATACTGTGAAAAATTCCTTGCTCTGTTAAACTTCATTTGGGAAAATATGTAAATAATAATCACAGGAGGGCTAATAATTCTGACTTCCATTGTATATATAAAATTGTTTTTATCCAAAATAAAACATACAAGACTTTCCCCAGAAGAAAACAAATATTATAGGAAATACTGTGAACATTTCCTTGGTCTGTTCCACTTCTAAATCCACTTTAAAACATCTCTTATTGTTTACGCCATAAATGCTGGAACAGTAGAATTCTAAAAGCACAAATGAATGGCCATGTGCACAGCTGTGTCTCTGCAGGGTTACGCTGTTAACCAAGTGAGTGGCATGTGAGTATCTCTTCAAGTCACCCAGAACAGCCTGTCGGTAGGCGGGTTGACATTGAGGTCAGGCTGCCTGAGACGAGAGGTCACTCGGGACACAGGCATTCTTGGGTGATGGAGTGAGCTCTGGGAAACCGCTGTTTAAACAGAGAGAAGGCTGCTTTCCCCCCCCACTGGCACCAGGGACATTGTTTCCACTAATCCTTCAGAGCCCCTCGTCCCCGTCTCACAGAGCGCCGCAGCCGCCAGGGAAAAAACACAGCAGGAAACCGAGACTCCTGGCACCCGCAACATAGACGGAGATCACTAGTCATGTTTTTTATGTAAATTTTGGATTATCTAATTTTTTAAATGTAGTACAGAAATACCGAGATGAACTGAAAATCTGAAAATGTGCATGAAAAAAAACATTTGCACAAGTGATATGGAAAAAAGCACAAACTATACTAGAACTATACTAGAAAGAAAAAAAAACATAGCAGGAAACCTAGACTTATGGCAACCGCAGCATAGATGGAGATCACTAGTCATATTTTTACGCACATTTTGGAGTATCTAATTTTTTACAAATGCTGTATGAAAATGCCAAAATGAACTTAAATTCTGAAAATGTGTATGAGAAAATGTTTGCACAAGTAAGATGGATAAACTCATTTATTCATTCATTTTCTTTTCGGCTTAGTCCCTTTATTATTCCGGGGTCACCACAGCGGAATGAACCGCCAACTTATCCAGCATATGTTTTACGCAGCGGATGCCCTTCCAGCTGCAACCCATCACTGGGAAACATCCATTCACACTCATTCACATACATACACTAGGGACAATTTAGCTTACCCAATTCATATAGCGCATGTCTTTGGACTTGTGGGGGAAACCGGAGCACCCAGAGGAAACCCACGCGAACACGGGGAGAACATGCAAATTTCACACAGAAATGCCAACTGACCCAGCCAAGGATCAAACCAGTGACCTTCTTGCTGTGAGGCGATGGTGCTACCCACTGCGCCACCCAATGGATAAACTGTTTAATTTATTTCTTTTTAAATGCAAAAACTATACTACACTGTAAAAAATATCCATAAATTAGCAGTTTTCCGTATTTTGTAATTCATGTTTTTATTTTTCCCAGTTTGTTTATGCTTTTGAATTGCATTACGGGGCCTTGATCTGTCTTCCAACAACTTTTAACCTTGAAAAGTTCAAAAGTGACTTTTATGAACATTTTGAATAGTTTGCAGTGATATAATAGTCTGGGTTTGTGTTGTATATCACGCTACAAAAACCTTGTATTTAACCGCTAGTATATTTTCTGTTATTTTACAGACTTATTTCTCTCTATATTATTCCTTATACATTATATTATTTCAAACTACTAAAATGTCAATATAGTCACTTTGTTCAACTGTAGAGTTGAATTTTCAACATCAAACGTCGACAGAGCAGAGATCAACATTCCCATTATGCAATTCACAACCGTAAATAAACGGAAAACATTTGTGAGTAACAAAATACAGAAACTGTTAATTAACAGATATTTTTTACAGTGTAGATTTAAAATGATCCAATACACCTGGGCAATGCGTCCTTTCAGGTGTTGCACCTGAAAAATGAAATAAGTTTAACCCAAACATCCAAGATATACAATTCAAATGCCAAAAACATAAAAGAACATTCTTTGATTGTATCTGGGAATGTAAGGTGATTAAGACCTTCTGGCAAAAAAATAATAGCATTAATTTCCTCAATTATTTCATAACCAATTCCAGTTAGCCCTGAAATATGTGCTTTTGGTTTATTCCCTGTACATTTGTCATTACCAGGTTATCAAACTAAAATGATTGACGTGTCTTGTTATTGCAAGCCATTTGATTGGAAGAATATAGAAAGTCCATTCATTGACTACTGGTTGAAAGATCTGTCATATTACATTGCACTGGAAAGAATAACCTACAGTATAAGGGGCAAACTAAAGAACTACCATAAAATTTGGGATTAACATAACAAAACATAACTTTACTTCAGATGTGTTTTTCAACACAACATTTTCAGTGCCGGGGAAAAAAAACTTGCTTTCCTGCTTGTAAAAGTGAAAATTAAAGCGTGGTCCTGACTTTCACAGTAACTCGTACACACTGTAAAACCCGATAAGTTGAGGTAACTCAAACCATTTGAGGAAACCGATTGCAACAAACCATTTAAGTTCAACAACTAATCCTAATGAGTACTGTGAACTTAATCCATTTGAGTACATTAAACAATGAGTACTGTAAATCCCAATAAGTTAAGACAGCTCAAACCGTTTGAGGAAACCAATTGCTACAAAAATCTTTGAACCAATTGAGTTCAAAACTCTTTTCCAGTAAGATTTGAGTTGTCTACACTCATTTTATTTGGGTTTTACAGTGAACATTTATAGGCTGCATTCCCAAAAAGATTGTATTTTTAGGGTAAAGACTTCATAAAATATGATGATAGACATTCAAAGCTTACTTTTAATATCGAAGCTTTGAATGTAAATATTATGTGACCATGTTGCCAATACAAGAATGGTCAGAATGAATGCAATGCTAATTCCTGTACTTATAGAATTCTGGTGTTAACAGATGATTTGATTGGATTAGCAGACTAGGCATGGGACGATAACTGTTTTCAAGGTATACCGTGGTTTGGAAAAGTCAAGGTTTTAAAACAGTCAAAATCTTCTGCTATACCGTTCCTAAGGTATGTGTAAGATTTTTTTATTTACAAGATAGCCGAATATGCCATTTTAAATGGTAAAGAAATCTGTTTTTGAAACAAATGAAGACAGCAGAAGTCAGTGATTCATTTTCATTATTCAGCCTGACATGTTTACTGCTCTAAAATATATTCTTTTAAAATGTCTGGGTAAAAAACAAAAACTTTTTCCCCTTTGAACACAATATATTTTATTTTGAGAAACATTTAAAATATTTTGGAGCAGTAATCACAATACCATCAAACCGTGAAACCGTGATATTTCTATCCAAGGTTATCATATCATCAGAATCTTATACCGGCCCATGCCTAAAGTAGACTAACCAATGGACCGATCTCAAAGATGTAACGGTATGAAAACTTCATATTATGATTAAAGTGACCAAAAATATCATGGTTTTGTTCAAATTGGTTGAAAATGTTCAAAAATATATGTCACACACTTATTCCACCAAGTTTTGTATTTAAAAATGAACAAAAACCAACAGAATTTTTGCAGCTTTATGCAATTTTGGGAAAAATATGTTAAAATGAATCCCTCAATTTTGCATTTGTTTACTTACACTGTAAAAAATCTTGCTGCCTTAATTTTTAGTTGACTTTAACTTTTCTAGTCATCTCAACTTACATCAATCAAACTGACTATAAATACGTTAAACTTTGCATAACTTAAAACATGTAGTTGAAACCTGATTATTAGTCAAGACTTCACTTTTTACAGTGTATGTTTATATTATTTCATGTACATTGTTTTTTGTGTGTGTGTTCTTATATGTAAATTGTTTGTTAAACCTGCATTTAGGAAACTACAGGGATCCTTAATTATGTTGTTTTTCATAATAATTCATAAAGCCCAAAAGTTTGTACTCTTTTTGCAATGCCATGGGAATGCAAGAGTTTGACTTCCTAATCTTAACACCTGCCTATTGGATCAAATGGACGCAAAGACAACTTGGCATGTTTGCTGTAATCCTAATGTAGAACAATAGATGCAAAAGGATCAGTCGACGCAGATGTCCTGACAAGCAATGGGGATATATCTTGATTGCATGAGGTGGTAGGGGGTTGGGTTATGTCATGCACATTGAAAGCTTTTTGCCTCCAACGGACTGTACATCTTAATGCATTAAATCCACAGCAGCTTCTTTTTTCATATGCACTTCAGCTGGAAATGATAGGTTATCATGATAAGCATTAGATTAAGGTTTTTTTTTTAAGCACTGCATTAGGAAACTAGTTTATCATCATCATCAGCATTTGAAAAAAGCTTCATGAAACAGATTGACGCAAGCATTTTAGGATATAATACAACTTTCAGTGTATTTCTCACCATTATTACTGCAAATGTGTTCTGATAATACAAATATGCATTAAAACCAGATCATTAAAATCAATATTTACTTAAATTAATAAGTTATATTCATACTTGCTGTAAGTATTTGAGCTGAATCTCAATGCATTTAATAAGGAAATGTCAGGCAAAATCCCCATTCACATTACTCCAGCAAAGAATTGATATCCATGTTGACACCAGTCGCTTTAAAATCATTGCAAACTTGTCAGAAATGTGAATTTTAGCATCATGAGTTTGACATTAGCACATTTAATGCCATTAATACACTTTTAAACATTAAAATATATTGTGTCTTCATTTTTATATTGTCTTTTCATTAAATGTTTTGCAAATTTAATATAAAACTAAATATATATAAATAAATAAAAACTGCAAATGATTCTTGCTTTAATATTGTAAAGCAAACACAGACATACTTTTTATGTGTGCAAATATTTCTTATCTTAATTTTCTGAATCTCAATGCATTTAATACGAAAATATCAGGCAAAATCCACATTCACATTACTCCGACAAAGAATTGACATCCACTAAACATCATGTTGATGCCAGTTGCTTTTTAAGAGAGCATCATGAGTTTGGCATCAGCACATTTCAATGCCATTAATACACTTTTAAACGATCAAATATATTGTGTCTCTTTTTTTATATCGCTTGTTGGTTCATTGCTTTCGTTAAATATTTTGAAATTTTAATATAAAAATTAAGCAAACGATTCTTGCTTTGATATTATATCTATTGCAAACACAGACATACTTTTTAAGTGTGCAAATATTTCTTATCTTAATTTTCTGAATCTCAGTGCATTTATTGCGACTATATCAGGCAAAATCCACATTCACATTAATCCTGCAAAGAATTGACATCCACTAAACAGCATGTTGACACCAGTTGCTTTAAAATCATTGCAAACTTGTCAGAAATGTGAATTTTAGCATCACGAGTTTGACATTAGCACACTTAATGCCATTAATACACTTTTAAACATTAAAATATATTGTGTCTCCATTTTTATATTGTCTTTTCATTAAATGTTTTGCAAATTTAATATAAAATTTAATATATTTTTAAAAATTAGCAAATGATATTTGCTTTGATATCATATCTATTGCAAAGCAAACACAGACATACTACAAACTACAGACATAATTCTTAATTTTCAACAACATATCTACTGTTTTATCATTTCAAGCTCTTAACTTCTTTCAACCAAAAATGTAAGTCTGCTATTTACTCTCCCTCAAGTGTTTTCAAACCTTTATGAGTTTCTTTCTTCTGTTGAACATAAAATAAGATGTTTTGAAGAATGCTGAAAACCTGTAACCATTGACTTCCATAGGAAAAACAAATACTATGGAAGTCAATGGTTACAAATGATGTCAAAAATGACCTTTGCTGTTTGTTCAAACTACTTATTTAATATAAGCTAAAACAACACAATTCTTGTTTGTTTGTTTGTTTTATTTGGGGGGGGGGGGGGGGGGGGGG
>CAIGQV010001633.1:27461374-27477596 GCA_903798115.1 Danio jaintianensis | reverse complement strand
ATCCATCCATCCATCCATCCATCCATCCATCCATCCATCCATCCATCCATCCATCCATCCATCTATCTATCTGTCTGTCTTTTTGTCTGTCTGTCTGTCTGTCTATCTATCTACACTGTAAAAAGTGATTGGTTGAAAAAGTAAGTAAACTCATTGCCTTCAAATGATTAATTAACTGTGCATAATTATAAAATTAGTACATTTCTCAAATCAGAATTGAAATTTGCAAAGCAGTAAATGCATTTCTCAAAACAACGTGTGTAAATAGCAAAACCCAGTCTCTTGCTCAAAATCCTTAGTTCATCTCTCAAAACTAAATTTCTGTCAATGAACGTGTCAGTGCCATCAGAATGACAAGTCCTTGTGTCATTGTATGGATAAGACAGTCAAATGGCTTAGTCATGTTGTCAATATAACTATAGCAAAAACATATATATATATTTTGCTGTTTGCTGGGCTGCACGGTGGCGCAGTGGTTAGCACGTTCGCCTCACAGCAAGAAGGTTGCTGGTTCGAGCCTCGGCTGGATCAGTTGGCGTTTCTGTGTAGAGTTTGCATGTTCTCCCCGTGTTCGCGTGGGTTTCCTCCGGGTGCTCCGGTTTTCCCCACAAGTCCAAAGACATGTGGTATAGGTGAATTGGGTAAGCTAAATTGTCCGTAGTCTATAGGTGTTTCCCAGTGATGGGTAGCAGCTGGAAGGGCATCCACTGCGTAAAACATATGCTGGATAAGTTGGCGGTTCATTCCGCTGTAGCGACCCCAGATTAAGGGACTAAGCCAAAAAGAAAATGAATGAATTTTGCTGTTTGTAGTGTAATTTGTTGACAGATCATGTCATTGGGATACAGAAAGGAAAAGACAGCACTGCACAGCACAAAGAAAAAACAAAACAAAAGTAGAGTAGTAGATTCGTCTGGGAGAAATTTACCAATTCTACACAGATTTACAAAAAAAAGTCTAATGGAAATGTATAGAAAAATTCATTATGACAAAATGTTATGACAACTTGTTTAGCCATTTTGCATGTAAAGACTTATGCCATGAACAAATGATTAAATGTGGGGGGTGAGACTATTCAACAAAGACCATTATAATGCATTTTGATCAACACGACATAAGCAATTTATAATGTAGGAAACCTCAGAGAATTGCACATAATCATTTGCATGGATTTATAAAATTATAATAAAATGCTACCGTAGCCCAATGGCAACCAAGTACAGCACTCGACCTCCAGATTAATGGGTGTTTGTGATGAAGGGAAGGAATATTATCATTATCAGGTAGAGCTTGAGCGCATTTGAAAGCATTTGCAACTTGTTCAAAGGAATGAGAAACCGCTTTTCTGATGTGCACAAGTGACACAACGGTCCGAAGATTGAACAGGTAGTTTTGAGAATTTCAATTCTGATTTGAGAAATGGACCAAAGCGACGGAGAAAAACTGTAATCGTTTTTACAAATTTAAGTGGATTGAACATAAAACAATTAAGTTGTTCAAAAAAACGTTAATAACTGTGTTGTTTCAACTCATTTTACATAAGTAGTTTGATCAAGCAGAAAAAGTCATTTTTTTGAGTGTTTTTAAGGCAGAGTTTACTCACTTTTTTAAGTAATCGCATTTTACAGTGTATATTCGTCCATCCATCTGTCCTTCTTTCTATCTATGTACAGTTTTCAGTATTTTGTGATCCATTTTTGGAGGGAGGGGGGGGGAATATTTATGCTTTTGAATTGCATTATGTGACTTTAATCTTTCCTCCAGCAACCTTTTGATGCTAAAAAGTTTGAAAAAGTGACATTTATTGACATTACAGTAAAAGAAAATGGTAGAAAAAGGCGAAAATTGGAAATCAAGTAAACCACCTTTAGTTTCACTCTGGTTTAGTGATATGATGCTGTTTTTAAGATTGGAGACATTGGAAACATTTTTATACAGTATGGAATCCAATGATCTCATACTTTGAAAAAGGCGTAACACTTCCCCCAAAATAAAACTAATAGGGAAAATAAAAAGTCTATGCTTAAAAGGATAATGCAAGCAAACTCAATGGGCAAACAATGATGTTAAATACTTCCTCACTGTACTATCAAAACTCTGTGACTATGTAAATATTTAATTTATCTAATTTCTTACATTTTTTAAATTAAATAATTTATTTATATGGGGCGACGCGGTGGCGCAGTGGGTAGCACGTTCGCCTCACAGCAAGAAGGTCGCTGGTTCGAGCCTCGGCTGGGTCAGTTGGCATTTCTGTGTGGAGTTTGCATGTTCTCCCCGTGTTCGCGTGGGTTTCCTCCGGGTGCTCCGGTTTCCCCCACAAGTCCAAAGACATGCGGTATAGGTGAATTGGGTGAGCTAAAATTGTCCGTAGTGTATGTGTGTGAATGAGTGTGTATGAATGTTTCCCCAGTGATGGGTTGCGGCTGGAAGGGCATCCGCTGCGTAAAACATATGCTGGATAAGTTGGCGGTTCATCCCGCTGTGGCGACCCCAGATTAATAAAGGGACTAAGCCGAAAAGAAAATGAATGAATGAATAATTTATTTATTATTATTATTTTTATTTATTTATTTATTTTTAATTTTATTTATTTTTAATTTTATTTATTTATTTATTATTATTTTTTTTATTTTTTTTGAAGGGGAGGGGGGTTGTTCATGGGGGGAAAAAATGTAACAAAAAAAGAAAAGGTCTTGTCAAATCTTTGTATGTATTATTTCACCTTGTTCTTCCTTCAATAAAAAAACAATTAAAAAAAAAGGCTAAAATGAAACTAAACTACTACAATGTCAGCAAAAGACACTTTGTTAAACTGCAGAGTTCATATAAAATATATAAAAAAAATAATCCTGCCTCCAAAAGCAAACAATGTTGCAATATAACAAACTGTGACTGGTCACTTTGTGTTGATCATCAGACAGTATAACATGAATAAAAAAGCTGTAAAGTGAAGTGATACGACTTTACACATTTAGTCAAACATGCAGCTAGCTTTATCCTCAAGTTTACACAACTTGATTGATTGTGTGATGACAAAGCTTGAAGCAGCTCAGTGATTCCTGCTGTCTGCATACACAAACACAACACATTCCTGCTCAGGTACACGTGTACATTTCTGCATTACTACATGCTTTCCCCCCCTCTGGGATTATTAAGCAGTTCACGGAGTTCATTTATTTTTTGCTAACTGAGACGGCTAGGCTGATGGCATATGGTTTATGGTAAATTGAGTATTATTGAGTGTAAACCATAATTAAGGCTCATGTCAACTTACGCTTAATTTCTGCTTTCCTGGATCAATTATCACAGGAAAACACGCAGCGGTTTGATCTCGAGCTGATATACGAGACGGAGAAACCGCAACATACGGCTCGTCGGCTGACAGATTGCTTAAGGTGTGATGATAATATCGCTGGAGGAGCAAGGCTGACAACCACTTCATCAAATATTCTTTGAGTTACAGAGAAAGAGCCTGTTATTAATAATACAACAAATGAGCCAGAACGAAAATAAATGTCAACGTGAGCGCTGAGGCAACGGTTGCTATGATTCAATATGAGTAAACATTACCTCATATACTTCACCCGGTGGCTGAAGGCAGAAATGAAACAGGATATTGGACTGCATGTAACATATAAATGGTGTTCAGAGGTTATCACCAATGTTATCAAAGATAGCTTGGTCACACTTTACAATAAGGTTTCATTAGTTAACCATGCAAGTATAAACGATACTTGAGCATAATTAATCATAGTTCAACATTTAGCCAACTAATGCCTTATTAAAACCCAAATGTAGGTAACACTTTAGTTTAGGTCACAATTTATGCTATTAACTACTGGCTTGTTACCTGCCTATTATTACTGTTCATTAGTAGTTATTAAGTATGATCTTATTCTGCATCTCTTATCCTACTTAAAACCTAAACCCAACTACTACCTTGCACTCAAAAAACTGATTTGTTGGACTTACATAAAAAAAGAGTGTCAAGTGGTTCCACGCAAGTGTGTTGAGTAGTTTCTACAAGCAACAATATAGTTGAATGAACTTAAGAAATTCAGGTAGTCGACAAAATATTTCTTAGTACATACAACCCATTCAGATGTGTCACTGCTGCATTTTAGTTTTATGTATATTTTACTTAGTAATGTTATGTTAGATTTATGATTTTTCAATACGTAAGGTGAACACTTTTTTATTCACTTTTAAGTATTTGCTCTACAATGTTAAGTTGGCCAGTCAAACACTTATTAAGTAGAGCTTACGGTACTAAATTTCTGTAGAAATAACATAGTTAACTTGTGTTCATTTAGCTACTTTTTTTGTTTCATGTAATGTGAACAAGGGTGGGTGTAATAAAACTAACAATAGCGAAAGTTAATTTTTTTGAGTGTACTAACTATTAATAAGCAGCTAATTAGTAGTTTATTAAGCTAATAGTGTTAGTTAATGGTTTGTTAATAGCATGAATTGTGACCTAAACTAAAGTGTTACTCAAATTTATGCATGTTAACATTAGTTAATGCACTGTGAGGTAACATGAACTAACAATGAACAACTGTATTTTCATTAACTAACGTTAACTAGCATGAATAAATACAGTAATAATTGTTTTGTTTATTGTTTGTTCATGTTAGTAAATACATGAACTCCCATTAACTAATACAACCTTATTGTAAAGCGTTACCGATACCTTAAACTAATACTTATATCACTTTAAATTCTCACTTAAATTGATTTTTTTTATTAAATGTGAAAGCCCCTTGAGATCTCATTTTCGAGGGGGTCCCTAAAAGAAATATTTTTATCAAAACATTTTTAAATGTAGCTTAAAGTAATTAAAATTAAAATGTGAAAATAGTTAAAATATATAGACCCATTAATAAATAGTAATTAAAATAATAAACTTGTTTAAGAATCTAAACAGAAAAAAGTGTAATGAATGAAAACAGATTCAAGCTGCACAACATTTTTTTATATTTATTTTAAAAGTAACTTCCCAACAGCGGCCACACAAATACAGCGTTTGTGGCTTTTTCTGAAAAATTAAGATTAAGATTAAGATTACTAAGAAAACTAAAGCGAGTATAGACCACAATCCCAAAATAAATAAGCTTTATAATAATGTTAAACAGAAATAAAGAAGAAACATTTGCTTCGCAGTTTAGGTGAACAATTAATCAGTGCAAGTTAATCTACTAAAACATAATGTTTGTTTTGTCTGATCATTTGCTTCTGTGTTTGGAGAGGCGGTGCTTTTCTGATGACATCACTTAGATGGCTTCAGCCTCAATATTCTTAACCACACCCCGCTTACCATTAGTTTGCTATGAGGGAATGATGCGCAAAAGGAAAGCCCCGCCCCTACTCAATATTCCGTTTTAATGGAATTATATCAACATACTGAAATAAATGTCTTCGCAACTTCTGGTTCAAGCGGACTTTAAAGGTTTCCCTCCGCACCACATCATGTCTTTACATTGTTTTCTGTATGTTGCTAAGCGACAGGCGCCAAATGGATTGTACATACAATCGAAGACTATAAAATACACAAGACGTGTCACTCGTATAGTTTTGAATGGGAAAAAGTGTAATGGTTAATATGGCGATGACGCCCCTCCTCTTAGTACCGGAGCCAATTATCGATCGACACTAACGTTTCTCCGAGGGGAGGGGCTCGGACTAGACGTGTGTTCATTACGACAGTTTCCGCAGTTGTTATTAATCCTCTGGGGTCAACAAACACACTGGAATCTCAGCGAAAACTTGCTTAATATAACCATATGCACTGCAAAAAATGAAGGGTTTCTTGCAATTCATTCATGTTGTCCCAACACAAATTGATCAAGTTAAGTGGATTGAACATAAAACAATTAAGTTGCCTCAAAAACTCTAAAGAATTCTGTTGTTTCAACTCATTTTAAATATGCAGTTTGAATAAACAGCAAAAATATATATTTTTTTAGTGTAAAGCTTGAAATCGCAACTTTTAACCAACTGTACTTGAAAACAAATGATTTTGGTTTTGTAATCTGCATGAAGCTAACACAAGGTACAGTCCATCCTGTCAAACGCGCATCACATGACAGCAACTACTTTAAAGGCCACAAACTTGTAAACAAAGAGTCGCTGTCATTTCTGGAGGAGATTCACCATCAAGACCAAGTTGTGGATTACTTCAGAAGACCAGCGTGATCTGACGAAGCATTTTCCAGAAGATGATGTGTAGAACGGCCATAAATTAAGTTGGTGTCGCGATCTTGTTCCTTTCGAGTGCGCATGCGCATTAGCTTGGGCAACCTGAACAAATGCAGATTTTGTCTGACTCGAACATTTAGAAATGAAACTTATGAGACAGTTGTTGTATAATTTTATTGGCGATTCCAAATATATAATGTAATCGTAAGCTTGGCAAACAGTTTGGGAGAATTTGATGTTTCCCCATTCAGACAGAATGCCCGAGCATACTGCCTGAGAGGTGTTTCAAAGATGGCTGCCAGGTGAAATTACTTGCCCTAAACTAAAGGGACTTGGGTACGCTAGACTCATTAAAAAACAATGTTAAGAATTTTAAAAGATGTGGCAGATCTCTTTGCGTTCCATGTGCAATGAGATCTAATGTTTAATCAAGCACCTGAAACCTTACAGTTGAAGTCATAATGATTCGCCCTCCTGTGAATCTTTTATTTCTTTTTCCAATATTTCTCAAATGATGTTTAACAGAGCAAGGAATTTTTCACAGTATTTCCTATAATATTTTTTCTTCTGGAGAAAGTCTTAGTTGTTTTATTTTGGCTGGAATAAAAGCATGTTTTGATTTTAAGGTCAATATTATTAGCCCCCTTAAGCAATTTATTTTTTCGATTGTCTACAGAACAAACCACTGTTATACAATAAATTGCCTAATTATCCAAACTTGCCTAACGAACCTAGTTAAGCCTTTAAATGTCACTTTAAGCTGAATACTAGTATCTTGAAAAATATCTAGTCAAATATTATGTACTGTCATCATGGCGAAGATAAGAGAAATCAGTTATTAGAAATGAGTTATTAAAACTATTATGTTTAGAGATGTGTTGAAAAATATCTTCTTTCAGTTAAACAGAAATTGGGGAAAAATATACAAGGGGGCTAATAATTCTGTCATGTTCACCAGCGATCAAGGACTTCAGAGATCGCTGGTGAACTACAATTCATCATGAACTACAAATCATCACAAACTACAATTCCCATCATTCCGCCACACACACCCGGTTTTCACTTCCACTGATCACACACGCAGCTGCATCCCATCACTATTGATTGTTTGGACTATTTATACACCTTGCTCCCGTTTGGTCATGGCTCAGTCGTTTGTTATTCTCAGTCGTTGTTGTATGGTATTGTATAGTTTGTTATTTGCTCATGTTTTGTCTTAGTTCAAGTTTTGTTATTTTGTTACTTTGTTTGCACGATGTCCTGTTTTTGTATGACAACTCACCAATAAATGCACATGGATCCTACTCATCTTGTCCAGTCTGCAATACCTCCCAGTAACGTGACAAATTCTGGCTTCAACTGTATGCACAATATGACTGATTTCAGTGTATAAATATGCAGTTTTTGTCTTATTTCTAGTCCAAATATCTACAAATTCTTAAATCAAGAAGCATATTTCTAGACAAGCAGGAGTGTGCAGCTCAAATGCAGATAAATGTGTGAATCTCAGCACCATCAAAAATGTTTCAGAGAAGCGTATATAAGAAATGAGAGGAAAACAGAGAGAGGCGGTTCTGAGCATTTATAGGTGAGTGTCAGATGAAAAGACGCAGCTGGAGATCTAAACACTCTGATCTTAAATTCGTCTTGATCAAACGTCGGTCTTTTATTATGTGAACACATTGAAACTGTCAGATGTATTTGCATATAAATGGTCTCCATGGCCTGCCGTGAGACCGCAGGGCTGACAGGCTCGACGTGGCCAAGCTGAAAACGCTTTTCTTTTCTATTTTTAGGTGCATTTCAGAAGTCATTGCCTAAAAAAAGTCATTATGATTGTCTTTTATATGCTAAGAGATTTAAACAAACACTTAGTGCTGGAAGATAAACAATTTCACATCAGCTTCACTTCTTTTTAAAGGTTTGTTTTCAGCCAAAATAAAATATTATTTAAAACAATAAGACCTTCATAACTAACTACAACTTCAAGAAATTACAAGAAAATATATATTACAAATTTATAGTAAAATGTAATTCTTTATTTTATTACTCATTCATTTTCCTTCGGCTTAGTCCCTTTATTCATCAGGGGCCGCCACAGTGGAATGAACCGCCAACTTATCCAGCATATGTTTTACACAGTGGATGCCCTTCCAGCTGCAACCCAGTACTGGGAAACACCCATACACTTTCACATTCACACTCATACACTACGGCCAATTTAGTTTATTCAGTTCACCTATAGCGCATGTCTTTGGACTGTGAGGGAAACCGGAGCACTCGGAGGAGACCCACGCCAACACAAGGAGAACATGCAAACTCCACACAGAAATGCCAACTGGCCAGGCTGGGACTCGAACCAGTGAACTTCTTGCTGTGAGGCGACAGTGCTTACCACTGAGCCACCGTGTCACTCTATTTTATTATTATTATTATTATTATTATTATTTAAAATGATACTATACAGCCAAGATGTTTTTTTCCTCCCATTTTTATTTTTATATTTGACAAAGAAATGTAATGTTTTGCTGAAAACTGAGTGTCATATTTCATTTTTATATACATTTTTATATATTACTTGCATAACAAATTGACAAAGTAGAGTAATTCTGCTATTTAGACACCTTTTATGTTAAATTTGTATTAAATCAAAGCACAAAAAGAGGATGAAATTGTATTTTAATGCATGATCCAAAAAACACTGTAAAAATTATATTACAAAAAGTGACGACAACAAATGTTTTATGTTACTTTCATTTATTTTAACATGTTAATCGGGTTTCAGTTAAATTTAGTAGGTTATAGGACGTTTAACTTCATATTTTTAGTCAGTTTGATTGATGTAAGTTGAGATAACTAGAAAAGTTTATTTGATTCAACTAAAATATGTAAGGAAGCAAGAATTCTTTTACAGTGACTAATCTTGCAAGTACATAAAAATAATCTCCATGATAGTTACATTAACAACAACAACAACAACAACATAAATAAATAAATAAATAAATAATGAATGAATGAGGCAGCGCGGTGGTGCAGTGGTTAGCGCTGTCGCCTCACAGCAAGATGGTCGCTGGTTCGAGCCTTGACTGGGTCATTTGGCATTTCTGTGTGGAGTTTGCATGTTCTCCCCATGTTGGCGTGGGTTTCCTCCGGGTGCTCCAGTTTCCCCCACAGTCCAAACACATGCGCTATAGATGAATTGGGTAGGCTAAATTGTTCATAGTGTATGTGTGTGAATGAGAGTGTATGGGTGTTTCCCAGTGATGGGTTGCATCTGGAAGGGCATTCGCTGCATAAAACATATGCTGGATAAGTTGGCGGTTCATTCTGCTGTGGTGACCCCAAATTAATAAAGGGACTAAGCTGAAAAGAAAATTTTATAAATAAAATAAAATAAAAATATTAATAAATAAAGTTAAGTTGAATTGAATTAAGTCAACATGTTTGCACAATTTGATTAATTGAATTGAATTAAATAATCTAAAAAAGAAACAAATAATTTTTAATATTGTATGGGACAGGCTATAATTACTTTTTAAAGGCAACATGTAAATCTTCTGATTGAGTGAACCCACATAGCTAAAGTTCCAAGATATTTATATAATATATACTTTATTAGAGGATTTTGGTTTCATATTGTCAGACTTCAACTCCCATACTACTTATTTGTCTTATTTAATATTTATTTATATATTTTAATTTTAATATGGTTTTATTGTGTTTTATTGTATTTTATATATCCTTTTTTGTATTTGGTATAAATATTTTTAATGTTGATGTGTGAATATGATTTTTTTGTGTGTCATTTTCAAGGTTATTAGCCTATAATGTCTTTCGGTTATTGTTCAAGCATAGAAAAACCCCCCAGAATAATTTAATTATTATTATAAAACACACAATCATTTATCATTATATTTACACTGACGAAAAATGATAGAAAATTGATTGGATTTACTAAATTGTTTTAAGGTAAGTGGTTGCATTTATATTTATATGGGCTGAATTTAAACAAACAAAATAAGTCGAACATTACTAAATTTAGGGACGTGGTGGCACAGTGGGTAGCGCAATCGCCTCACAGCAAGAAGGTCGCTGGTTCGAGCCTCGGCTGGGTCAGTTGGCATTTCTGTGTGGAGTTTGCATGTTCTCCCCGTGTTCGCGTGGGTTTCCTCCGGGTGCTCCGGTTTCCCCCACAAGTCCAAAGACATGCGCTATAGGTGAATTGGGTAAGCTAAAATTGTCCGTAGTGTATGTGTGTGAATGAGAGTGTATGGGTGTTTCCCAGTGATGGGTTGCAGCTGGAATGGCATCCGCTTTGTAAAACCTGTGTTGGATAAGTTGGCGATTCATTCCGCTGTGGCGACCCCTGATTAATAAAGGGACTAAGCCGAAAAGAAAATGAATGAATGAATTACTAAATTTAGGTGACACTGTGGCTCAGTGGTTAGCACTGTTGCCTCACAGCACGTTCGAGTCCCGGCTGGGTCAGTTGGCATTTCTGTGTGGAGTTTGCATGTTCTCCCCGTGTTCATGTGGGTTTCCTCCAGGTGTTCCGGTTTCCCCCACAGTCCAAACACATGCGCTATAGGGGTTTAACCCCGGCATCCTGGCCAAATCTGCCCACTGGCCTCTGTCCATCATGGCCTCCTAACCATCCCCATATCATAATTGGCTTCATCACTCTGTCTCCTCTCCACCAATCAGCTGGTGTGTGGTGTGCGGTCTGGCGCAATATGGCTGCCGTCGCGTCATCCAGGTGGATGCTGCACAGTGGTGGTGGATGAGGAGATTCCCCCAATCAAATGTAAAGCGCTTTGAGTGTATAGAAAAGCGCTATATAAATGTAAGGAATTATTATTATTATTATTATAGGTGAATCGAATAAACTAAATTGGCCGTAGGGCATGTGTGTGAATGAGTGTGTATGTTTCCCAGTACTGAGTTGCAGCTGCAAGGGCATCCGCTGTGTAAAACATATGCTGGATAAGTTGGCGGTTCATTCCACTGTGGCGACCCCTGATGAATAAAGGGACTAAGCCAAAGGAAAATGAATGAATGAATTACTACATTTAATGTGTTTGTTTAAATTCAGCCCATATCAATATAAATGCAACTACTTACCTCAAAACGTTTCAGTGTAGTTTCTGCCCTGAAAATAATTGCACCCTATCTAACAGATGCTAAATTCAGACGCTATCAAATCCCTCATCATCTTCGCATACATGTATCGGCCTGTTCCTTCAGCAACCTCTGACTTTCTCCTTCACAGACAGATTATAGACGTATAAGTCTTTATGAATCCAGCACTGTTAATGTGATGCTATTCTCATGAGTAAAGCAACAAGGGAAGATGGTATTAACATGCCTTTGACAGTCAGATTATTTCTACATCAGTTAAACCTCCATACTGACGGATGGCTGCGCGAAAGAATCCGCCACAGGTTTTTATCGACGGAAAGATCTACACCACGCCAGATCTCCGAGGATTATAACACAAAGGCACGTTGTCTTTACGTCTGTCCATATGCTTATGTAGCCATAGACGGTTCACACAGCGCTGTATGTATAAATCGCAGGTGGTTGCTTGTTAATTGTATCTTGTTTCATTATTTTGATGTGCTCGTGACACCGTGTAAGGTGCTTTCGCGACGGGGTTGAAAACGAATGACATGCAGCAGTGTAAACATCCCTGCTTAAACAAGCTGTGAATATGAATGTCAAGTCAAGCGAAGTGTTTTGGCAAATGTTCACATCAGATTTGCTTCTTTGTCAAGCGTTTGGGAACGTCAGCGCAAACACTGCATCACTTCATAAATGTCTGTAAACTCCTTCAAACGCTCTGACTGACTTGTTTTATTTAGTGTTGATGTGTTTCCTTTTTTTTTTAAATGAGGTGATATCGTCAACCTCATGTAAACAGCATCATACGCAATCCCAAAATGCACTGCGGTGAGCTCATTGAAGGTTCATTCATTCATTCATTTTCTTTTCAGCTTAGTCCCTTTATTAATCTGGGGTCGCCACAGCGGAATGAACCGCCAACTTATCCAGCATATGTTTTAAGCAGCGGATGCCCTTCCAGCTGCAACCCATCACTGGGAAACTCATTGAAGGTTCTGTTGAGTTTATTCAATTGAATCTACAACCTGAGTCTTCTAAATATACATTATTAGAAGCGCTATTAACAAGCAACCCAGCCCAGAGTAAAAAAAGGAATTAATGTCATATTTAGTTACTTTTTTAAAGAAGTAACATATTACTTTTAAAGGTAACTTTTCCCAACATGGATCTTAAACTCGACTGAACCTTCTTTTGGTGTATAAGGGATTTTTGTTTTTTAAATATACGTTTTTGGAAATATTTTTAGAATCATTATTAACAAGCAACCCAACCCAGATTAAAAAAGTAACGCAAAAATTAACATTACTTTCCTTAAAAAGTAACTAAGTATCATGTTTAAAGAAGTAACATATTACTTTTAATGGTAACTTTTCCCAACACTTACCTTAAACTTGATTGTTAAACAAATTAAATGTTTTTTAAATATACGTGTTTTTTAAAATATTTTTAGAAGCATGATTACCAAGTAACCCATCCCAGATTAAAAAAAAAGTAACGCAAAGGTAACATAACACACTACTTTTCTTAAAAAGTAACTAAGTATCATATTTATTTACTTTTTAAAAGAAGTAACATATTATTTTAAAGGTAACTTTTCCCAACACGGATCTTAAACTCGATTGAACCTTCTGGTGTATAAAAGCTGCAATTTTGGTTTTGTAATATATAAATTTTTATATATTTTTAGAAGCATCATTAACAAGCAAACCAGCCTGGATTAAAAAGTAACACAAAAGTAACATAACACATAACTTTTTTTTAAAAGTAACTAAATAACATATTTAGTTACTTTTTTAAAGAAGTAACACTGATTTTAAACTCAATTGAACCTTATTTTGGTGTATAAGGGCTTAACTTTATATGGGTGGCATGGTGGCACAGTGGTTAGCACCGTCGCCTCACAACAAGAAGGGCGCTGGTTCGAGCCCCGACTGGGCCAGTTGGCATTTCTGTGTGGAGTTTGAATGTTCTCCCCGTGTTCGCTTGGGTTTCCTCTGGGTGCTCCGGTTTTCCCCACAGTCCAAAGACATGCGCTATAGGTGAATTGAATAAACTAAATTGGCTGTATGTATGAGTGTGTGTGTGTGAATGTGAGAGTGTATGGGTGTTTCCCATGTTGCGGCTGGAAGGGCATCCGCTGTGTAAAACATATGCTGGATAAGTTGGTGGTTTATTCCGCTGTGGTGACCCCTGATAAATCAGGGACTAAGCAAAGGGATATTAATATATTATATCATTCATTGATTTTCTTTTCGGCTTAGTCCCTTTATTAATCTGGGGTCGCCACAGCGGAATGAACCGCCAACTTATCCAGCATTTGTTTTACGCAGCGGATGCCCTTCCAGCTGCAACCCATCACTGGGAAACATCCATACACACTCATTCACACATACACTACGGACAATTTAGCTTACCCAATTCACCTATACCACATGTTTTTGGACTTGTGGGGGAAACCGGAGCACCCGGAGGAAACCCACGCAAACACGGGGAGAACATGGAAACTCCACAGAAATGCCAACTAACCCAGCCGGGGCTCGAACCAGCAACCTTCTTGCTGTGAGGCGATTGTGCTACCCACTGCGCCACCGTGCTGCCCTGAATATATATATATATATATATATGGGTAGCACGATCGCCTCACAGCAAGAAGGTCGCTGGTTCGAGTCCCGGCTGGGTCAGTTGGCATTTCTGTGTGGAGTTTGGATGTTCTCCCTGTGGTCACGTGGGTTTCCTCCGGGTGCTCCGGTTACCCCCACAGTCCAAACACATGCGCTATAGGTGAATTGAATAAGCTAAATTGGCCGTAGTGTATGTGTGTGAATGCAAGAGTGTATGGGTGTTTCCCAGTGTTGGGTTGCGGCTGGAAGGGCATCCACTGCGTAAAACATATGCTGGATAAGTTGGCGGTTCATTCCGCTGTGGTGACCCCTGATTAATAAAGGGACTAAGCCGAAAAGAAAATGAATGAATATATATATATATTTATTTATTTATTTATTTTTTATATTATTAAATGCATTATTAACAAGCAACCTAGCTCAGATGATAAAAAGTAACACAAAAGAAAAAATAAAACATTACTTTTCTTAAAAAGTAATTAAGTACCATATTTAGTTACTTTTTTAAAGAAGTAACTTATTACTTTTAAAGGTAACTTTCCCAACACTAATCTTAAACTCGATTTAATTTTCTTTTGGTGTAGGGCTTTAAATTATTTTAAATATAATTTTTTAAAATATATTTTTAGAAGCATGATTAACAAGCAACCTAGCCCAGATTAAAAAAGTAACGCAAAAGTAACACAACACAGTGCTTTTCTTAAAAAGTAACTAAGTACCATATTTAGTTACTTTTTAAAAGAAGTAACATATTACTTTTTAAGGTAACTTTTTCCCAAGGGTTAGGGCTAGTGGAGCTGCGCTTTGGTGGATTGGCCTTCAATAGTGACATTTATATTAAACTGACATTAATCAGTTTTAATTGATCTAGAACTACAGCAGCATTGTATGACTAATCTCCTGCTTGCCTGATTTGCTGGAATGTTCCACAATTTAAAATACTGTACACAATTAACATAAAAAAAAGCTATAGAAATAAAGATGAATTGAAAAGAAGTGAATAGTATGATGGCAGCATGGTGGCTCAGTGGTTAGCACTGTCGCATCACAGCAAGAAGGTCGCTGGTTCAAGTCCCAGCTGGGTCAGTTGGCGTTTCTGTGTTCATTCCTCTGTGGTAACCCCTGATAAATAAGGGACTTATGACTTATGAATGAATAGTATGAACTATTTTAATGTTTTTTAATTATTAATAGTATGAACAAAATGTTTAATTAGGCATGATCAGACTTGCAAAATTATTTTTTTTAATAGTTCAATTTTAGAAATAGTTCAAAAACGTGCTTTCTGTGCTGCCTGAAAAATGCACAACAGCGATTTTTACATTTTAGAGCTCAAAAGGCACGCCACATGTTATGGTGATATCTTGGACCTTTTTAAATAAAAGATTGTGGACCCATAGGTGTCTTGCGCATCTTCCAATTGAACCTGGGCTTGTGCAGAATTTCAATTGGATGAAATGGAATCAATTCCCTGGGAGTTTTAATTTGCACATTTTGATTAGTCCCATTTCTCAGAGCTGTTCTCAATGAATACAAACCACGTCTGATATGCTAAGCAATGCCATCACCTTTACTCATTACCATGCCAAAGAGACATGAGAGGAGGGCAAGGGGATTGTACACACAGACCTCAAGCACCTCAGGGTTTTGTTAACTCTCAGGAATACCAAGGGCCCTTTTAGGCAAGCCAATTTTGTTTAGGGGGTCTTCTACGATGTTTACATCCATCCAAGTACAGAAACACTTTATTTCATGGTATCCTTGTTACACATGTTTCATGTACTTATTATAGGACGTTAATAATGCACAGTTACATGCAACTAACGTTAAACCTAACCCACATTTTAACTCTAATCATAAGTACATGTAATTAACCCTTGTGTGCTGTTGTGGATGTTTTCATCCACTCTGGAGGTGATTTTGAGGCTTAATTTGGGCACAACTTTCTCTGTGTTTCAGCAAATGGAATGATTTTTGGTGACAAATCTTATTTTCACACATATTTTGTGAAAATGCTTTGGAATTTTTCAAAAACTCAACAACACACGGGACAAATTGACTACCGTTTTGTTATGTTGGGGGCTGTTTTTGCCCTATTGACTTCCATTATAATGGCATTTTTTGATTGCAAAGCCATGACACCATATAATCTAAGAACATAGTAAACATAGTAGGCTAAGTATTTATGCACACACACGCACGCACGCACGCACGCACGCACGCACGCACACGCACACACACACACACACACACACACACACACACACACACACACACAC